>JANAVB010027994.1:5190675-5335675 GCA_029216955.1 Iris pallida
AAAATAAAATAAGAAAAACTCTAGCCATCTACTCAAACCTCCACTGTGTATCCTCAGGCTAGCAGGTAACCTCCAAGCTATCTGTAAAATTTATCAACAGGTCCAGTCAGGACGGAAGCGAGCACAATACATCTCAACAGTTCATAATATGACAGGATATGTAAATATTCTATAGAGTAATATATGAAATGCTAGAAAATATATGAAGTAAAAGAGATGATTGTAAAGAATATCTACTATAAGTAAAGAACTAACAATGACTAGTAATGTAGAGTACAAGATAGACATTGAACGGCTTGATAATAAACATGAAAGTTTGCACATGACACACTACTTTGGAATTGTTCACATGACATTTATACTCCCTCGTACCCCAATCATACACAAGGATCCAAACAGGTTATGTTATTGCACATAATATCACATGGGGGCCCATAAATGTGCACATAAATATAAACATGGGGCTCCGTGAACATGAGAGTACATGAATCACGAGAGTGCACATGAATGGTGAAAGCACATGAATACATGATGAAAGTAAAATACATATGACATGATGTTCGATGCTCCCGATGGGATAACATCTCATGAAAATCCATAATACCAATCCGTGGTTAACAATGTGACAGCATCAAGTAAAGTAATCTAGAGCATAAATGTAAATCCTATCAAGTATAAACGGTCAGAGAATACTCGCCTGATACCTGAACAGCTGATATAAAAATGGCCAACTGGAGTCACAGAGTCCTAGTTAGCAACAGGTTATAAAGAGTTCAATTTATATGGTAATAAAATTATAATATAATCTACATGAGTCTAAGTCAATCTAGGTCAAAGTCAACTCTTGGTCAACTCTGGTCAACTTAAAGTCAAACTAGGTCAAACCCTAGTCAACTGTGGTCAACTAGCTAGGGTTGGGTCAATAATGGTCAACTAGTCTAGGTTAGTCATTCTAGGTCTAAACAAACTAAGTCTACCAACTATCCAAGATAGCTACTAACTCATAGCCTAAGTCACTGCTAAACCAAGCACAAAACTAAACCATAAGCTAACAAGGCGCACAAACTTAGTCATATAATGTCTATATATTATTATATTCACATATCATAGATAGATATTATAGGAAAGTTATATATATAGCACATACATATATAGATATATATATATATATTATAATAGATATAGAATATATATATAATATTATATATATAGAGAAGGAGAGGTAAAAGAGTAAGTGAGTGTGTGTGTGTTTGGTATGTGTGAAAGGATATGTGTAATGTTCTCAGATTTATGATAGGTAGGTGTATGTGACATGGGATACATGGTGTCAAAGGGTATATGAATATATGTGTGTAAAAGATATAGGTTAACTCAGTTATAGAAGCATACATACATACTTCATGCATATTGAATACATTATATACTTGCATACATTATATTCAATATGCATACTCTACATTATATTACATTCATTCCTGCATACATAATATATGCATACAACATATATTTAACTCAAAATATATTTGAATACATACATTACATTACCTTAACACATATAATATCATTCATTCATATCCCATATACATGCATACTTCAGTTCATGCATTATATCCATTCATATATCATTAAGTTGCATACATACTATTTTCATTACATACATGTCATTCATGCATATTACATACTTACATGCATCTATACATTATATACATTGTACAACATGTAAAAATAGAAAAGGGAAAAGGAAAAAAACTGAAATAGAAAAGAAAGGGAAGGAAAATGTAAGAAAAGGGAAAACAGTGGACATCATGCTTGCATCATATATTCTACATTACCATACATGCTATCATTATATATTGTATTATATTATGTATACATTATGCATTATATCTATCATTACATGGATACCTTGTATTCATATCTAGCATTCATTATATTTTTATGCATACATTGTATATCATCTTTCATTCATGCATTGCTTACATACATTACATTGATTGTATTCCAACATACTTGCATTCCATATATACATTAATGTAAAGATGATATATCATATATATATCATTCATTCATCTAACATATCACATTACATACTCTACATTCATTTAATATCCATACTACATAGGTTCATAGATTACACAAAATACCTATGTCGTATAGTCACTCTCTACTTAAAATTAATACTGTACCAATTGGGCCTTCACTAAATTTTAGGATTAAAGTATGTCGTAGTCCTTCATGTTAGCTTTTTCCGAAACTCAAACTGATTATATTTTCGTGTCTGAAGCTCCCGAAATCGCGAAAACACTGAAACGCATTTGTCTTTCGAACAACTGACACTTAAAGTTTACAGAAAGTTTTAGACCAATTTTGGCTTATTAAATATATATTTGGAAAGCTAACTTCGATACGATTCTTTTAAAAAAACGGAAGATTAATCGGAATTCTAAGCTAAAAGTTATAACATTTCTAAGTTGCTTTGGTAATAAAAACGTGGAGAATTATGACGAATTTGAGTTTTTTTGGACAAAGAAACACATGTAGGCCAAGATACTTGGATACCAACATAGGTATCCAAATGAAACTCATTCTAACCATCCTAACTAAGATCAATCCACTCTCTAACCATTCTAAAACTGAATTAAATATCTATTTAAACTATTATCATGCATACTTATACATGTGGTGTCCTAATTTGGGATCTATCAAGTAGGACACAAATACATATCTAAAATCCTCAAGAGAGCTTCAAATGACCTCAAATTGAATCTAATAGATACATGCATGGAGGTCCTATGGATTCAAAACTAACTAATATGCATAGGAAATTAATTTAGAGGGTGGTTTTACCTATTGGGATGGAATCCCAATGATCTCCAAGGACACGGCTCCGACACGAGGATCTTCCAAAAAGGACACTCCTGTAGGAACCCTAGAGGAGGTGAATACGTCAAGCTAACTAATCAAGTACTTAGCATAAGCTAATGGCAATTTAAAAATATAAGTGCAAGAGAAGAAGCAACAACAATACCGACACACACGATATATCCTGGTATCCTTCCAAGGGGCACTCCAGTCCCGGAACTCTCTCCGGCTTTAATATACTATTTGAGTAAATAGTTACACACAAGTTTGGATCCGAAGAACTCGCCAACTTCTTACACGAGAGCTTTAGTCCGAAGGTTCTCTCCGACTTCAACCGAGAGTTTGGATACGAAGACTCTCCAACTTCAACCGAGAGTTTTGGATACGAAGACTCTCCACTTCAACCTTTCATAGATTTTGATCTCCTTATACAACAAGATGAAGATCTTACTTTCAACTCAATAACTCTAACACAATTTGTGGATGACAAATGAAAGCTTTGTAGAGTTTGTTTGTGGATAGGCTTTGGTGGTTTAGAAATTTTTAGGCTCAAAGCATCAACCTTGAATGAAGGATTCAAGGCTATTTAAACCAAAGCATTGAAAGAGCTCAAAGGCAACTTTTCAGTCAGCGATCAGTATACCATCGGTACGAACCGGCATACCGTCGGTATACCGGTCTGGAATAAAATGGCTAGAAATAGCCGTTGGGATCATTAATGCTCGAAATCCGACCGTTGGAATTTCAACGTTACTGAATCGGTATACCGTCGGTATAGATCGGTATTCCGTCGGTATGTCGATTTTGTAGACAGAAACTTTTTGTGAACAAAATCGTATACCGTCGTTATGCCGATTTCTATCCAAAAATGATCCTGGACTAATTTCTACCCTAGCTTTCGATTTGCCATCTCTTTTTTGTGTTTATAATTATTCCTAAGAATCATTACACTCCAGAAATACTGTAGCAGGTACAGGCTTCTTCAGAGTCTTGAATGATGATGGCATGCTGGATTCTTTCCTGATAGATGTTGGCTTTTTTCCTTGGCGGCAGCTGTCCAAAGATATTCAGTTTGTGAAAACTGAATACCTTTCGGGGGCTTCGCCTCCGAACCCCCGACGAGGGTACTGCCCCCTCGACCCCCGTCCGCTGATCGGACAGCGGAACCCCCGAGTGCGTGGCTCCGGAGATGTCGTCGGGTGGTTCAGAAAAATCATGTGGATCCGTCGTCTTTGGCCCACCATGATTTCTTCATTGCATATATCCACATTGATCTGCTTATTGCTTTTCTGCATGTACATGTTAGACGAACAAAGCATATACATAGTAGCAAGTATGATAAGTTTTAATGCACATTAGGGTAATGATGAGTTAAGTATAAGTGCTAAGGTAACAGCATAAATGTTAGTGATATCATATTATTAAACTTAATTGAATGACCACAATCAAAATATAGTTTAATTTTAAGTCAGTCCCTTTTTTCAAAATTGATTTAATTAGTTGCTAATGGATATTTAGCTTTAAAAATAATTATTATGATTTTTAGAAATTTTTCTAGAATTTTTAAATAATTTTAAATAGGTTTTAATTACTTAAAATAGGACTTTGTAATTTATTAAAATTTAATATAGATTTGTAATTAATTCAAATGTTTTAATTAGCTTTTGCAAATCCTTGTATTGTTTCAATATCGGTTTGCAAGTGTTATTTGCAAACTTATCCTGGGGAGGGACCTAACCATAATTTCCTAAACTCCTAGGGACCTAACTGCAAAACCATTTGTAACTCCCTTCCCGAAAACGAAAATATTTTTTAGTATTTATTGTATTTAAATGGTGATTTTGCTTTTTAAATAATTAATTGGCTTATTGAATTACGTTATTTTATTTAGGTTATAAAATGTAATATTACTATTGTGGTTATAAATATAAAACCATTTATTATTTTAGTTATTATTAATTTATTCTTTATCAAAAGAATAATATAAATGTATGTGTTATATATATAATATATATATATATATATATATATATATATATATATATATATATATATATATATATATATCTATATATATATATATATTATATATATTATATATGTATGTAGAGTGTATATATAAAATATATATGGGGGTAAACGTATAGATACGGAAGTATTTATGGGTATACGTATAATTAGATATGTATATATATATAAAGATATGCTAATAATCATATAATAAATGAGTATGTGTATATATATATATTAATATATATAATATATAGTATATCTATATATTATATATATATATAGATATATATATATATATATATATATATATAATATTATACGAGTGTATACGTGTTGTGTATATATATATATATATATATATATATGATAATGTATATACATATGTATATACACTTGGTATTAATACAAGAAAATAAGAAGCAACATCAGCCAAGCCAGGCCCATCCCGAGCCCAGCTCAGGGCCCGGCCCAGCAGTGAATCCAACACGGCCAACCCAGATTGTAAATGCATGTGTGGTAATTCCAAAAGAAGCAGTAGCTTCATGAAACAGCCCGACCCTTTATAACACCTTCCCAAACAATCAGCAATCGGACCCTTCTGAGTAGAAGCCAAGGCCCACGTGGGCTCACTTTCCCCCAAGTGGCGTTCAAACCACCTCAGTCCTCAGCAAACAAATACCCTCAGAGCTCAGCTCGGGCTCGAGCTCGGACCGAGCCCAAAACCCTTGAATGTTTCCTGCACAGCAACTTATATACCTCGATACAGAGCCGAGTATATATATATAGCAAGCCGAGAGGAAGTAGGAGTTTCTTAAAACCCTAAACGATCACAACCTCCGCCACCACCCACCTGCGCGCCGCCACCCCCAGACGCCGCGCGCGCGCCAGCACCACCGCGGACGGCCGGCCACCCCCACGCGCGCGCGCAAGAAACAGGGCACAGCAGCAGTAATAGCTCGCCAGGTACTCCTGTTCGTCCCGTGTTTTCTCCCTAGATAATAAATCATTCTTCGACCCGTAAATTTCTACTGATAGCCTAGTTAACCAACTACAACACCGTACAATTAGATTGATCTAGGTTGCTCTAGATGAATTGTGGAAATTCGTGAAAGTTCACGAAAAACCACGTATAACTAAACGGTAAAACTGTTCGTTGAACCCTATTTGGAAGTCGTTTCTGGGACGACAGATGGACGAACCTAAAAATCTACTTGAAGACATTTTTAGACAACCTATAGGGCTTTATAACCCTTTTCGTAGATTTGGATTTCGTCGCTCACGTCGAGAAAACAAATCCCGAACTTTGACGAAAACCTGTTTTGAAAACAATGAAAACCATCCACACGACGTGCGTCACGCCAATCCGGACGACGTGGTCGCATACCGAAAGGATCGAAAGCGGTAACGGCTTTGTGGTCGTGTGGGCTTTGACGGAATTCAAATTGGTCGCGTGTGCGCGACGATTTGATGCGTATCCGTCGAAATTCCCCGTATCGTGCACTTGTAAATTTCTCAATTATTTTGTGCACGTTCATCAGATTGAGACGAAACTTGCGCTTTCAGGACCGTATCATTTTTCTGGTCCTGCATGCCAAGTTTGGTCCGATTTCGAGACCGTTATAAAATCGTCGTTTTGCGGGCCCACAGTCCCACTCAACGGGCGATTTTGTGCACGGCCCGCCGGAATCCAACTTTGGACATACGGTTAGGTTCGTATCGGAAAACTGGATCCGTAGACATGTAGTTTGACGACTTTAGAGACCGTTGACTCTGGCACGCTTTTCGGTGCAAAACGGGTCCAACGGCGGACATCGTTTTTGCCCGAAATTACCGTTTTACCCCTGTGTCCAGAATTGGACTTAAGGACAGGCAATCCTAGCTAATTTGACTATTCTGAGAATGTTGGTACTGTTTATTTCAGCATCCGGAGACTTCTACATGTTGATTGATTGTGGCTCGTGGTTATTTATTATTGGTTTCTCCAGCTAAGGACCTCAGCAAGTGCACTTTCTGATTGCTTTTCGATTCATAGTAGTCTTTTCATTTCATGTCTATACATATATCTTGCTGCTTGTTGACACGCTCGCCACACGGAGTAGTCGGGAGGGGAAATATCTTATAGACATGTGGACTACCCAGAACTATCTCCGTGTCTTTCGTGAATGCTAGCCGCTGCGCACGACACGTGCAGTGTGCCTTATTTACCCCTTAGCCGTCCACATGTTGAAAAGGATATTTCACACCACACTAGATAGATGTCTTTTATTAGTTTTTTCCTTGTTTATTTCTCTATCGTGCTATGACATCAGTATCTTCCAGTTTTTATTTCTCATATGCTATTTTCATGTCTTGTCAATTCTATTGTATTTGCATTGTCGTCGGTTTGTGTACTTGTTCCATTCCTGACTGGAAACCAACATTTTTCAGGTTTAGCCGCGATCACTGTTAGCATTGGAAAGACTTGGGTATCGCTGAGGACTACCTAGAAATAGATAGCAGATGTATCAATTCTATTAAATGTAAAGTCCTGTATTTTCTTTAAATATAAATACTGTAAATGTTGTAATAAATTTAGAAATGTGAATGAGCAGCAATTGTTTATTTTTGAGCATTTATATTCTTGCGGGCTTGACAGCGTTCTACTACCGCCGACTCTGCGGCGTAGGCTGGCTTGGACACCTCGTATCCGAAAACCGGGTGCGGGTCGTGACAAGTTTTTGTGGTGGCCCATGCAGGTCAGATTTCGCAAAGATTGCGAACTCGTGATGGTACGTTAGTCGTACTATTGCGAGCCTGCGCCTAAGAAATGCTCATTCACAAATAGGATTAAAATGATTAGGAGAATAACTAGGACTAAGGGTCCCTTATTAAATTGACCGATTGGGTAGTTAAGGTTGTAGATAGGCCATGCTATTTAAGAATCATTGAATTTGGATAGCTTGCTAGATACCTTATTGTTTTTGATATGACAATATGCTTCAATGTTCTCTATTATTCACTTGATTAGTTAGCTTATCTAGAATTAAGACTTTGGTCTTAATGAATTATTGATTTTCGTTGCTTAATTAGATATAAATCTATATCATAAATTAGAACAGTCTATTTAAATTCTCTTTTACTGTAAGTAATTAGTTTAAATTTTCTGACACTGTTATTTGCATACGAACCTCAGGTAGACTGATTTAAGATTTTTCCTCAACTATATAGATGCACATGAAATAGATACTCGAATGTTTGTAGTCCTTTCGTCTTTTAGTTAATTTCCCCATGTTAAACTCTTCTGTATTAAGTGTGGTGAATAATAGGACAAATACCTACGTCTCATTTTTGTCAACCTGTTGAATCTCTAGAGGCCCATGAATTTTACGATATAGTTAAAGGAGTATTAGTTAACTAATAATAGTTAGACAGCAACGCACTGTCATCAATTAGCTGAGAGTGGAGATGTGGGTTCACTGCAGCCAGCAGCGCACTGGCGAGGCACAACCTACATAATTGAAATCATCCCGAGGACCGTAGTCTATGGAACATTGCTAAAGCTATGTCCTCATTGACCTCTTTAGATTTTAGATACCCTTGTGTCAATATAGAGTAGAGCACCGATAGCATATCACATCTGAATCACGGAATCATGGATTTACCTAGAATATAGAATTTAGGTTCCTAGCTCATTAGTCGACCGAGGCCTTATGGATAGGAAGATAGTAGGAAGACTGTATGAACCAGAACACCATGTAAGACTTTGATTTTCTCAAAACTCGAACTACTTATTTTTCTCCTTCCAAAAATCTCGCGTACTTGTATTTCGACTATCTTGACCAACGCTGCAATTACCGCCTAGTTTTGCAAGCTTACTCTTTTATCAAGCTTGATTCGAGACATAGTTTATTGGGGACGCCCGCTAACATATTGTCCAATCAGAATCATTGTGTTATGGTCTGATCAACCATGATGCAATTGGTTCGCTTTTCGTTTGATTATCCTACGTGGATTGAGATGTAGATGTCTCTAGGGTCTCATCCGCGACTGCTTCGATAATTCTCCTTGAATTATGCATTCGTCTTTGAATCGCGAAATTGTATTCAGTGACATCTCTCTTGGACTCTTTATTATTTTGCCTTTCACACCGATTGGAAAGACAAAAGCTCGTAATATATAGATACAGAGTATTCCCATGACTATGATAGTTTATGTGCAAGTGTAGCTACCATCGGCCAGTCCTGTGACAGGAACCTTGCCACCATATCCTAGCCTCTAAGGGGGTAGACTGTAAGCTTCCTAAAATTTTAGGGTGTACGAGGATGACCCGATTGATTAGAATAAATTTCATTAGGATGATAACTAGTGCCCCATGGACTCCCACTTTCCCTTTAGATTATTTTGTGTACCCGGCCGTGTCATTAATATTTGGAGCACGAGAACAGCTGTTACCTTCCAACAATTTTCATATGCAAGATCTAGACGAGTCCACCTTCATCTAGGTATATCATGTCCCACTCAAACCTGTCCCCTTGTACTCTATTTTTATGGTACACTTTCAGGACAAAAGCAACAGCTAAAACCCTTACCATAGTATCGTATACTTCCCAACTTCCACTAGAGCCTCACCTTGACTCAATTCTTTCGACCCAAT
The DNA here is from genome assembly GCA_029216955.1 of Iris pallida. Taxonomy (NCBI): domain Eukaryota; kingdom Viridiplantae; phylum Streptophyta; class Magnoliopsida; order Asparagales; family Iridaceae; genus Iris; species Iris pallida. The sequence goes on from JANAVB010027994.1 coordinate 5,200,184, forward strand.
ATATGGTTGTGATCAACTCGAAACCCACTACAAACGCCTGCCACTAGCGTCCACCCAATTGAGGTCTCATGTGCTACTTAAACACAAAAGTCACTGAAGGTGCATTTGGGGCTATGGACCTAGCTAATCAAACCCGACTAGCAACTAGCTCAACCACTTGGAAGGAACCCTATTCTAGGATACTCTAGTCTAGTAGGAATATTCTATCATTGGGATCTTGTCTACTTCATGTAGATTGAAACCCAATGTTCATCCAACCAACGGCTGATGTCCAAATAGAGAACCCATTAAGACCCCAATCTTGATTTCTCAAATTCCGTTCCGAACCTTGGTTGAATTGGAATTTCGAGAGCGAGACTTCTGTTGCACGGATGGCAAGACCCTCTAAGAAACGAAGGCTTCTTCGATTTTAGCAGTGGTGACTAGACTAGAGTAGTCCAATCTAGCGAATAAGACAATAGGTTCATAAATTTTCTCCCTATCTGCATCATTGGAAACTCTCTACCCTTTGGGAGCTTTATTCGCTCTCGATTATATTTCTTACCTTCCTGCCTTCCCTATTGTAGAGTGACGAATGGTCATGCTTATTAGAACTACCAATATTCTTGGCTACTTGTATAAATTTGTTGCTTGTAAAATTTTTGGGTTGTTTGATAGATGGGAGGATGTAGATGCAATATACAGTAGGTAATCTATTGGTAGCAATTTTAGCAAGAAGTTGGATGACTATAAAGTTTAGGGACATAGCCTTAAGGAGTAGTGTGACCAAAGGTGAGTAGAAGTCCTCGATGATTCGTAGTTACGAAATGGCTAGGGAGGATGTAATAGTTCGGAGAAATTGAAATTCGAGGATATTGTGGTAATAGTGGATTTATATTTTAATTTTAATTTTTTTTTTTTGTTGTTGTTTGAATTCTTGGCATGTTTATGAGTTAGAATTTCGAGGACGAAATTATTTTTAAGGTGGGTAGATTGTAACTCCCCTTCCCGAAAATATGAAAATTTTTTTTATTTTATTGTATTTAAATGGTGATTTTGCTTTTATAAATAATTAATTGGCTTTTGAATTACGTTATTATTTTATTTAGGTTATAAAATGTTATATTACTATTGTGGTTATTAAATATAAACCATTTTATTTTTAGTATTATTAATTTATTCTTATCAAAAGAATATAAATGTAGTGTATATATATATATTATATATAGATATATATATTATATATAATCTATATATATATATTAATATATATATATATTTATTATTAATTATATATATAATAGATTATATATATATATATATATATATATATATATATATAAAATATATTATATGTATGTATGAGTGTATATATAAAATATATATGGGGGTAAACGTATATATATACGGAAGTATATCTATATATATATATATTATAATATATATATATAATCTATATATATTTATATATATATATATAATATATTATATATTATGTATGAGTGTATATATAAATATATATGGGGGTAAACGTATATATATACGGAAGTATTTATGTGTATACGTATAATTAGATATGTATATATATAAAGATATGCATAATAATCATATAATAAATGAGTATGTGTATATATATATATATATAATATATTATAATATATATATATATATATCTATATATATATATATATAAGATATATATATATATATATATATAATATTACGAGTGTATACGTGTGTGTGTATAATATATATATATATATATATATAGATATATAGTATATACATATGATATACACTTGGTATTAATACAAGAAAATAAGAAGCAACATCAGCCAAGCCAGGCCCATCCCGAGCCCAGCTCAGGGCCCGGCCCAGCAGTGAATCCAAACACGGCCAACCCAGATTGTAAATGCATGTGTGGTAATTCCAAAAGAGAAGCAGTAGCTTCATGAAACAGCCCGACCCTTTATAACACCTTCCCAAACAATCAGCAATCGGACCCTTCTGAGTAGAAGCCAAGGCCCACGTGGGCTCACTTTCCCCCAAGTGGCGTTCAAACCACCTCAGGTCCTCAGCAAACAAATACCCTCAGAGCTCAGCTCGGGCTCGAGCTCGGACCGAGCCCAAAACCCTTGAATGTTTCCTGCACAGCAACTTATATACCTCGATACAGAGCCGAGTATATATATATAGCAAGCCGAGAGGAAGTAGGAGTTTCTTAAAACCCTAACGATCACAACCTCCGCCACCACCCACCTGCGCGCCGCCACCCCCAGACGCCGCGCGCGCGCCAGCACCACCGCGGACGGCCGGCCAACCCCCACGCGCGCGCGCAAGAAACAGGGCACAGCAGCAGTAATAGCTCGCCAGGTACTCCTGTTCGTCCCGTGTTTTCTCCCTAGATAATAAATCATTCTTCGACCCGTAAATTTCTACTGATAGCCTAGTTAACCAACTACAACACCGTACAATTAGATTGATCTAGGTTGCTCTAGATTAATTGTGGAAATTCGTGAAAGTTCACGAAAAACCACGTATAACTAAACGGTAAAACTGTTCGTTGAACCCTATTTGGAAGTCGTTTCTGGGACGACAGATGGACGAACCTAAAAATCTACTTGAAGACATTTTTAGACAACCTATAGGGCTTTATAACCCTTTTCGTAGATTTGGATTTCGTCGACTCAGCGTCGAGAAAACAAATCCCGAACTTTGACGAAAACCTGTTTTGAAAACAATGAAAACCATCCACACGACGTGCGTCACGCCAATCCGGACGACGTGGTCGCATACCGAAAGGATCGAAAGCTGCGTAACGGCTTTGTGTCGTGTGAGCTTTGACGGAATTCAAATTGGTCGCGTGTGCGCGACGAATTTGATGCGTATCCGTCGAAATTCCCCGTATCGTGCACTTTGCAAATTTCTCAATTATTTTGTGCACGTTCATTAGATTGAGACGAAACTTGCGCCATCAGGACCGTATCATTTTTCTGGTCCTGCATGCCAAGTTTGGTCCGATTCCGAGACCGTTAATAAAATCATCGTTTTGCGGGCCCCACAGTCCCACTCAACGGGCGATTTTGTGCACGGCCCGCCGGAATCCAACTTTGGACATACGGTTAGGTTCGTATCGGAAAACTGGATCCGTAGACATGTAGTTTGACGACTTTAGAGACCGTTGACTCTGGCACGCTTTTCGGTGCAAAACGGGTCCAACGGCGGACATCGTTTTTGCCCGAAATTATCGTTTTGCCCCTGTGTCCAGAATTGGACTTAAGGACAGGCAATCCTAGCTAATTTGACTATTCTGAGAACGTTAGTACTGTTTATTTCAGCATCCGGAGACTTCTACATGTGTTGATTGATTGTGGCTCGTGAGTGGTATTTATTATTGGTTTCTCCAGCTAAGGACCTCAGGCAAGTGCACTTTCTGATTGCTTTCCGATTCATAGTAGTCTTTTCATTTCATGTCTATACATATATCTTGCTGCTTGTTGACACGCTCGCCACACGGAGTAGTCGGGAGGGGAAATATCTTAGTAGACATGTGGACTACCCAGAACTATCCCCGTATCTTTCGTGAATGCTAGCCGCTGCGCACGACACGTGCAGTGTGCCTTATTTACCCCTTAGCCGTCCACATGTTGAAAATGATATTTCACACCACCTAGATAGATGTCTTTTATTAGTTTTTCTTTGTTTATTTCTCTATCGTGCTATGACATCAGTATCTTCCAGTTTTATTTCTCATATGCTATTTTCATGTCTTGTCAATTCTATTGTGTTTTGCATTGTCGTCGGTTTGTGTACTTGTTCCATTCCTGACTGGAAACCAACATTTTTTAGGTTTAGCCGCGATCACTGTTAGCATTGGAAAGACTTGGGTATCGCTGAGGACTACCTAGAAATAGATAGCAGATGTATCAATTCTATTAAATGTAAAGTCCTGTATTTTCTTTAAATATAAATACTGTAAATGTTGTAATAATTTAGAAATGTGAATGAGCAGCAATTGTTTATTTTTGAGCATTTATATTCTTGCGGGCTTGACAGCGTTCTACCACCGACTCTGCGGCGTAGGCTGGCTTGGACACGTCTCTTATCCGAAAATCGGGTGCGGGTCGTGACATATTTTCACCCACCCCCGAACGACCGACCAGCTGTGCCCCGACGACCACCGACTTCCACACCATTTTCGGCCGACCCCAGACCCTAGCCGACCTTCTAACCCTATAAATTGACCCCCCTCACTTCCCTTGACCCACCACCACCACCACGACCCATCTCGGCCAAGCTCCGCCCCCTTCTTCTCCATTTAACTTCATCGGAACCCTAGCTCCGACCATCCCTTGTTCAGCCTCCACAGCAGTCGCCATCGTCATCGACCACCACCCAACAGTTCGCTACGGCGAGCTGGACCCAGCGCCACCTAAGCGCCACCGCCACGACGCCTACAACCCTCGATCGCCTCCTCGACAGCAACCCAAGCACCGGACACGTACGTATCCATCTCTGTTTCGTGTCGTACGTGTCTCAAATCGACACACGAACCCTGACACGACAACCCCAACCTTGTGCTCGGATACGCGTATTAGGACTCGTACGTGTCGTGCTTGGCACTGATACAAGACTCGTGTCCCTAACTGTCAGGACACGAGGATACAAGAATAAAATTCGAACTAACTAACGGGTTCGGATTTGGTTTATCGGGTTTAAACCCATAACCTAAAACACAACTTAAAACTAAGTCTAACCCTTTACTCACAGACGAGCCCAAAGGCTCCAGTGGCCAACGCGTGTGGACTTAAATCCTTCCCCCCTGTGTCCCCTATGCCGAGTTCGAGCCCCCCTTCCTCTGTTTTGTTTTCTTTTTATTTTTTTTATTTTTTTACTATATATGTATATATGTATATATGTATTTATATATATATATATATATATATATATATATATATATATATATATATATATATATATATAGATATATATATATATATATATATATATATATATATATATATATATATATATATATATATATTTACTGTTATATATGTAAATATACAGTATTTGTATATGTATATATATTTTATAGTTAGTATTTTGTATATATATGTATGTGTATATATATGTATTTATATGTATATATATCTGTATATATGTTTATGTATTTATGTGTATATATATTATTATTATTATTATTATTATATATATATATACTGTTATATATATACAGTATATATATATATATATATATATATATATATATATATATATATATATATATATATATATATATATATATATAATATATATATATATATTGTATATTTTAGTTTTCTTTTGTATATATATATATATATATATATATATATATATATATATATATATATATATATATATATATATATTATATATATATATATATATATATATATATATATATATATTTATATGTATATATAAATATTGTTGGTGTATATTTATATATGTATTTCAAATTCTGCCTTTACAAAATATTATTATGTAAAATTTTACAAGTTATTTTATTATACATTTTTTGACTAGTATATTTTACCACTCTAAAAATATACTTTTATATTTAAATTCCTGTATTCTATCTGATTATGGCTAATTGATGTCCAAACCTAGCATGAATTTTTGGGTCCGATTGTGTCTAATACATTCAGAGTCTGTACAAGTCATATTGGACTTGATTCATGGCTCTGGGTCCTGTATCTGGACTTCAGTTCAATTCGAATACATGGACAAAAATAGTAAATAATTAATTAATTAATTTCCAGAAACTGTTGCTTGCTATTTTTGAATTTTTATATATATTTTAAGTGCTGTAAATATCTGGGAAAAATTGTATTTAAATACTATTTTAATTTAGAAAATTTATTATAATTTTTTCAGCATTTATTAAGTGCTTTTGATATTTTATAAAAATAGGAAAACAGAACTCATTTCAGTATATTTATGTTTGCTGATTTTTAATAAATATTTATGAGGGTTTATAAATCCCAAAAAAATTAGAATAAATTTCTATAATTAACAAGGATCATTTTGGTACTTTATTTTATATAAAATTGAGCTTTTTGTCTATCTCAAAAATTGTTGGAACATAGTATACAGTTTGATTTAATTATTGAATAATTACGACTTGCAACTTTGTATTGTTTTGCGTTTTAGTCGTATTGAACCTCACCCCGCACTAGTGTAAAGACCCTAGAAAGTTAGTTTGAGTATTTGTGTCACTCCACATTGGTCTCCTATGCTAAAGTCACCATTTGGCTAGGTGTCCAGTTAGAAAGTCGCGTTGCACCACTAGTGTTTTAGTGTTTAACTTAGTGTAAAAAATAAGTTTATGTATTTATTTCTACAGTGACGAGTTACCAGGCATCTATAGCATTTTTTATCGCTGCTTTGCTTTACTAAATGCAAGTACTTTCTACAAACTTTATATACTGTTACATCAATGAACTGCGAATCCAACCATGTTAAATGCTGATCCTTGGGATAGCAAGTTAAATCTTCACATGTTGTATTTACCTTCGGTCACTACCATGTTTAGGACAATTTTATATCTCTCACATAATTAGAATCTGGATTATGGGAAAACTGATAGTTGAGTACATTATCATGCCCCCTTTATCGTACCGAGCAAAGTCTCATTCTACATGTTACTACGCCGTAGGCCATTATCCCGTATTTCTATACGGATGTACACCTATGCTGTAGACTTGTACGTATGTATATTTTATTTACATGTGCCACAACACGTTGTACACCTATTGACCGATCACGTACCTGCTACAGTTTTAAACATTACATATACATCTGTCTATATGACATATGTGTCCTTGCCATGATAGATTATGTGATGCCATGATTCCAGTTTATTACATTCCTGTTAATTTTATGTTTCGTATATTAGTTTGCTAGAAACAATACTTGCTTCCGTCCTGACAGGATAACGTTGTAGGTATATTTACTGAGGAGAAGTTGCTCTGTGATTCGTATTATGGAGTTATTGTCGAGGACCAGGCTTTGCCTTACGAGGATGTACCTGCGGGAAAACCTCGTCTAGTTGTCTATTTGCTTTAGACTTTTGAGAGTAGTCATGTATTAGACTATATATTTTGTAACTGGACCTGTATCCAATTTTACATTTCAGACTTGTACTTGGACTTATTGTTATATGAGATGACTTTTGTGTTTGGAGCATTATGACTCTTCTTTACTTATAGAACTGTTAGTACATTTAGTCTTATCTTGTTATCTCTAGAACAGCTTACTGTGCTTATCTCAAGCGCAGGCTGGACATGACTCGGCCCGGCCCAACAATTTGGGTAGCGGGTCGTGACATGTTTTTTGTGGTGGCCCATGCAGATTCCTGACTAAATTGTTTAGTTACGTTATTGTACCAAGCATGCCTGCAATTAGGAACTTAAGGTAATTAGACAACATTAGGAATGACGTTTGGAACACCTAGAGGATTACTAGGATTGCAACATAGGAAACGCATCACATGCTTGCTTTTATAATTAGATTTTCTTGTTTATGGTTGTTTACTATAAAGAGTCATTATAAGTCCTTTTTATTTTTTATTTTATTTAGATGGTGCTTACTCGTTCATCCCAGTATGTCATATCTGAGAATGGCACACTCCCTATCCAGCCAGCTGACCAGTTGACCGATACACCTCTACCTACCATATTCTTCCACTCCACATATCCATAAACCCAGATGCCTCCACCACCTTCCACATCACAGTCCCAGCAGGACCCGATACTTCTACCACCACCCATCACTATACCTACCCAGGCTTCCGTCACACTCGACCGAAACCAACTGCTCACTCTGATCCAGGGGTTCCTAACGACCCATCAGGAGCAGACCACCCTACTCCGCCAGAGCATGGAGTATTCTGAGGAACGTACCGTAGTCCCACCATCTGTAGAGCCACGGCAGAGAGCGGGGACGATCAAGGACTTCATGGGTCTGAACCCCAAGGAGTTCTTAGGGACTGAGGGCATAGTTGTAGCAGATGACTGGCTAGACTCGGTAGAGAGAAAGCTCCTTGGAGCTAGGTTGTCGAATGACCTCCAGGTCGAGGCAGCGAGATTTCTGCTGACAGACTTGGCAGGAGTTTGGTTCCGGAATGAGCCGCTATTTGCGAGAGGGAGGGCCACTTGGGATCAGTTCAAGACCCAGTTCAAGAAAAATTCTTCCGGACCACCTCTAGGGTAGCCATGTGGCTACGATTCCAGAACATCCAGCAGGGGAAACCATTCTGTTGACGAGTATACGGCAGAATTTAGTCGCCTGAGCCGTTTCGCTCCTAGTCTAGTTGCTGACCCTGAGGAGATGACGCGTTGGTTTTGCTATGGTCTAGTTCCAGATATTGGCATTCTTATAGTGGCGAACGGTACGACTGACTACTACCAGAGCCTAGAGTTGGCCCGGAGCATAGATGAGCGTCTTCTGTCTTGCAAGAGGCCGGCTTCTGTACACCTCGAAGGACCGTCCAAGCGTCAGGCTTTCCAGTAGAGAGCACCGATGCCGCACCAGCAGACTTATCATCCCCCTGCACCACATCATCCGATCCCGCCAGTTAGAGGCCTGGGACCCCGGCAGCAGCAGAAGGAAGCTTTGTGTGGATTCTGCAAAAGACCGGGGCATGATTACTCCGTCTGCAGGAAGAGGTTGGGGCAGTATTTAGTTTGTGGGTCTGCCACCCATCAGTATCGGGACTGCCCAGCAGCCAAGGTACCTAGAGGGCCGCTTCCGACTCAGCAGCAAAGGTTTGGGCAACATCTGCAGCAGCAGAAGGGACCCCAGGGGAAGGCTTATAGTCTAGATCTTGAGCCGGAGGCGGAGCAGGTTTCAGAGCCAAATTATTTGGCTGATGTCATCACAGGTCATATTTATTTACATACTTTTTTAGCTCTATGCTTGTTTGATTCTGGTACATCTCATAGCTTCATGTTATTAGAGTTTATACATAAACACCACTTAGTAGCTACACCTACCGAGGAGATGAGTAGAGTAATGACAGAAGGAGGACCAGTGCCCATTAGAGCTATCTATAGATGCTCTATTACTATAGCCGGGAGAGAGTTCAGGGGACGATTCTTTGTGATGCCACTCCCCGGGTATGATATCATATTTGGGATGGACTGGCTTAGCTATGCCCATACAGCTATAGACTGTCATGAGGGTAGTATTCTGTTCAGTCCCCCAGGCACAGCACCATTCAGTGTCAGGAGGACATGGCCGGAGATCAGCCTAGAGCCGAACTGTTGTGCGACAGTTGGGGAGATAGCACCGCCACATCCTAGCATTAGGAAGTTTATGGATGTATTCCCAGAGGATCTTCCAGGACTTCCGCCTGACAGAGATGTGGAGTTCACTATAGATTTAGTACCGGGTTCATCACCAGTATCCCGGGCTTGCTATAGAGCGAACCCCAAGGAGGCCGTAGAGATAAAAGAGCAGATTAATGACCTGTTAAAAAAGGGTTTCATTCGATCTAGTGCTTCTCTATGGGGAGCGCCAGTGCTCTTTGTGCCTAAGAAGGATGGTACAGTTCGGTTGTGTATTGACTACCGGACGTTGAATGCCATCACCATTAAGAACAAATATCCTCTGCCCAGGATAGATGATTTGTTCGACCAGTTGAGTGGGGCGAAAGTGTTTTCCAGGATAGATTTGAGATCCGGGTACCACCAGGTGAAGGTCAGGGCTGCAAACATCTAGAAGACGGCATTCAACACGAAGTACGGGCAGTACAAGTTTCTGGTGATACCATTTGGTCTCACAAATGTGCCAGCTGTCTTTATGAATTTGATGAATAAGATATTTACTAGTATCTGGATAAGTTCGTCGTAGTATTTATCGACGACATCCTGATATACTCGAAGACACCGGAGGAGCATATAGAGCATTTGCGGACAGTTTTGGAGATTCTGAGGCAGGAGAGATTGTATGCCAAATTGTCGAAGTACGAGTTCTTTTTAGACCGAGTGGAGTTTCTCGGCCATGTAGTTATTGGAGAGGGGATCTCGGTAGATCCAGGAAGATTGCTGCAGTTGAGACAAAGAAGGCTCCGACGTCAGTTTCAGAGATCAGGAGCTTTCTGGGTTTAGCCGACTATTATAGGAAGTTCGTCCAGGACTTTGCTAGGATAGCTGAACCCATGACGAAGCTGACGTGGAAGGACGCAGAGTACATCTGGTCAGAGGACTGCCAGGCAGCGTTTGAGAAGCTGAAGAGGAGGCTGACGACCGCTCCAGTTCTGACATTACCTTCAGGATCTGGAGGTTTTACCATATACAGCGATGCTTCGAGAAAGGGGCGAGGATGTGTCCTACAGCAGCATGGGAAAGTGATTGCTTATGCATCTAGAAAATTACGGACTCATGAGCGGAACTATCCTACCCATGACCTAGAGTTAGCTGCGGTGATCTTTGCACTCAAGTTATAGAAACATTACTTATACGGAGAGCGTGTGGAAATCTTTACTGACCACAAGAGCTTGAAGTATGTGTTCACGCAGAAAGAGCTGAACATGAGGCAAAGACGATGGTTGGAGTTGGTGAAGGACTTCGACATCGATTTACAGTATCACCCCGGGAAGGCAAATGTGGTGGCGGATGCGCTGAGCAGGCATCCGATGGCATGGTATCTGATGATAGATTGGCATTTGCGGGAAGATCTGGAGAAGCTCGGTATCGAGATAGTTCGGCCAGGATCAGTGATACAGATGATGGCTCTTGACATTCAGTCAGGTTTGATAGAGCAGATCAGGGAGGCACAGTCTACAGATGAGAGCCTTTGCAGACTTCGAGCCCAGGCTTTAGCTGGATTACTGGATGACTTCACCACAGCAGTTGATGGATCCTTGAGGCATGGCAGCCGATTGTGCATGCAGAAGGGAGAGCTGATAGAGGTAGTCTTACAGAAGGTGCAACGATCGAGATATTCTATTAACCCTGGTACTAACAAGATGTACCGTGACTTACGGAAACATCTTTGGTGGCACGGGATGTATCACGTTTCATTTTGAGATGCCTAGTTTGCCAACAGGTCAAGGCGGAGCGCCAGAGGCCAGCTGGTCTGTTGCAGCCGTTACCCATTTTCGAGTGGAAGTGGGAACACATTACGATGGACTTCGTCTCAGGGCTTCTTCGTTCCCAAGGAGGAAAGGATGCCATTTGGGTCATCGTGGACAGGCTGACGAAATGTGCGCACTTTATACCCTTCAAGGTGGGGCTTTCCACCGAGAAGTTGGCGGAGCTATACATGCAGCAGATAGTGTGCTTGTACGGAGTACCAGTGAGCATCGTATCAGACAGAGACATCAGATTTACGTCCCACTACTGGAGGAGCTTGTAGGAGGAGTTGGGCAGTCGGCTCAAGTTCAACGCGGCGTACCACCCGCAGACAGATGGGCAGTCCGAGAGGACGATACAGACGCTGGAGGACATGCTGAGGACTTGTGTGCTAGACTTTGGCGGATCATGGGAGAGCCATCTGTACTTGGTAGAGTTTTCATACAACAGCTACCAAGCCAGCGTCGGTATGTTTCCTTTCGAGATACTATATGGACGACGATGCCATACACCGCTCTTTTGGGATGATGTTGGGGAGAGAGTTATGCTTGGGCCAGAGATGATCACGGATGCAGCAGAGAAGGTCGGGATGATCAGAGACAGGCTCAGAGTAGCTCAGGACAGGCAGAAACACTGGGCCGATGCTAGTCGCAGACCGATGGAGTTTACATATGGTGATATGGTGCTAGTGAAGATATCACCTACTAGAGGGACGATCCGGTTCGGACGAGGAGGGAAGTTGAGCCCCAGATACATCGGGCCGTTCGAGATACTTGGCAGGATCGGAGAGGTAGCTTACAGGGTTGCACTTTCACCCAACCTAGCAGAAGTTCACGATATCTTTACGTATCTCAGCTGAGGAGATATGTTCCGGACCCCAGCCATGTGCTAGATCATTCAGAGTTGGAGATCGGACCGAGCCTTGCAGTTACTGAACAGCCAGTGGAGATATTAGACAGGAGGAAGAAGAGGCTGAGGAACAAGGTTATACCCTTAGTACGAGTAGCTTGGAGCCGTCACTCTCCGGGTGAATCTACTTGAGAGAGGGAGTCGGACATAAGGGAGAGATACCCTTACTTGTTCGATCCAACAGCTGCGAGGGAACCACCCGTTCTCGCTTGATACCCTAGAGGTTAGTTTTGATCGTAGCCTTAGTCATTTGTTGCATTGCTTGCTATGTTAGGAAATTGTAGGTTCTTCAATCCTTGTGAATTTCGAGGACAAAATTTTTCAAGAAGGGAAGACTTGTCAGTCCATGTTTTTCAAAAATTGATTTAATTAGTTGCTAATGGCATATTTAGCTATAAAATAATTTATTATGATTTTTAGAAATTTTTCTAGAATTTTTAAATAATTTTTAAATAGGTTTTAATTACTTAAAATAGGAGTTTGCAATTTATTAAAATGTTTTAATATAGATTTATAATTAATTCAAATGTTTTAATTAGCTTTTGCAAATCCTTATATTGTTTTAATATCGGTTTGCAAGTGTTATTTGCAAACTTATCCTGGGGAGGGACCAAACCATAATTTCCTAAGCTCCTAGGGACCTAACCGCAAAACCCATTTCACCCACCCCCGAAGACCGGCCAGCTGTGCCCCGACGACCACCGACTTCCCCACCATTTTCGGCCGACCCCAGACCCTAGCCGACCTCCTAACCCTATAAATTGACCCCCCTCACTTCCCTCGACCCATCACCACCACCACGACCCATCTCGGCCAAGCTCCGCCCCCTTCTTCTCTATTTAACTTCATCGGAACCCTAGCTCCGACCATCCCCCGTTCAGCCTCCGCAGCAGTCGCCATCGTCATCGACCACCACCCAATAGTTCGCCACGACGAGCTGGACCCAGCGCCACCTAAGCACCACCGCCACGACGCCTACAACCCCAGATCGCCTCCTCGACAACAACCCAAGCACCGGACACGTACGTATCCATCTCTGTTTCGTGTCGTGCGTGTCTCAAATCGACACACGTGGTTCGCCCGGACACGACAACCCCAACCCTGTGCTCGGACACGCGTATTAGGACTCGTGCGTGTCGTGCTTGGCACTGATACAAGACTCGTGTCCCTAACTGTCAGGATACGAGGATACGAGAATAAAATTCGAACTAACTAACGGGTTCGGATTTGGTTTATCGGGTTTAAACCCATAACCTAAAACACAACTTAAAACTAAGTCTAACCCTTTACTCACAGACGAGCCTAAAGGCTCCTGTGGCCAGCGTGTGTGGACTTAAATCCTTCCCCCCTGTGTCCCCTAGGTCGAGTTTGAGCCCCCCTTCCTCTGTTTTGTTTTCTTTTTGTTTTATTTTACTATATATATGTATATATGTATATATATATATATATATATATATATATATTATATATATATATATATATATATATATATATATATATATATATATATATATATATATATATATATATATATATATATATATATGTATTTATGTATATATATATTATATATATACTGTTATATATGTAAATATACAATATTTGTATATGTATATATATATATTTTATAGTTAGTATTTTGTATATATATGTATGTGTATATATATGTATTTATATGTATTTAAAAATATATATATGTATTTATATGTATATATATCTGTATATATGTTTATGTATTTATGTGTGTATATATATATATATATATATATATATATATATATATATATATATATATATATATATATATATATATATATATATTTAATAATATAATATATAATATATATATATATATTATATTATTATATATTTTTTATAATATATATAATATATATATATATATTATATATTATATTATTAAAATATATATATATATATATATATATATATATATATATATATATATATATATATATATATATATATATATATATATATATATACATATATACTGTTAAATATATATACAGTATTGTTGTATATATATATATTGTATATTTTAGTTTTCTTTTGTATATATATATATATATATATATATATATATATATATATATATATATATATATATATATATATATATATATAGAGGCTGAGGGAGGTGAGGTGCCACCCTATGGAGGGTGTCTACTTGTTGTTTTCCATAAATAAATTCACTTTATTTATTTTGTATCTGAGAAAATTACAACTGTAGGAATCTAATCTAGAAGACGATTACTTTATCCCTTGGACGATGCGATGAAGAAAACTCGAACTTTGAAGAACTTGGACAGCAACTGGGCAATCTCTCTGTTCTCTCTGAAATTGACTGTAGTCTCTGATGAAGATGAAGAAACTCTCTTTTATAGAGTTCTGGATAACTGTTCTGAAGCATACGCTCAGTCAGTTACTTGACGTGTGCATAACTGCAGGGACGCGTGGCAAATTCTGATGGAGACACGTTGGAGTGCGGTTGAGAGTAGTGGAATATATCTAGGAGAGATTGGTGGCATGAATGCCACGTTGCATAACTTCTGAAGAAGTGGATAACTGAGTGCAGGACACGTGAGAACGTGTGTTAACTGCACGTTAAAAATCATTCTGGACACAACTGCTGTGATACACTGCCTTAGAGGAAGAGTCATACACTAGCTTTTGAAGGCACATGTCTTGCATACACTGACTTGGACAGCGTATAACCATATAAAGCTGATACGCTCACATTATTGACAGGGAGTCGTATGGAAACTATACGCTCACTTGTCAAGGAGTCGTATGGAATCCATACGCTCACTTGGTTGGGAAGGAGTCGTATGAGATCCATACGCTCACTTGGTTGGGAAGGAGTCGTATGAAATCCATACGCTCACTTAGTTGGAAGGAGTCGTATGGGGTCCATACGCTCACTTAATTTGGAAGGAGTCGTATGTTTGAATAAGTAGACACGTGGCATGTTTGAATAAGTAGACACGTGGCCATCATCAATCTTCTTTGATACGCCATATCTTCCAATAACTGACAAAATCTTCTCGAGCGTCGTGACTGCGGATATGATGGCTGACAGACTGTCAAAACTGACAGTAATGATGGCTTTTACATTTATGAGAGATGCTGAGCTGTCCTAGTAAAAGACAAAACTGACTCTTCGAAAACCTATACGACGGCTAGTCTTCATTGGACAGCTGTCTTTGCACGAAAGACGAAGTGTCAGATTCATCCTTTATTAAATACATGCTGTGCTGTCATCTCAGAAAATAATAAAATATTCACTGAGCGTACGGCCTTTAGATGAGCGTATGGCCTTGAGCGTATGACTTGGACTGAGCGTATGGCTTTGAGCGTATGACTTGGACTGAGTCTTATGTCAGCGTGTCATAATTTTAACACCCTACAAGACCCCCTTCAAAGTTTTCGAACTTTATGAATTTCAAAAGTTCGAAATTACTTTGAACTTTAAAGTGAGAATAAGTCCTGACACGCTGGCATGAGTTTGTTATCTTCCTCAATATCAGTGCAAATCTTTAGGGATTTTGTTTAAAGAATATCCGTCGTTTGAACTTCTTCATTTCTTCTATAAATAGGTCTTCCAAAACCTATTTTATTTCTTTACCACAGCTTTTGCTTTCGAGAGAGAAAAGTGCTTTCAGAAACTCAAAACCCTTCTTCCCCTTCTTCATCTTTGACTCAACCTCCATTAATGGCGCCCAAAGCTGATGCTTTTGCGAAAGAAAAGGGGAAAGCCCCTGAGGAGTCGTCTCATCCTGCCATCGACACTGCCACTACCAAGAAGACGGCCAGTCAGCGTATTTCACGCAGTGAACGGCCATTGAAACCTCTTTAAGGTAAGGACGAAGATGATGAACAAATAACTATTCCCTTTTTAGGGCTCTGGTTAGAACAAAACTCAGAAAACGTATCCCTCTTTAGGGTCAATACGTCAGCAAATACGCTTCCCTCTTTAGGGTTTAGCCGTATTCCATGTTTTTCGTTTTTACGAAAAATATGTTTGGAGCGTATATCTGTAAGATACGCATATTTTTGATAGAGATATCAAAATACGCTATCTTAAAAGAATATGCTATGGCAAATTGTCTCATTGAAATACGCTAACTCCTGTGTTAGCGTAATTTTTGATGATCATCTTGTCAACCATACGCTGATGCGCTCAAACTGATCATAAACTGAACTTTTAAAATCATTCACTTAAGATAAACTGAGCATATACTGAACCTTGAGTCTGCCATACGCTTAAGGAAAACTGAGCGTATGCTGAACCTTGAGTCTGCCATACGCTTAAGGAAAACTGAGCATATGCTGAACCTTGAGTCTGCCATACGCTTAGTAAAAATTGAGCGTAAGGTGAACTGTACGCTTAGTAAAACTGAGCGTATGTTGAGCTATACGTTTAGTAAAACTGAGCGTATGTTGAGCTGTACGCTTAGTAAAAACTGAGCGTATGTTGAGCTTTATCCTCTCTTGACGTTGAAGATTTCTAATACTTTATTCTTCATTTGCAGTGGATATTCTAGCTCAAGAGGCAGAATTTGAAGGAAGTGTAGGAAATAACTATAGAAGTGATTTATCACATGTTCGTTTTCCCCAATTCGACGGACCTTCTACAAGAATAGCTCTTTTGACAAATCAGGAAGATGATACTTTGCTGAACTTGATGAGTGGACTGCCGTTACAGAGTGTGGATGGTGTTACCCATTTGAAGCCAGCATTCTTTTTTGGAGATGCTATTGACATGAACTTCCAGCCTGCTCTGGACAAAGTAGCATATTCTTATCATAGGGATGGTAATGTGAATCAGCCCATGTATCTAACTGGCTTGACAAAAAGCATCAATATGGCTCGTTTATTCCACTCGGGTCAACAAAGACAGATAAAGTGGGATATCACTCCATCCCGACAAGCAAAGGCTGGGTGGATCGAATATCGTCAAGGAAGATTCCGCAGTGGTACCGAACCACATGTCACATCTCTGCGAGGACTGCTACCTGCCACCATCCCTCCTGAGGACTCGGCACTGCTGAAGCCAGTCAGAGTCCCAATTTTTGCAAACGAATTTGCTCAACTGAAAAATGCCATATACCCAAAACAGTCTATGAGACTTACCGGCCTGGTGAACCCAGAAAATACTAGATGGACTGCTCTAGTGAGATGGATTCTGCAGAACTTTGGTACACAGTTAAAGGCGATAGGCCTATATGATGCCATTAAGTGTACTGCTTATGGTTTTAAGCCAAACCCGGATCTGTTCTTGGCGTTAGCGGAGAGATATAACTATCGTACTGGCACCTTCATGACCCCAAGGGGCGAGATGGGATTCGCCTTCATGAAATGGCATATATTTCTCAGCTACCAACAGCAGATTTACCATATGAAGAGTATATCCCTTTTGTTGATGAAATGAATAAGATTTCTGAAGCCAACCCACTGATTCTTCATGTCTTTGAAGAATTGATGTGCCATTACAGTATATGTAAGGCATTTTATAAAGGACAGGGTGGAGAAGGAGACTCCAACTGTTACTCTTCCAAATAGATGGCCTATTTATTTCAAGGCCGTACTGATGAAGTTCAAAAGAAGAAGAAATCTGAGCAGTATGTCGGTGAATTTAAACCTTTGAGTCAAGCCGAGATTAACAGATTAATCCGGGAGACAAATCATGACGACATTATCGTCGAAGAAGATGTAGACACCTACAAAGCCGGTGATAGGTTAGAGACCTATATTAAGCAGGGTGGCCGAGAATTATCTGCTGAAGGTCATCTGGCCGGTTTTATATCTCTCTGGCTAAGAAAGTTTGTAGTACCTGGCACCTGTTCAGCAGACAGGATGCACAGAGGAGTTGTCTTCGCAGCAGTCCGTCTGGTTTTTGGGTATAAGATGGATTTACTGACAGCAATGACCTGTCGTCTGAATGCTGGATTAAGGGCATACACAGACAGAATGTTCGAATTGGCAAGGAAGAGCCTTACATCCTTTCCTCGGGTAGAAATGCCCTTTACCTATTTATTTGGATGGCTGCTTCTGCATTTCGAATCTTTGATGAGTGCTGGGATGGCTAGACCAGATGATACCTTTCTGGAAAGGTACAAGCACATACCGAAGTGGAGATATGACACTTTGACCGATTGCAGAACTATATTAAACAGGGGAGAACTATGGAGCTTCACTTGTGTTCCTCCACCTGTTGGTTATGAGAGCATGCCTGGGAGATTGATTGACGGCGTTGGTGCTAATGAGTTGGATGATATCCAACATGAATGGCTAAAGAGAATCAGGCTATCTCATTTAATCTGCCGCCGTGACAACATCACTTATCTAGAGCCATATCTCCCGAGCAGATTTGCTCGACAATTTGGTTACGATCAGTTGCATGTAAGCAATGCAACGACGTGTTTTGGTTATCAAGGAGGGTTGATTGATGGTGCCAGAGCTTGGCTATATTACATTGCCAAAGGTACAGGGGCTACCTTTTCTATGCCAGATCCGGTCAGCTATCGGAGAGGAGCTAGAATATTGGCGTCCTATGCCAGATTCTATGTATCAGCCAATACTTTTGATGAAAAATTTAGCATCTTAGGCAGAAGCTTTATTCATGTTGAAAAGAAATCAACCAAATCAGCCTTGCCTAGAGATTGTCATGACAAAGAAGATCCTCTGGCCACTGATGAAGTTGATGATGATGTTTTGGAGACTTTCTTCTCTGATGACCTTCATCGACCATTGCATGTACCCATCGGGAGTGCTGAAGAAAGTATATCTGCTGATAATACCCCGAAGAGGAAGCGAGGTAAAAGTGCTGCTGGTCCTGCTGCAAAAAGAGCTACTCGAGCAGAGACTCGAAGTCGTGGAGGAATTACTATCCCAGGGAATTCTCCTGTGTCTAATCGAGTCAGAGATGTTGATGAAGCAGGTAGTGATCCAATAGACCATTATCCTACTGTTCCATTAACTAAAAGAATAGGAAGGAAAGTGATAGTTTCAAAAACTAAATCCGTGATTTGTCTAGATGCAGAGAGTCCTACCGATCGTGCTATGCGATTGGCTTCAGAAAAACAAGCTGCATTTGATTTTTCTGTAAAGACAGAACCTGTTGAAGGAGAGATTCCTGAACCTGCTGGGTCTTCCATGCTTTCAGATATAGGCTTAGTTCCACTAATGGCCGATGATACGCAAAAAATTAGTCAGCCTGCGGTAGAGGCCGAGCATCAGACTGAAACGGCTAATGACTTACTGATTTCGGGAGAATCAGTGAAGGAAGCCACTCCTCTCAATCCAATTGTTGAAGCTTCAGAGAGCGAACAAGTTGACTATGAACCGTCGTCTCATTCTTCTGGAGAAGAAGACACGGAGATAGACGATGAATCACCGTCTAAAACACCAATCGATGTACTGAAGACCATTGGTCAACACTCAGGGTTGACACCAGAGCCGGAGAGGCATATAGAAGTTCAAATTCCTAGTACGTCTGGGGCGGGAAGCAGTAAAATAAATCCCGTGTCAGAAAGTACCTTGAACAGACTAAAAGCCGGGCTGAATGATCCGAAGGAAACTGAATATGAACCAGCTCCAGATAATATTTTATTCATCAAAATTTTGTCTTGTCTCTGCTTTATTGTCTTTTGATCATGCTTCTTTCATTCCAACAGCTGTAGGAACTGCACCGGCTATGAGTTCTACTCAAGCCCCACTTGTTCAAACTGATGTGGGTGAGGGGAGTTCACATCTGCCGAGTTTTCCAAAAGCACTAACTTCAGCTCCAAGAATAGAGGCTCCTCCTGCTCCTTCCCCTACTATTGCAGCGACTCCCGGTTTTGATACAGGGATAGCAAAGATCATGGGGATGTATTCAGATATTATTTATTCGTATCTGGATACATTCTCAAGACGACTTATGAAGGATGAGACTATGCCCTTTTCGAGTCTTCGAGAAGCGACTAGTTTTCCACTTTCAGCTTTGAGACAAGCTGGTTATGAGGCTCAATGTGTCTTCTTTGAACATCTCCTGAGTGAATTAGAAGCAAACATCCATAAATATTGGGAGATTAAAAAGGAGAACATTAATTCTCTGACTGCAGCTGAGATTGCTCAATTGGAGAATGAAGCTCAAGCTCAGCACATTGCTCTGACAGAATTCCTCGCTCAGTCTTCTAAAGAGCTAATGGCGAAAGACGAAGAAATAATAAGTACTCGTCAGAATATGGAACGCCTAGAGAAAGATGAAGCGTCAAAAGCTGAAGAGCTTAGAAAGTTGAGGGAAGAGCTAGCTCGTATTCAGGAGCAAATTGCCTCTGTGGAAACAGAACAATCAAAGATTGCTACTGATCGTAAATCTGCAGCTGAACGCTGTCATGTTTTACAGCAGGAGCGAGAATTGATGCAAACCAATCAGATTGAAGAGACCAATCGCCGTAGCTCTATTATTGTAGAATATGACCAACGGATGATTGGAGCTGAAACAGCAGAGCGAATCAAGAAAGCTCATGAAGAAAAGATGAATAATGTAATCGTTCGTATTCAGGAGATCATTACTCCTCCTAAATAATTCTTTTACATTTATCATGTATTGAAGTTTTGATACCCATTTGTAATCATTGTTCTGATTTTGATTGAAATGAATATCTTGGCTTGATTTCAATTTTGTGGATAATATTTTTGTAGAAAACATGTTCAGAGGTAAATAATACATGACATATTTCAATAGAATAAATATACAAATAAACTTTGCAACTCTATCATGATATTAAACCAAAGATTTTTAGTTTAATACTGATTAGAGAAAACAGAATTCAGATATAAAGATATCTTTAGATTCTATTTTCCATGATCTTTGGATTCGGAAATCAAAAGACGAGATATCATTTTCATAGAATAGAAAATATGATACATACTGAGATAGAAAATTCAGAGGTAATATGGACATGATTTTCTATTCAAGATCTTTATTAAAACCACTGGGGATCTAATAAAACAAAATATCAAATTCTCTGGGAAGATGATACATGGTGGAATATCAGTTTCCTCTGGGGATAACGATATCGAGATAACTTTTGTAAAGAAGAATTAACTTTGATTTCATATTTGCTGGAGAATGATGAAAATATTATACATAATATTTCTTTAAGAATTTGCCATTGATAGGCATCATCATGACTTTCCCATCCATAGAGGCAAGCTGGTATGCTCCGTTAGAGAAGACTTTGTTTACTACGAATGGGCCTTCCCATTTCGCGTCAAATTTGCCTTTGCTCATATGTGTCATGGTCATAGGACGTCTGACAGTAAGGACCAGTTCTCCCTTCTGATATGCTCTGACTTTGACTTTCCGGTTAAAAGCCTTTGAGATTCGGGCCTGATACAGCTCGATATTTTGTTGAGCATACAATCGTTTTTCATCTAGAGCTTCCAATTCTTGAAGTCGAAGACGATCATTATTTTCTGTTGTAAGTTCATTGGAGATTGCAATTCTCAGAGAAGGAATCTGGATCTCAAGGGGAAGAACAGCTTCACACCCATATACTAAAGAGAAAGGCGTACATCCGGTCGCATTGCGAACTGTGGTACGGTAGGCCCATAAACATTCACCAAGCTTCTCACTCCAGTTGCGTTTGTTGGAAGAAACAAATTTTTTCAAGAGTTTGATGATTGTTTTATTGAAAGCTTCTGCCAATCCATTAGCTGCTAGATTATATGCTGTAAAAGCTAAATTATTAATCCGATGATCGTCGCAGAATCGAGTAAATTTCTGACTGACGAACTGTGGTCCATTATCATGGATAATACGCCGAGGAACACCAAATCGATAGATAACATGATGTTTGATGAAGTTGATAACACTAGAAGTTTTGACTTCAGATAACGGGATTGCTTCAGCCCATTTGGAAAAGTAATCGGTTATTGCTAGAATAAACCGATGTCCTCTTGATGATGGTGGGTTGATGGGACCAATGACGTCCATGCCCCAAGCTTCAAAGGGCCATGATGCCGCTGTTGGGTGTAAGAATTCTAACGGTTGATGAATAAAGTCTGCATGAATTTGACAGGCTTTACATTTCCGAGCATACTGAATAGCGTCAGCCACCATCGTGGGCTAATAATAACCCATACGTCGGATACGATCTTGAAGTTTAGGACCTGGTTGATGAGCTCCGCAAACACCATCATGTGCTTCACGAATTATCTGTTGTGCTTCTTCACCAGCAATGCATCGGAGGAGAAGACCGTCATAAGACCGACGATATAATGTCTTCGTCGTATGATTATAATAGAATCTGAGAGATCGACGCCGGATAGACGCTGCTTCACTCGGATTATCAGGAAGTATGTCATACAAAACAAAGTCTAGAAACGGGCATCTTCAGTCTTCAGTTATGGCTTCTGTTTCATTAGAAAAGACATATTCCATAGTAGAATCAGAAGAAGACGAGGACATTTTGTCAAACTTTAATCCAGCATCAAGGTTGAGAGAATTTTTGTCTGGTTTGTAGGGAAAAGCCAAGGCCAAATTATTCTCAACACAGAATAGTTCTTGGTTATAAACCACTATTACTTGCTGACGTCTGATTGGTATAGCTAATACAGCAGCAAGATTAGCTAAAGCATCAGCTTCTGCATTATAGGCTCGTCGAACATGTTCAATAAAGAAACCTTCAAAAGATGAGGCTATAGAGAGTGCTGCTCGATGATAAGGTATCAAATCCTGATGATGAACTTCATACGTTCCTCTGATCTGATTGATGATAAGCTTGGAGTCTCCATAAACTTCCAAATATTGAATATCTAGATGTTTAGCAAGTTGAAGGCCGATGAGCAATGCATTGTATTCGGCTACATTGTTTGAACATGATTGATCCAGAGAATAAGCCCTCTGAATAGTTAGACCTTCTGGGGATACAAGAACAATCCCAACTCCAGCGACAATATCGCCATTATGACCTATTCTAGATGCTCCATCAAAGAATAGACGCCAGGTAGGAATTTCTTCAGAAATTAGATTTGAATCCAAGACTTCATCTGGGATCTCATCATATAATTTAGAATCTTCTGGAATCGCATGAGCAGCCAGAAAATCAGCAAGAGCTGTCCTTTAACTGACTTCTGAGGAATATAATGCATATCATATTGAGCTAACAAGATTCCCCAATTAGCTAGTCTGGAGTTGAGAATACCAGGTTTCTTCATCATAATCCTGATGGGATTCACTCTGGAAATGACGTGAATCATTTGACCGATAATATAATGTCGCGTTTTCTGAACGGCAAACATTAATGCTAAGCATTCTTTCTCGATTGGAGAATAACGTGGTTCAGTACCTGTCATTGTGCGACTGAGATAATAAATAGCCTGTTCATGGCCATCTTTATTTTTTTGGGCAAATAATGCACCAAGAGAATGATCCATGGCTCGAACATATAGAAGGAATGGTATTCCCGAGACGGGAGGTACCAAAACTGGAGGGTTCATGAGATACTGTTTAATATCGTCAAATGCTTTTTGACATTCTTCGTTCCAAACGAAAGATACACCTTTCTTCAAAGTTTGTTGAATGGTCTGCAGCGTCCTGATAAGTTGGAAATGAATCTCCTAATATAAGCAATTCTTCCTTGAAATCCTCGTAGCTCTTTTAAGGTGCGTGGAGGACGCATCTCTTGAATGGCTTTGATCTTCTCGGGATCCACGTGTATACCTTTAGCGGTAATGACGAAGCCGAGAAATTTACCACTAGAGACGCCCAGGAAGGACTTAGTAGGGTTCATTTTAAGTTGATGCTGACGCATTAAATCAAAGATAGTCTTCAAATCTTGGATATGATCCTCCTTTTGTCGACTTTTGACTGCAATATCATCAACATAGCATTCGACTATTTTTCGGAGATGTTCGCGGAATATAGTGCTCATTGCTCGCTGATATGTTGCCCCTGCATTCTTGAGACCAAACGGCATCACTGTATAACAGTATGTACCGATCGGCGTTCTGAAGGAAGTGTGTTTTTCATCATCTGGAAACATTTTGATCTGGTTGTATCCTGAATACCCATCCATAAATGACATTCATTCGAAACCACATGTATTGTCGATCATGACATCTGTAATTGGAAGAGGAAACTCGTCTTTAGGACAAGCTGCATTGAGATCGCGAAAGTCTATACAGACTCGGATCTTGCCAGTCTTTTTAAGGACATGAACGATGTTAGCCACCCATTCAGGATGTTGTTCCTCTCGAATAAATCTAGAAGCCATAAGCTTGTTGACTTCAGCTTCAATTGCATCCATGATGTCCGGACGAAATTGTCGCTGTTGTTGTTTGACCGGTTTAGCATTTGGCATGATATTGAGTTTGTGCATTACAATCTTTGGATCTAGTCCTGGCATATCCTCATAACTCCAGGCAAAGACATCGATATAATCACGAATAAGTTTAATCATGTCTTGTTTATCTGTTTCTGAAAGACTTTCACTGATGAATATTGGTTTAGGAGACCCTTCTTCACCAACATCAATTTGGATCAGTTTATCTTCAGTAGGAGGTTCCCTCTGCTCGAACCTGAATTCCCATTGATTATCTAATCTTTGAGCCCATTGTTTCGATTTGGGTGATATTTCAAAATCATCCTCATCTTTATCATTTTCTTGCGGGCCACCAACGGAGACCATATTGATGGATAAAATAGAGCGATGGAGATCGCCAATACTCGTGTCAGAATCCCAAGAGAGAGAATCAGAAGACTCAGATCGTTCGTCTTCATCGGATTTTGAATCTTCATGGACGATGTTGATAAAGGAGGTAGGAGCAATGTAACCTAACCCACATTTTGTCCTTCCGTATTTTAATGGAGGAATTCGAACAGGCATTCTTCTTCCTTTTCCATTATTGAGACTGGTTCTAAAGTCATAACCCATATTCTTGATAATATTTTGGATTGCTGACTGTAGCGACGTAGTTGTAACCTCCCAGTATCGTCGTTTATGTCATCTTCTTCCAAATTAGGAGGATTCTAGGGTCCTTTATAAAAGAAGATCGGATTTTCTCCCTTCTTTCTAGCAGGGACCACGAAGTATGATTTTTGTATGGATTCCAATGATACGTCTGTATGAAGAGTTTGAACAACCCCTATAGTTAGTGACTCTAAGCTATATAGCAATTGTAAATAACTTTGTACATGATTACAGACATCAATATACTGCAAAGGAGATGCTTCATTAATATTAGATACTGTATTTACAACAGAAGGCTGAGCCTTATCAGACTTAGTCAAATTAATGACAAAAGGGGGAGAGGAAGAGCGATCAGAAGTTTTGTTTCGATTAAGATCGATAACAAAAGGCTCAGAATAGGTGAGCTCCCTTGAAGAAGATCGTGGATAAGTCGTACGTCCATTGACTGGAATGACTAGAGTATCTGGTCTAGCCTGAGAAGGTAGAGGGGGAGTGGTACGTCCACTGACATGAATTATCAGTGAGCCTTGTGGAGCCTGGGCAGGTGATGAAGTAGTACGTCCACTGACAGGAATTATCAGTGAGCCTTCTTCAGATGATTTAACAGACTGTGGAGGAGTGATACGCCCTTTTACAGGAATAACAAAAGTGCCAACTTTTGCTATCTCATCATCATTATCCATAGCTTGTAAGACTTTTGAGTATTCATCTTTGTACATGCGAGCGTCATTGAAGTAAGATTCAACTCCTTTGAATGGATAGAGATGTGCAACCTCCTTTTGAACTTCTCCATTATCATCAACATATTTGAAGCACTGATGAAAAGTCGAAGGAACGACATTATGTTCATGCAAGAATGGTCTCCCCAATAGAGCATTGTATGAGCAACCATGATTGTCGATGATGTAAAAAGTAACTTTAGTGCGAAGATCGCCTATCTGAAATTTGAGGCGAATCTTGCCCAAAGGCTCGCTTTTTCCTTGATTGAATCCCAAGATGGTAGTGATAGTACTGGAAAGACTATGCACAGGTATCTTCAGTGCATCTAACATAGCTTTTGGCATAATACTGAGAGCAGATCCTGGATCAATCAGGAGACGATCAACCTTCATAGAATCAATATATCCTGTATGATATAAAGGACGGTCATGTCGATTATCCTCCAGCAGCATATCGTCCTGCGTAAAGGTAATGTTTGGAATAAATTCTAATACATTATGGCAATGAGAAACAGATTCTGTTTCCAACTTCTTGAGAAGAGTTAAGCAGGTTTCTGCTTGCAGCAGTGCTTCACTTAGAGTTTCTCGAGTCTCTTTAGAGAGGCGTAAGAGCTCGAAGATTGATAATTTAGCTGGTGTATTGGCTAGTTGAGCCAATATATCAAAATTATAAGGCTTTTCAAGTCCTGTAGGAGATGACTTCTTCAATGGTTTGTCGAAGCGGACTTGTTGTTTGCCTTTGTCAGCTGCTATTGGTTTAGAAGGAACTGTCTCAACAGGAATATTTAAAGGCTCTTCAGTAGAGACTGGTGTTGGAGCTGTAACCGAAAGGACATCAGAAGTTTCTTCAGGAATTTCAGCATAATCTTTCAGATATATTTTTCCTGACCGAGTTCCAGCATGGACTTCAACTTCAGATTCTGGTTCAGGGTCTATGGAAACCATGTTGCAATTCTTTATCTTGCTCTTGGTTCTTTTATGTTTGATGAGAGCTTCATTCCAGAAACCAAGGCCAACACGAGATTGATTATGCCTCATAGTGATGGCTAAAGGTGTTCGGAGTCCCTTGCCTGAGTTCAAACCAGGAGCAGTGGCTAGATCATAACCCATCTTTGCCATCAATTCACGAGATTGTGAACTGTATAGATGAAAAGCAGGCTTGTATCTATCTTCAGATTGAGGTACATATTTTATCTCCGTAGGGAGTGAATTTCCTGCCAAGATGAAAGTAGAGGTTAGGTAAAAATCGGGTGTGAAACTAGAAGTCATATTGCATGACTTAGTCTTCCCAAGCTTCTTTTAGATGATGGAGTCTTCCGAGAAGAAGAGGAAGATGTCTCAAACTCCGTCATTAAATCCGGGTGAATCCACATGATCTCTCCCTTCTTAGTTGTGACAGGAACAAGTCTGTCATTCTGCGCTGGTGGGATGTTTACAACTTCGAGAGTTGCTTTGGGGATAGGAACAATCCCACTTTCTACCATTAAGGGAGGGAAGTCACCGAACTGCATTGAAATTACATTTGGTGTGACTGTTTTGTCTTTGGGTGTTAGTGTCACAGCTCCTGATTTAATCATCTCTTGAATCTTCCCTTTTAATACATAGCAAGACCGGATTGTATGACCCAGCATTCTATGATATGGACAATATTTTGGATGATCTGTCTTATTGGCTTTATCAGGCTTTTTAATTTCTGGCAATTGAATCTTATTACCTTTGAGCAAGCATTCAAAGATACCGTGAACATCGTCATCGTCGAAAGAATATTCTTCCTTCGGTCGAGGAGGTCTCTGTTGTTGATTTATTGTAGCTGGAGTAGCTTGGGTAGTCTTTACCTCTTGACTACTGCTTTGGAGATTGACTTCAAGAGCTTCTTTCCCTTTGCGATTGTTGGGTCGAGTACTATTGCTAGCACTCTGATTTGATTCCTTGGGAGCCATTTGTACCCCCAGACCCTTGAAGGTCTCAGCACTGACCTCGGCAGCCTTGGCACTGACAATGAAAGAAGGCCAATCTTGGAACTGAGTGGAACCTGTCCACATGCTGATAATTGGTAAGAGATTCGACTTGCAAGTGTCGATAGTAACAGCATCGGGAGTTCCGAGAGGCATTTTGAGGGCTTCTCTTCTGAATCTTTCAATGAAGTCCTCGGTGGTTTCGTTATTTTTCTGTTTAATTCTTATGAGGGCTGACATGGTCATGTCATTAAGCCCTTCATAGAACCGTTCAAGAAACATTTGATTGAAACCGACAAATGAAGTAATGCACCCATCAGGGAGACTTCTATACCATTCATAAGCCGTTCCTTTGAGACACCCAACAAACACCCGAGTAAGGAGGGCGTCACTTGGTTGCAGTTGATCATTCATTACTTCAAAGTGATTAATGAATTGACTTGGGGAGGTTGTCCCATCAAAGAAAGAGATGGTTGGAGGTTTGTATTTTGGTGGATACGATACCTACTTCCATTCTATTGGGTAAGGTTGCTTGATACCTAACCTTTGCAAACCATCCTTCTGTTTAAATGCCTCAAATTGAGTTCGGAGATTCCTTAACTCTTCAGTAACAATTCCAGAAGATTGGGGAGTTGTAACTTGTTGAGTGTAATTGTGAGGAGGGACTGCAGCATATGTACCACCCCCAGCTCCAGACTGACTTGGAGTGGGTTGTACAGGAACATTAGATTGTACCCCCGGAATAGTAGAAGGTTCCGGGTTTGGAACAACAGGAGTATTTAATACAACTGGAGGGGCTGTATGTTGGACTTGCTGAGTTTGATGCTGAGCTTGCATAAGAGTGTGCATAGCATTCAATGTATCTGCCATAGCTCGCAACTGTTGTTCTAAGGAAGAAATCCTTTGTTCATGAGCTTCGGTACTAGTTGAAGGTTCATGATTGCCCTCTGCAATGTAAGTAGTAATCATTCGAGGAATAGATGATGAAACAGTCTGTTCTGAATCATCACTGTGTGAGTCGGTATCTTTCCCGGACTATTTACGGGAGTCAATACAGGAAAGTTGGATTCTCCAAGGAAGTCCTCTGTGATCTCCGGATTACCACTTGGATGAGAAGAAGAAGAGACTCTGGCCAAGGCTCCGGTCCTGGATCGGGTGCCGAGATAAACACCATCTTCAGAGTCTGATATAGCATCAGACCGTATGCTACCCCCAATATTTCTGGAGGTCATGTTGACAGAAGCATAAAGAGGTTCATCTTCATCCAACATTGGTTCATATTGAATCCGTTCGAAAACAGATTGTCTTTTTGGTGAACAACAACACTGAATCACAACTCGAGGTTGGAAGTTGCAACCATGCTTTTCATGGCAAATATGAGCAATATTATAGCCTGATGGAGTGTCAATTCTCCGTTTATTTTGTAAATACTCCCGAAGATCTGTAGGAACAGATTGGGAAGTACTTGAAGATAGTTTCTGTGTAGAAATTTGTCTTTTGTTCTTCTGTCTTCTCGGTTCTTGAGTGTATAAAGACTGATTAATTTGAGCCACATAGTTCTTGGCATATTTTGCATCAGGGTCTAATATACTTGTCTCAGTGGAATCGAGACGATTCTGATTAAGCTTGTCACGAAGATCCGTAGGAGATCTGACTTTGGTATCAGTCTTGGATACTTGTAATTTACCTTTCTCAGATTGAGAAATTTGGAGAGAAGGAAGATGGGTATTATTCCGACTGGGAGTCGGTAATAATCCATCTTTGGAGGAATTAACCAAAAGGCGTTTTCCTTTGTTTGATCTAGTAAGAGTACTAGTCAATTAACTCTAGAGGTAAAGACCTTAAGAGTAGAGGAGTTGACTAAAGAGTCTTTCTCCTTGATTGGCACAAGATGTGCAAGTTGAGGGGGAATCATTTGTATGTTCTGTGGAAGAGAACCCCCAGCTTGATTTTGAGAAACAGTCAAAGGACTGTATCTGTTAGCATACGCTGACTTCAGTTTGTACTTCTGGTCATACGCTGCCTTTTTATTAGCATACGCTGGCTTTGGCTTAGCGTACGCTGCCTTATGTTGGCTTTTGTACGCTGCCTTTGCCGTACGCTGCCCTTTAAATGCCATACGCTCAGAGTCATCAATGGCTAAAGAGCCGACTGCTGTCGTAAGAGTAGAGGGAGAAGGGACTTTGACATGTCCAGAGATAGTTTTTCTTGTACACGCTGACTTGGTTAAAGAACCAACTTTGTCCGCGTGACTAGGAGAAGCCACTGTTGCCGTGTTCAGAGAAGCCGAAGTGTGCTTAGTTGAAATTGAAGACGTGTTCTTGTCAGCGTGAGAAGTGACAGAAACGTCTCGGTCTGTTGAAGAAGACTTAGGGACATAGACAGAGCGTCCCTTCTTCTTGGCAGCAGGAAAAGCGGAGGAAGCAGTACGGCCCTCCTTCGCCTTGAGCATTTCTTCATAAGCAGATTGGTCGAATTGTACGACCATCGTCTTCTTCGTCGAGCCGATCGACGAAGTATCGCATTGAGTTGTTGCTATCTCGTTGGAGGAGACAGCTTTCACCAGCAGAGTAGCCAATTTGTTTTCCATAAATAAATTCACTTTATTTATTTTGTATCTGAGAAAATTACAACTGTAGGAATCTAATCTAGAAGACGATTACTTTATCCCTTGGACGATGCGATGAAGAAAACTCGAACTTTGAAGAACTTGGACAGCAACTGGGCAATCTCTCTGTTCTCTCTGAAATTGACTGTAGTCTCTGATGAAGATGAAGAAACTCTCTTTTATAGAGTTCTGGATAACTGTTCTGAAGCATACGCTCAGTCAGTTACTTGACGTGTGCATAACTGCAGGGACGCGTGGCAAATTCTGATGGAGACACGTTGGAGTGCGGTTGAGAGTAGTAGAATATATCTAGGAGAGATTGGTGGCATGAATGCCACGTTGCATAACTTCTGAAGAAGTGGATAACTGAGTGCAGGACACGTGAGAACGTGTGTTAACTGCACGTTGAAAATTATTCTGGACACAACTGCTGTGATACACTGCCTTAGAGGAAGAGTCATACGCTAGCTTTGAAGGCACATGTCTTGCATACACTGACTTGGACAGCGTAGAACCATATAAAGCTGATACGCTCACATTATTGACAGGGAGTCGTATGGAAACTATACGCTCACTTGTCAAGGAGTCGTATGGAATCCATACGCTCACTTGGTTGGGAAAGAGTCGTATGAGATCCATACGCTCACTTGGTTGGGAAGGAGTCGTATGAAATCCATACGCTCACTTAGTTGGAAGGAGTCGTATGGGGTCCATACGCTCACTTAATTTGGAAGGAGTCGTATGTTTGAATAAGTAGACACGTGGCATGTTTGAATAAGTAGACACGTGGCCATCATCAATCTTCTTTGATACGCCATATCTTCCAATAACTGACAAAATCTTCTCGAGCGTCGTGACTGCGGATATGATGGCTGACAGACTGTCAAAACTGACATTAATGATGGCTTTTACATTTATGAGAGATGCTGAGCTGTCCTCGTAAAAGATAAAACCGACTCTTCGAAAACCTATACGACGACTAGTCTTCATTGGACAGCTGTCTTTGCACGAAAGACGAAGTGTCAGATTCATCCTTTATTAAATACATGCTGTGCTGTCATCTCAGAAAATAATAAAATATTCACTGAGCGTACGGCCTTTAGATGAGCGTATGGCCTTGAGCGTATGACTTGGACTGAGCGTATGGCTTTGAGCGTATGACTTGGACTGAGTCTTATGTCAGCGTGTCATAATTTTCACACCCTACACTTGTCACCCCCCACATGCTATCATCATGCACCCATGTGCTTGATGATAGCATGGGGGGGTGACAAGTAGACACCCTCCCATGAGGTGCCACCCTACCTCCCTTATTATATATATATATATATATATATATATATATATATATATATATATATTGTTGGTGTATATTTATATATGTATTTCAAATTCTGCCTTGTACAAAATATTATTATGTAAAATTTCACAAGTTATTTTATTATAAATTTGTGACTAGTATATTTTTACCACTCTAAAAATATACTTTTATATTTAAATTCCTGTATTTTATCTGATTATGGCCAATTGATGTCCAAACCTAGCATGAGTTTTTGGGCCCGATTGTGTCTAATACATTCAGAGTCTGTACAAGTCATATTGGACTTGATTCATGGCTCTGGGTCCTGTATCTGGACTTCGGTTCAATTCGAATACATGGACAAAAATAGTAAATAATTAATTAATTAATTTCCAGAAACTGTTGCTTGCTATTTTTGAATTTTTATATATATATATTTTAAGTGCTGTAAAAATCTGAAAAAAATTGTATTTAAATACTATGATAATTTAGAAAATTTATTATAATTTTTCCAGAATTTATTAAGTGCCTTTGGTATTTTATAAAAATAGGAAAACAGAACTCATTTTAAGTATATTTATGTTTGCTGATTTCTAATAAATATTTATGAGGGTTTATAAATCCCAGAAAAATTAGAATAAATTTATATAATTAACAAGGATCATTTTGGTACTTTATTTTATGTAAAATTGAGTTTTGTGTCTATCTCAAAAATTGTTGAAACATAGTGTACAGTTTGATTTAATTATTGAATAATTACGACTTGCAACTTTTTGTGTTGTTTTGCGTTTTAGTCGTATTGAACCTCACCCCGCACTAGTGTAAAGACCCTAGAAAGTTAGTTTGAGTATTTGTGTCACCCCACATTGGTCTCCTGTGCTAAAGTCACCATTTGGCTAGGTGTCCAGTTAGAAAGTCGCATTGTACCACTAGTGTTTTAGTGTTTAACTTAGTGTAAAAACTAAGTTTATGTATTTATTTCTACAGTGACGAGTTACCAGGCATCTATAGCATTTTTTTATCGCTGCTTTGCTTTACTAAAGGCAAGTACTTTCTACAAATTTTATATACTGTTACATCAATGAACTGCGAATCCAACCATGTTAAATGCTGATCCCTGGGGTAGTAAGTTAAATCTTCACATGTTGTATTTACTTTCAGTCAGTTTATATCTCTTACATGATTAGAATCTGGGTTATGGGGAAACTGATAGTTGAGTACGTGATTATGCCCCCTTTATCGTACCGAGCAAAGTCTCATTCTACATGTTCTACTGCGTCGTAGGCCTTTATCCCGTATTTTTGTACGGATGTACACCTATACTGTAGACTTGTACGTATGTACATTTTATTTACATGTGCCACAGCACGTTCTACACCTATTGACCGATCACGTACCTGCTACAGTTTTAAACATTACATATACATCTGTCTATATGACATATGTGTCCTTGCCATGATAGATTATGTGATGCCATGATTCCAGTTTATTACATTCCTGTTCATTTCATGTTTCGTATAGTTTGCTAGAAATAGTATTTGCTTCCGTCCTGACAGGATAACGTTGTAGGTATACTTACTGAGGAGGAGTTGCTCTGTGATTCGTATTATGGAGTTACTGCCGAGGACCAGGCTTTGCCTTACGAGGATGTACCTACGGAGAACCTCGTCTAGTTGTCTATTTGCTTTAGACTTTTGAGAGTAGTCATGTATTAGACTATGTATTTTGTAACTTGACCTGTATCCAGTTTTATATTTCAGACTTGTACTTGGACTTATTGTTATATGAGATGACTTTTGTGTTTGGAGCATTATGACTCTTCTTTACTTATAGAACTGTTAGTACATTTAGTCTTATCTTGTTATCTCTATAACAGCTTACT
This sequence comes from Iris pallida, assembly GCA_029216955.1. Classification (NCBI taxonomy): domain Eukaryota; kingdom Viridiplantae; phylum Streptophyta; class Magnoliopsida; order Asparagales; family Iridaceae; genus Iris; species Iris pallida. Next base: position 5,233,642 of record JANAVB010027994.1, read on the forward strand.
GCGCTTATCTCAAGCGTAGGCTGGACATGACTCGGCCCGGCCCAACAATTTGGGTAGCGGGTCGTGACATTTTGGCAACCCGATTAAATTTAAGATAGATAAGCTCATATCACTAATATGTAAACCATAGGCACATATCACCAAAGGTATAAGTATAAATAGAAATGCTATAGCGATAGTATGAAGATTAGTGATAATGAAATGCTAAACTTAACATATTAACCATATTAAAAAATATGATACAATCATTGGGCCAATAACACCTCCTTGCACTTTGCTCCAAATTTTTGCTAGCACCCTACCTTAGTAGTATGAGAAGGTTGGATGGAAGTTTTGGTGGAGGGATGCAAGGATTTGGAGATCAAATCAAAGAGGAAATCTCTCTAATTTGGGGAAGAACACTTTGTGAAGGAAAAGAGGCAAGATAGAATGAAATAAAAGGAAGGAAGGCTAACCTAGCTATAGTGGCTGCCATTAAACCATATTTGGGCCTTGGGAGAAAGCCCAATAAGGCCTCAACTAGTCATCTTGGTTAATTTTAAGTTAGGTTCAAGTTTGGGATCAAAAGGATTAAATTTAAGCCTCTAACTTAACCAATCTAACAAGTGGGATTAGTCTAAACTCTCTAACTTAATTAGTGGGATTTGTGGGCCATAATTAACTAATCTTGGGATCCCGTCTACAATCTAAGCTAACCGGGTCACTAACACAAGTCGGAACGAAACGAAACTCAAACCCGACTAAACAAAATCCCGTAAAATCAATATTAAAATATAAAAATTTCCAAAATATTAAAATATAAAAAATGACCAAAATCATAATACATCAATTTAAATATTATTAAAATAATCTAAAATTCACCAATTAATCAAAATCATAAATAATTTAAAAGTCACAAAATGACCAAAATATCCTTAGCCTAAAAAGTTGTAAATAGTCATTCTAATCACATGGTTAGGTCCCCATGGTCATGGTTAGTCTCTAGGCTCAACAGTTCTAGGGTTCACTAGCTAACACATCAAAATTATAATTCACCAATTTTAAATAGTATTAAATTAATTAAAAATTTCCATAAATAATAAATTCTATTATTAAATAATAAACTTTTACAAAAGTTCAAAATTATTCTTATTTTAGAAAAGTGGGTGTTACACCTTCCGAGTTGAATTACAGGAGGTGAAAGGAAACTCCTCGTCTTCCAAAATTTGTACATATTTCTCGAGTCGTTGTCGGACAGGTACTGGCTGCTGCAGTCGTTGAAAAATGGACTGCCGATCTTCAGGTGCTGCCGATTTATCGCAGCAGCAGTTGATGATGACTTGGATGCAACGACGTCCCGAGAGGGACTCATCGCATGCCAAGGTTGCCTCTTTGCGTTTGTGAGTGATCACCTCACGCAAGTCGATAGCTAGCTGATCTACCTTTGCACCAAACTTGTGGACTCGGGTATCTCGAGTACATAGGTACGTAGGTATCATGTTTATTTCCTGATCCGAGGCTAGTAAAAGCACTTGCTCTCGATCGTTGGAGGGAGACTTTAAAGACCCATCCTGTCCGTTAGCCCTGGGGGACTGGACGCGGGTGGTTCTGTATAACTTTCCATCAGGAGCCCGTATAACAGTTAACGATGTCCGCTAACGATCCGTAGCTTGGACAGTTGACTGGGATTGTTGGGCCCGCATTGTCCTGGACTTCTTCAACTTAGCACCTGAAGGCGCATGGTAAAAAGAGTCCGGATTGAAATATTCTACATTCTCAATGGACCGCATGGAGTCGGGTCCGCATGAGAGACGGTCGAATACAGAGCTTCTGACAGGACCGCATGAGACACTCTATCTATGGCTAGGATTAGCTGTTGCATGGGCCATCTTCCTACGGCCAGAGTTAGCTGCCGCATAGGCCATCTTCCTGCGGCCAGAGTTGGCTGCCGCATAGGCCATCTACATGCGGCCAGAGTTGGCTATCGTATGGGCCATCTGCATGCGGTCAGAATTGGCTGTCACATGGATTGTCTGCCTGCGGCCAGAGTTGGCTGCCGCATGGACAGACTGTAATGCCCGCTCCGCTCGGTGCATTATGATGAGTCGTTGACTCGAAGAGTTGCGTTGACCCGATGAGGTATCGATGCGAATCGATGCAAGAGTTATGTTGGCCAAAGGTAAGCTTTGAGTCGGTTGGAATCTATGAATCGAATCGATGCAAAGAATAAGTCCCATTGAGCAAGTGCTGATTTTAGTTGATCTGGTGTGCAGGCTATGCTTTTACGCTGGACGATAAGAGGTCGGCATTTTGCCTTATGCAATAAAGTGTCCGCAAAACCAAATCGTGGCCTTACAACGGATTGTGGCATGGGCACGATAGGCTAAATCAACCGAGTAGTTCAAAGGAATGACTAAGTCCGGGAGTTAGCTATGCGATCGAGTTATGGAAGCGAGATGCTTCAATCGGCAAAACGACAAGGCGTATCGGCTTAAGGTGGGCGGGTTCTTGACTCTCTCTCCCTATTCCTTCACATCTAATAAGAGATATCATTATATGCGTAATATGTTATCGAGTTAGCGAGATTGGCTCAGCGAGTAAGTGTCTAAATATGCGTTAAACACTAAGGTAGAACATTGAACAATCGAACAATTGAAGCGACATGCATCAAGTGTACGAGTCGCGGTAGGAAAATAATGGTAGAACATTGAAAGACGATATTGAGATGTGCATCATGTGCACGGCTTCGAGAACATTGAACACTAGGCGTAGAACATTGATTATGGTGCTGAGCGTGCCCTCGCGCACTTATGTACGAAAAGACTAAGTAACTTCGGAGTTAGGCTATGTGAACAACTTACGAATGGTACGCGCTGAATATGAAAACGAGATGACTAAGCCGTTGGGCGTCGTGCATCAATATGGATGTGTTGGGACATAACGCCGACGGAGCTCCCCATATGGATGGTGGATTATGTTTATGAGATGCGAATATGTTTATGGCACGGGAAACCGTTTATGGAACGGGACTATGTTTATGCGACGGAGGATTTGGTTGGAATGTTATGTGTGTTGCTATGGTACGTATTGCATGGTCAATGGACTCGGATTTGCCCGTGCACGGGTACGGCTTCCCTCGAACGGTTATGCCGGGGCGCCGGGACCGTTCGGCCTAGGAGAAAATTATGTGTGGTATTTATGGTGCACAACATTCGGACGGATTGCGACCGTCCAGTGCTGTGATAAGCTATGATATCCGTAAGTTTGGGATCCTTCGGATACTGGGCTAGCAACCCGTATCGAAGCGATTGTAGGCTTACACATAAGAGATGCCAAGTCCATTACGGTACGAAACACCGTGACTTTCATATAGATAGGGCCGGTGGGCTGAGATGAGAGTCGGGTGCAAGCGCAGGGCCTGCGACCCTTATGCATGGTCTAAGTTTATGGTTGGCTGTTGCGTGAATGATATAATTCTATGTTAAGTTCTAACCCGTGCAGGCTAGGCAATATGGGACGGAGATGAGCACGAACACTATGTTTACGTTCATATTATGGCTAACTGTATCTGCTGCAGGAACACGGCATGGGACACATTTATGATAATGTGCTATGTTTAAGTATTGCTATGAAACTGATCCTAAGGCTAAGTAGAAAGATCACCAATAATGATGCATGTTCCACTAAATGATTTAGTGTTTGGTATGGGTACGAGCGGGTCTTGATCAGTGCGAAGCGAGGACGAAAGCACTAATCCCCCACTAGTTTATGTGCAGGTTCAGGTTATGATCGGCTCGGGACGGAGCTTGGCTTGGACGTGCCGAGGCATGGAGTCCTTGGCGTTCAAGAGGAGCTTCCGCATAGGCGTTCGGACTTGAGACATGGAGATGTTCGGCCGAAGACTACTTGGTGGCTATATAGAGACATAATGTATGGAACAATGTAATCCTTTGTGAGCTAGAGAGATCATGAACGTTGTAGCCAATTGGCATTTTATGTTGGGCTATTCAGAGCCTTTGTAACCTTCAGTTCATAATCAATAAAAGAGATTCTTATGTTATTCTTGTTTTTTTCCGCTGCTTATGTTACGAATTTGAGATAATCACTATGTGAACCGTTATCTTGCCTTGCACAAGCGCAACTCCAGGCTCGTGCGGTATCACGCCCCAGCGAGGACGATAATTTGGGTAAATCTAGCGAGGACGAGCGATTTCCCGGATCGGGGCATGACAAGTTGGTATCAGAGCGGTTCCATCCTTTGGACCGTACGTGAATCTCTTTGACCCTCAGTTGCTTCGCTATCGAATTCAGTTGACTCTAAGTTGTTTCCGCAACCGCATGGCTCATGGATCTGCTCGACGCTACATTGGATGTTCTATACAATAAGTCTATATTAAGTGCGTACGTCTGTCACAAGTATGTCGTGACTATCATGCTATCTCCGGGTGCCATCGAAGAACGTTGGTTGCACGCAGTACAACGAGTTATGGAGTGTTGGTTGTACGAAGTGCAACGAATTACGAGATTATGGTTTCCCGAAGTGTAAGAAAGTTATGAGTCATTGATTGTACGAAGTGCAACGAATATGGTGATGTTGGTTGCATGAAGTGCAATGATATATGTGTTGTCGGTCGCACGAAGTACGAGGAGTTATGTGTTGTTGGTCGCACGAAGTGCGAGGAGATATGTGTTGTTGGTTGCACGAAGTGCAACGGATCGATATGTGAGACGATGCGTATTAGGTGGATACGCGAATGGTTATGTGTTGTTGGTTGCACGGAGTACAGCAAGTCGTGAATCGTTCGTTGTATCAGCGCAACGAGTCGGTATGGTATGATACGTGTTATATGGCTATGCGGATGGATAGCGATATGTTGCACGAGATTGAGAAATGACCTTAAGTATCGAGAGTAAATTGTTGCACAAGTTGCAACGAGCGAGATTGGAAGATCGTGGATACGATTTGAACGAGTCGAGTTGAGTAGGCGAACATGTATGTTAGCCGAATGTCGCATTGAGCTTTGAATAAGCGAATGTTACGGGTGTGATCGATACGATCGCCATGGTACGGTTAGATTAAATGTGTGTCAAACTTGAGCTAACGCTAGAGCTGGGATCGGAAGGATCACCATACGGGATAGTTGATTGGAAGATAAATGTTGGACCTATGCAGAATGTGATGTCGAGTAATGACTCGATTTCGAGTGGTATATGCAATACCAATTATGCGAGCAAGTGTAGTGAAGTATTGTATCGATAACGATAGGCTCGATCCTGAGTGGTATATGGAATACCACTTAACGATAGCTATGTTAAGCCGTTTGGTGACTTGCGATGGATTTCGTCAAGACGATTATGTTGTTACGATATGTTTGTCCGCAACGGACGGGTAGTGTCGAGACTCGAATAGGAATGACTTGACAGAATTCGATGCAAGTATGCTTCGATGAATTGAGTTGAGCGAGTATGTGCGAAGTCATACCTATGAAGGATACGTCGGACGAGAATTCGTCAAGCGTAAGTCGAACGATAGGCTGAGCATAGCGAAGGAATGTTACGTTGAGGAAATAGTCGACCCGGTCGAAATTATGTTGAGTTGGTACAAAATTGTTCGGAATGAATCGAGTAGGTACGAAGAAATCGTATGAACGAAGTTGAGTTAGCGCGAGGAGTCAGTAACACGATTTGGAAGTACGAGTTAAGGATATGAGAATGAATATGTGAATTGGAAATTGTGTCACGATTATGGTAGTTATAACGGAATAAATCTTGATGTGTACAAGACTTGATTCGTATTCGAGTTCGGATGATAACAGTGATTGCAACGAATTGGAGCTTATGCAAGACGAAGATGTTCAAGTTATGCATATCGACGATGGTATTAAAGCGTATCAAAGACGATATACAATAACTCGGGGATACTCTGATCAAATGAACGAAAATTATGTTGAGCATTGTTGTTGGATGAATAAGATGCAAGTTAAGTTAATGGCAGTTAGGATGATGACGGTAGGAATGCTTCGAGAAATTGAGAGTGGATGGATATTGCTTGGATAAAAAAAACGAAAATGTCTGGATTGCTTCGCAGATCACCACTATGTTGATATTCTTGTCTTGAGCAAACGCAACACCAGCCTCGCACATGCGTCACGTCAGATTAGAATGATCATTCCGCGTGAGCGCTGGTATGGTGATTCATCCAGCGGGGATGATCGAACTTGCAAGGCGTGGCAAAATCGGATTTGACTTGTAGTTTGATGTGAAAGTTGTTCGAGGATGATTTTGATGAGTAAGGAATGTGTCGAGCTATGATCACAATAGGTAACTTGGACCTGAGGCGAGTAGACGTCATACGACAAGCAAAGATAGTCGACGGTAATGCATGAGTGATTCGAGTAGTAACGGCACGCAAGCGCATGATTCATTCGAGTAGCAACGGCGCATCAGTTGCGCGGGGATGGATAAATTATAGATTGGTATGTCGGATTGGGTAAAGTCCCATAGGAATTATCGAGAATTGATTTGGCTCTGCGATAGGATATAGCATGGTTCGTTGTAACTGTCCCTCATTGATGATCTTCAATTATCGAGCGTAGTTTCGGGGCAGATGACCCTAGAAGACTTGACCGCCAAATCAAGTGAATGTGGAAAACCATAGGATGACCCTAAAGAAGTCGCATAAGAAATTTTGTCGAGGATGAAAGATGAGGTAGTGCATGTTGAGGATAAGTCTAAGCGAGTGAGTATCGTGTTTCGTAAGTTAGCGAGTATCCTTCGACTAGAACGATACGGCAAAGAAAGGAAAATTTATGATCAATCGAATAAGTACGTAAGTAGACTTGGTTGGTCGACGATCGAATAGGTGTTGAGGAACGTGCTTGGCACAGTGATGCGGTGAGGCGATTGCAAGAATTCTACAATATGCGAGAGCGACGGATAGTAGAATGACCCTATGAGTTGTGTCCTAGATCAATTGGAGTAACGGTTAGGCTGTGTGTGTTTGAGAGCACGATCTATGTTACGTAACGAACTAGTCGGGATTGATTCGAAGATTGAGTAAAGGATTGTACTCGGTCGAGAATAAGAGATGAGCGTATCGTAAGAGACCTTGGGTCGGAAAGATTGTTGCCTTTGAGCATCGTAGACTCAAGTTGACCTCTTGTGTCGGAAGAGATTAAGCATAATTCTGGATAAGTTACCTAGCGGGGGTAGCCCCAGACGCAATGCGCAGGTAGTTCGAGAATGTAAATCGTATCGAAATGTTGTGTGCGAGACTTAGTACGGACTGTAGACAAAAGGAAATTGTAACATGTTGACATAGTCCATGTTGTTAAGACTAAATGTTATGAATAATTGGATGAAATGCTTGAGTTATGTGAGAGATAGGAAACGGTTGGGCGAATAGACATTGCGGAGAATTGTTGCGATCGGATTTGCAACGGCTTAATGCAATGCTTGCGTTAGATGGCCGGCAAGAAACTTATGAGATCGAAGTTATGGTTTGAATTAAATTATGTGCAAGATGTTGGAAGATGATCGAAATGTTATGGAATAAACATACGAGGAGTATTTGGGAATAGGCGCTAAGATATGACTAAGTCGAGTACGGACTGATTGATGCTTGAGGATTAAGTTGAGCTTGTTAGTTGTCCCGATATCCTACAACTGAGCTTGGCTGAAATGCATATATTGGTGGGACGCCTAAAATATGTGTATGATCCAAACTAAGTTGTATGATTCCAACGATAGTAGCATGAGATCGTGAAATGATCTAGCGAGACACTTGGATTTAAGTGTTGGTTTCGGTTCGATGACGAACCTGATTTTGAGTGGTATATTATGTAATGCCCCGCTCTGCTCGGTGCATTATGATGAGTCGTTGACTCGAAGAGTTGCGTTGACCCGATGAGGTATCGATGCGAATCGATGCAAGAGTTACGTTGGCCAAAGGTAAGCTTTGAGTCGGTTGGAATCTATGAATCGAATCGATGCAAAGAATAAGTTCCATTGAGCAAGTACTGATTTTAGTTGATCTGGTGTGCAGGCTATACTTTTACGCTGGACGATAAGAGGTCGGCATTTTGCCTTATGTAATAAAGTGTCCGCAAAACCAAATCGTGGCCTTGCAACGGATTGTGGCATGGACGCGATAGGCCAAATCAACCGAGTAGTTCAAAGGAATGGCTAAGTCTGGGAGTTAGCTATGCGATCGAGTTATGGAAGCGAGATACTTCAATCGGCGAAACGACAAGGCGTATCGGCTTAAGGTGGGCGGGTTCTTGACTCTCTCTCCCTATTCCTTTACGTCTAATAAGAGATATCATTGTATGCGTAATATGTTCTCGAGTTAGCGAGCGTGGCTCGGCGAGTAAGTGTCTAAATATACGTTAAACACTAAGGTAGAACATTGAACAATCGAACAATTGAAGCGACGTGCATCAAGTGTACGAGTCGTGGTAGGGAAATGATGGTAGAACATTGAAAGACGATATTGAAATGTGCATCATGTGCACGGCTCCGAGAACATTGAACACTAGGTATAGAACATTGATTATGGTGCTGAGCGTGCCCTCGCGCACTTATGTACGAAAAGACTAAGTAACTTCGGAGTTAGGCTATGTGAACAACTTATGAATAGTATGCGCTGAATATGAAAACGAGATGACTAAGCCGTTGGACGTCGTACATCAATATGGATGTGTTGGGGCATAACGCCGACGGAGCTCCCCATATGGATGGTGGATTATGTTTATGAGACGCGAATATGTTTATGGCACGGGAAACCGTTTATAGAACGAGACTATGTTTATGCGACGGAGGATTTAGTTGGAATGTTATGTGTGTTGCTATGGTACGTATTGTATGGTCAATGGACTCAAATTTGCCTGTGCACGGGTACGGCTTCCCTCGAACGGTTACGTCGGGGCGCCGGGACCGTTCGGCCTAGGAGGAAATTATGTGTGGTATTTATGGTGTACAACATTCGGACGGATTACGACCGTCCAGTGCTGTGATAAGCTATGATATCCGTAAGTTTGGGATCCTTCGGATACTGGGCTAGCAACCCGTATCGAAGCGATTGTAGGCTTACACATAAGAGATGCCAAGTCCATTACGGTGCGAAACACCGTGACCTTCATATAGATAGGGCCGGTGGGCTGAGATGAGAGTCGGATGCAGGCGCAGGGCCTGCGATCCTTATGCATGGTCTAAGTTTATGGTTGGCTGTTGCGTGAATGATATGATTCTATATTAAATTCTAACCCGTGCAGGCTAGGCAATATGGGACGGAGATGAGCATGAACACAATGTTTACGTTCATATTATGGCTAACTGTATCTGCTGCAGGAACACGACATGGGACATATTTATGATAATGTGCTATGTTTAAGTATTGCTATGAAACTGATCCTAAGGCTAAGTAGAAAGATCACCAAAAATGATGCATGTTCCAGTAAATGATTTAGTGTTTGGTATGGGTGCGAGCGGGTCTTGATCAGTGCGAAGCGAGGACGAAAGCACTAATACCTTACTAGTTTATATGCAGGTTCAGGTTATGATCGGCTCGAGACGGAGCTTGGCTTGGACGTGCCGAGGCATGGAGTCCTTGGCGTTCAAGAGGAGCTTCCGCATAGGCGTTCGGACTTGAGACATGGAGATGTTCGGCCGAAGACTACTTGGTGGCTATATAGAGGCATAATGTATGGAACAATGTAATCCTTTGTGAGCTAGAAAGATCATGAGTGTTGTAGCCAATTGGTATTTTATGTTGGGCTATTCAGAGCCTTTGTAACCTTCAGTTCATAATCAATAAAAGAGATTCTTATGTTATTCTTGTTTTTCTTCCGCTGCTTATGTTACGAATTTGAGATAATCACTATGTGAACCGTTATCTTGCCTTGCACGAGCACAACTCCAGGCTCTTGCGGCATCACGTCCCAGTGAGGACGATGATTCGGGTAAAATCTAGCGAGAACGAGCAATTTCCCGGATCGGGACGTGACACAGATTGTCCATTTCTCTTATGCGGCCTCTTCTTCGTCTGTATGGATTTCCCTTGTGCCTCTAAAACTCAGCATCATAGTATTTTCTTTTGCTGGATTTGGGGACAGTGGGGTCCTCTGCGGTCGAAAGCAAAGCTACATGATAGCTTCGATCACCGTCTTGGGCCGCAGAAGAAGCTTCTTCGAGAACTTGGTCGGAGGCAACAGTTTTGTACGCCGACGTCCTGCGAGTTCTCTTTGGGTTGGCTCGCTTCTGTGACGGGCTGGCGCTTCCTTCAGAGAGCATTTCTTCGAAGGCTTGTTGGTCAAAACGAACCACAAGCATTTACTGCGTAGAGTCGAGCTTGGACGCGTCGGATTACGTCATCAGCTTCTCATCAGAGGAGAAGGACGTCTCCAGCAGAGTCGTCATCGTGTTTGCCATTAAATATCAAAAATAGGTATTACAGAAATACTAAAATTGATTGCAAACTCGCTTGTACAAAAAAAAGCCTAGAAAGAAATCCTAGAAAACAATATAAGTACAATTGTTTAGTTTTTGATTCTGGGGGGTGACGGTGGAGGCTCGAGAAAGTATATCAACTCTGCCTTACTCCTTGGACTATCCGATGCAGTCTTTAGCTATTGAAGAAATTGCCTTTCGAAGGTTGCCAGCCTTTTGCAGGGGTATAGCACCATGCTATTTATAGTGATATGTGTTTTGAGCCGCATAGGTGGCCCATGGCCACGTGGCTAATCAGCATGTAAAGACCCTCTCTTTGGCCGCCAGCTAACGATTTGTTAGGATTTTGTTTGCAACAAATCTGGGTGGTTGAGACTTGGTTAGCCTGCCACGTGTCCTATCGCAGGATAGGAATCATTTTGAGCCGCATGAGTCTCTCAGTTTTCGGCCATGTTGGGCCGCATAAGACTCATGCGGCTTAGGTCGTAGTCTTCCTTAGTCCGCATGTAGCTTAAGGACTTTTGAGCCGCATAGATTCTGTATTTTGGGCCGCATAAAGCTCATGCGGCTTAGGTTACAGTCACCCTTGGATGCATAAAGCTCAGAGACTTTTAGGGCCGCATAGGTTGAGTCGCATAAGGTTCAAGCGGCTCGGGTAGCAATCCTTCTGGCCGCATGAATTTGTCTGATCACGTCTTATCTTTTTGTCAAAATGTCAGAGCTGTTATTTTTGTCAGATTTAACAGAATTTGTCAGCTTTATCAGACGGACTGACCAACTTGGCCGTATATCTTTTTTCTGTGGCTCGAATCAAAGACATGCCGCATAGGGTGCAATCTGTCATGCGGCTCCCTTTTATGCAGACCAGTTTGGCCTAAAGTACTTATACGACAAATTGTGAACTGCATGAATCCTATATTTTCCATGCTTCTACACATTCAAGTGCCTCATGCAATCTAAACCCAAGTGTGGAAATCTCAGTAGAATTATCAGAAGTAGAAGTGTTTCTAGCATCATTCAATAAGCAAGTAAGCTTTTTCATTCTGAAGCTTATAGCAGAGAATATCCTTTCTAGCTTGCTTATACTTATCTAATAATTTCTTGTGTTCTTTCAATAGATCACTGAAAGCATCAGATAACTCATCATAAGAGAATTCATTCTCTTCAAAAACAGAGTTGTCTTGTACCTCATTGGATAATGCCATTAAGCATATATTTGTAGCTTGACGAGGTCTCTCTTCTTCTTCGGAATCGCTTGCTTCGCTTTCACACCATATGCTCGTGGTAGAGTACTTATGAGATGACGACCTTCCTTTGTTTGATCGTTCATAGTGACTCTCTTTTCTAGCAGTACTACAATCTTCTTTGATGTGGCCTATCTTCTTGCAGTTGTCACATACAAGCTCTTCTTCATATATAGGGTTGTGTTGAACCTTAAATCTCGATGCCATCATGCACACATTTGTATCATTATAAAGACTATTCTCCTCTCTGGAGTCGCTAGCACTGCTTTTGTACCTGCACTCATAAGTAGCTTCAAAAAGTTTTCAAATTTTATGAGATGTTGTGCAAGTAGTAATAAGATTGAATACATTTATGTCTACAGCACAATAAAGAGCATGCATTACTTTTGCATCAAGCCTAGCTAACTTCTTCTCTTCCTCCGTGTAACTATAATAAGGCTTGTTGATTATAGAGGATGTGAGAATAGATGTGATAGTAGGCTTTTGGTAGCCATTGACAACAATTGACCATAAGTCAAAGTCTTGAGACTTCAGGTATAAGCTCATCCGTGTTTTTCCAATAACTATAGTTCGTTCCATCAAATATTGGGAGTCTATTTGTGGATTGCACTTCACCTGTGAATATTGAATTCACGGCTGCCATATGCAAATACTCTAGAGTGTTATATATGAATATAACCTGCTCTGATATAACAATTGTGGGAGCAATTGGTATGAGCAGTAATATCTATATAACAAGAACCTGCTCTGATACCAATTGTAGGCAATTGGAATCAGAGGTTAACAATTGATAATAAGGATCTACTCTAAGATTGTTAAGCCAGATAATAGAGTTCTAGTTCTGATACCAATTGTAGGACCGTTGAGCACCTCAAGAGGAAGTGTGAGACCCGTCTCACTGTATCGGTATTTTATACGGATACGTATTTATTTGAGCCGTATTTCGTATTTATCAATTTGCATGAAATTTTAAAATTTTTCTAAGTGGGATTTTCATGACTTGGTTTAACTTGGATTTGGTTTTATTTGGTTCGGTTCCACTTTGACTTGGTTTGGTTTGGCTTGGACTTGGTTTGGTTAGTTGGTTCTTTATGAGAGGAGGTGTATGGCTTAGATTGAGTGGAGAGGAATGAATGGTGGAGATCACTTGAGCTTGTTATATAAGCCACTTTTTCTCTCTCCCTCCTCATTCACCATCATTCATTTTCTTTTTCCACCAAACCCTAGCCATTAGAGAGAGGCAAGTACACCTTGCCGAATGTTGGACGATTTCTATTTCGTTTGTTCCATTCTCTTTGTTGTTACATTCTAAGCATGTTTAGAACTTGGAGTTTTCCAATTTGATGGCTAGATTGTTGTAGATCTAACTTTGAAGTAATTTCGGTTTTCATGGGTTTTGATCTGTTAAACTTGCATGTTCTTGTTGTTTGATGGTTCCATGTTGTAGAGAATTTTATTTTACCCAAATTTGACCTATGGAAGTTCGAATTTGGACTCTGGATGATGGAATTATGGAGCTTGGAAGTATGACTCATGGTGTTTTTCTTCTCTGAATTTGAGGAGAAGAACAGTACTTGACCGCATGGATTTTCATGCGGCGAGATTCCCCCAGCCGCATGGCTACCCTTGGCACAATTGCCCAGCCGCATGAGCCTTTAATAACTAGTGAGCCGCATAAGGCTCGGCCATTTGCAATTTTTGCATTTGCAATAAACCAAGCAGTGTGTAAGCATTAATTGTTTTCTGACCTGATTTGACAGCACCCTTATTCTCTGACTCGAAGTGACGGCTTCTGACATGACAGCATTTATTAGTTATCACTGTACTAGGCTTAATACTTACTTGCCGCTTAAGCTTGCAATGGCAAGAAAGAAAGTTGAATCCGCATGAAGTTCCTTAACTCTGAGCCGCATGGCCTCTGGCATTCAAATATTTAATGTATTTGCTTGCATTAGAAGTGGTGCCGCATAAGGCCTAGTCCTTTTAATATTTGATACATAGCTTAGCTTTGGATCCGCATGGGAATAATTTAATGTATTAAAGCGTGGAGCCGCATAAGGCTCGGCAAATTTTGCATGCATCAGCACCATGCTATCCGCCTGTGCACAAGCCTTTATGCAATTTTGCCATCCGCATACGTTTTTCACATAAAGCCTGTTGCATGCCGCATATGGTAAAGCATTATTATAATGCTTTATATTAGGCATCAATATATAAAGTCTATATTAAGCATTATTATAATGCTTATAAGCATCAGTATAATGATTTTACATAGGCATCAGCATAAAGCACTTGTATATGCTTGCTCCATCCGCATATAGCATAGCCTTAATATAAAGCATTATTATAATGCTTTATATTAAGCATTGAATGTTTAGGATCCGCATGTGGAGTATTGGATGTAGTATTTAATACATTCATGGAATAATTGAATTGCATGGAACCGCATGGGAGCATTAATATTTTATTGCTTGGCTTTGGCCATTATTTATTCGCTTGCATTGTAAGCAACCGCATAGGCTTGGCCCTTTATCTATGCAAGTTGTTTGCAGGCAATTAAGTGTGAACCGCATGGCCCCACTTTATTTCCACTTTGGACCGCATGAGAATTTTCTGTCCGCATGGCCTCTTCCACCTTGCATGCCTTATTATAATAATATAATAATTGCTTGGCCACGTAAACCTTTTCCGACTGCATTTATTGATTGGGTCCCACTATTTGTCTTACTTGATTTCACTTTTGAGCCGCATGGACTCCCACGTGGAAATCCCACTTTTGGACCGCATGGGGTCCCACTTTGATTATTTTATATATTTTAATTATCTGACTTGTGGCCCAAATTTCTTCCCGCTCCCAACATGAAAGTTGAATATTTTTCCACTGGCTTCATGAATATAATTTTTAATTATTTTATGCAAGTCCCCTGATGGTGTTTCGGATGACTTCGTACGCCCTTTTATTCAGGCCTAAAATACGAAGACCCCACATTCAATAGTTTAATAATTCTTTAATAAATGAAATTCCTTAGTGGGACTTGATAATATTGCGCCCTATTTTCTATAACATGTTTCTTCCTCCTCGGTGGCCCGTTTGGGTGCACTCAGGATATGATTCTTTTCTGTTAGCATGTTTGTTTGCTGTATGAACACGACATGATAACCATGGTAGTGACCTGTCACGGTGCACTCTTAACCTGTAACCTGTAACCAGAAACAAGTAGCATGACATGATAGTGACCCGTAGGGGTGCACTCTTGACTAGTAATCTTGACATGATAGTGGCCCGTGGTGGCGCACTCCTGACAAGAATAATAAATCTAATCTTGACACCGTGGGTGTTTGCTTGATTATGCTTGAATAAGCTACCAGTCCAGTCTTGTCTTGCATCATGTCTAGGACATAAATTCCTGATTTTTCCCACGGTCAGGGATTTATACTGAATCTGGCTAAGGTTAATGACTAGATTGAAACAATTAGTTCATGGAGATTTTCCCTGTTACCTGTTGCCCCTTTGGTCCCGGCCATATATATATATATATTCATGGGATTTGTTGCTATCCGTCGAGATGAGCGCACTTCCAGCCCGCCGTCGAGTGTGGTACCTTAGGACACATGTATTTACTACAGTGTGTCTGCTATATCCTGCTATCTTTTCCTTTTCTTTGCTGGGATCACTCAGGTAGTAACAAACAGGTAACCGGACTTGGAAATCTCATTGCATCTTGCTAGTAACTAGGTCTGTGATAACCCTAGTTAGTTAAAGTATCAAGCCGTACTTATTGCTTGGCCGTGAATGTTGGATGGAGTTTGATCAGTCTAGTCTTGTCTTGATCTTGTACTTGATTGTTACATGTCCTAATTTCTTACTTTATCTTGCCGATAAATGGTGGGAGAAACCAAGTTCTGTTCAGACGAAGGGTTACAACCCCGGTCCTTGTTTGGTTTACGGGTTGTAACCTGGTTATCTGAATAGTCCCATGGTTATCTCATCGTATATCACCTTCCCAGTCTAAGTCTTATTTAGATCCAGTTTCCAATTGTTTCCAGGATAATGATTGCAATGGTTGTCACTCTAATGTATTATACTCTGTATTGTCACTCCCTGTTTGTCACTCTCTGAGTGTCACTTAATGATTGTCACCTTTAGCAATAAATGATCAGAGACCAAGTTCTGTTCAGGCGAAGGGTTACAACCTCGGTCCTTGTTTGGTTTAAGGGTTGTAACCTGGCTTCCGGAATAGTACTTTCGTCCTCTCTTCGTATATTGCCTAGCTCTAGTTATTTAATATGTTCTCTAGTTACTTTATCTCACCTGTTCATATGACTACTTGCTTTGCATAACTCTTAAAGGATCGTTTGCTTAATAAGTCTACTTTTACTTGTGTTTACTAAATGCTTTAGTTACTGCCTTCTTATGTTCGGGTTAAGTGCATTGGTACTGCACGAATCTCGATCCTCCTTTACTTATTACTTTCTCTCCCCATTGATTGCCTATGATTGCTGGTTTTAAGTACATTGTTCGGCCTCCTTTGTGGTACTTGCTATTTGGGGTCTGACCCCACTGGTTTTGCATGGCCAGGTTCTGATAGAAGAGCCCGAAGGATCTACCGCTCCATCTACTCGACGGTGACCAGCCGGAGCACCAGAGTGCCTCAGTAGGTTTTTTTTTCATTCTCCCACTGATATGTAAATTCTCCTCTTGTAACGTTTAGCCCCGAGCACGTGTTTAGCTCGTGTTTTGGTATTTTCCTTGATATTGTAGCCTACGGGCATAAATATGATATGTGTATTCTAGACTATAGCTAGTCCTTATCATGTACGACTAATACTCTAGCTAGTCATCAGTTTGGTGGTACTGGCTTCATGATCATTCATGTATATATGGTTCGGGACGCCTTACTATTGTATGTATGATGATCGTACTCATTGCTCTTGTATAACTGCCTGTGATTGAGATACCTAGGATTGTTAAACCATAGGATTGACAGATGGCTTGTAGAGTAACCCCCATGTCTTGACAGCTTATACGTGATTCCAGAGTATTAACGTACTTTGGGATTACGTAGCTGGCTATGTCTGCCCCCGCTCTCCAGTATTCTGGTTCTGGGGCGTGACATGGTTTTAGTGGTGGCCCATGCAGGTCTCGATTTCAGATTTGTGGGGGTTACCATGTTTAGATATCTCAATCATGATTATCCTTATTGATCTCCTTCGGATTATTCTCTACCTCTGATACTTGACTTGATATCTGTTTTGATCATTGATCATTCCTGTTCCCATGATTTGATCTTGTGTCCTTCGACTTTCAAGGGCATTGTTCTTGATCCTTCAGATTATCTTGTTCGTGTTTTACCGAGGGCAGCTCAGCATTCTTCAGCCAGGCCAGTTATGGAGGATTAGTCTCAGCATGCAGGCAGAGATGTCAGTCCATCCCAATCAGCCAGTCGCTTCTGTCTTCGTATCTTAAGACAGGTGATAGAGTTCATGCATCTGTTTTAACTACGATGACACGTCCTGGGTAGAGTCATGTCTTTAACTAAGTCATTGGTACCGACTTACCTTGAGGCTCGACTTTTATCCATTTTTTGGAGTCAGCTTAGGCCAGTGAGGACGTTGGTTTCTACACAACTGTCTCAGGAGACATATTGATCCATATGCCTCCAGCCCTTCTTGATCATGATTGTATTTGTTCATGTGCATTTATTTACTGCTTACGCATTTATTTCATTCCTGATTACTTTATTTTCCTTACTTGCCGTGCTTGATTTATTGAGATTGTTGAGTTTCCTGGAGCTTTTGTTTTGTTATCTTGCGACTAGCCTCAGGAAATTCGAGGACGGAATTTTTCTAAGGTGTGGAGAGTTGTGAGACCCGTCTCACTGTATCGGTATTTTATACGGATACGTGTTTATTTGAGCCGTATTTCGTATTTATCAATTTGCATGAAATTTTAAAATTTTTCTAAGTGGGATTTTCATGACTTGGTTTAACTTGGATTTGGTTTTATTTGGTTCGGTTCCACTTTGACTTGGTTTGGTTTGGCTTGGACTTGGTTTGGTTAGTGGTTCTTTATGAGAGGAGGTGTATGGCTTAGATTGAGTGGAGAGGAATGAATGGTGGAGATCACTTGAGCTTGTTATATAAGCCACTTTTTCTCTCTCCTCCTCATTCCCATAATTCATTTTCTTTTTCCACCAAACCCTAGCCATTAGAGAGAGGCAAGTACACCTTGCCGAATGTTGGACGATTTCTATTTCGTTTGTTCCATTCTCTTTGTTGTTACATTCTAAGCATGTTTAGAACTTGGAGTTTTCCAATTTGATGGCTAGATTGTTGTAGATCTAACTTTGAAGTAATTTCGGTTTTCATGGGTTTTGATCTGTTAAACTTGCATGTTCTTGTTGTTTGATGGTTCCATGTTGTAGAGAATTTTATTTTACCCAAATTTGACCTATGGAAGTTCGAATTTGGACTCTGGATGATGGAATTATGGAGCTTGGAAGTATGACTCATGGTGTTTTTCTTCTCTGAATTTGAGGAGAAGAACAGTACTTGACCGCATGGATTTTCATGCGGCGAGATTCCCCCAGCCGCATGGCTACCTTGGCACAATTGCCCAGCCGCATGAGCCTTTAATAACTAGTGAGCCACATAAGGCTCGGCCATTTGCAATTTTTGCATTTGCAATAAACCAAGCAGTGTGTAAGCATTAATTGTTTTCTGACCTGATTTGACAGCACCCTTATTCTCTGACTCGAAGTGACGGCTTCTGACATGACAGCATTTATTAGCTATCACTGTACTAGGCTTAATACTTACTTGCCGCTTAAGCTTGCAATGGCAAGAAAGAAAGTTGAATCCGCATGAAGTTCCTTAACTCTGAGCCGCATGGCCTCTGGCATTCAAATATTTAATGTATTTGCTTGCATTAGAAGTGGTGCCGCATAAGGCCTAGTCCTTTTAATATTTGATACATAGCTTAGCTTTGGATCCGCATGGGAATAATTTAATGTATTAAAGCGTGGAGCCGCATAAGGCTCGGCAAATTTTGCATGCATCAGCACCATGCTATCCGCCTGTGCACAAGCTTTTATGCAATTTTGCCATCCGCATACGTTTTTCACATAAAAGCCTGTTGCATGCCGCATATGGTAAAGCATTATTATAATGCTTTATATTAGGCATCAATATATAAAGTCTATATAAGCATTATTATAATGCTTATAAGCATCAGTATAATGATTTTACATAGGCATCAGCATAAAGCACTTGTATATGCTTGCTCCATCCGCATATAGCATAGCCTTAATATAAAGCATTATAATGCTTTATATTAAGCATTGAATGTTTAGGATCCGCATGTGGTATTGGATGTAGTATTTAATACATTCATGGAATAATTGAATTGCATGGAACCGCATGGAGCATTAATATTTTATTGCTTGGCTTTGGCCATATTTATTCGCTTGTATTGTAAGCAACCGCATAGGCTTGGCCCTTTATCTATGCAAGTTGTTTGCAGGCAATTAAGTGTGAACCGCATGGTCCCACTTTATTTCCACTTTGGACCGCATGAGAATTTTCTGTCCGCATGGCCTCTTCCACCTTGCATGGCTTATTATAATAATATAATTGCTTGGCCACGTAAACCTTTTCCGACTGCATTTATTGATTGGGTCCCACTATTTGTCTTACTTGATTTCACTTTTGAGCCGCATGGACTCCCACGTGGAAATCCTACTTTTGGACCGCATGGGGTCCCACTTTGATTTTATATATTTTAATTATCTGACTTGTGGCCCAAATTTCTTCCCGCTCCCAACATGAAAGTTGAATATTTTTCCACTGGCTTCATGAATATAATTTTTAATTTTATGCAAGTCCCTGATGGTGTTTCGGATGACTTCGTACGCCCTTTTATTCAGGCCTAAAATACGAAGACCCCACATTCAATAGTTTAATAATTCTTTAATAAATGAAATTCTTAGTGGGACTTGATAATATTGCGCCCTATTTTCTATAACATGTTTCTTCCTCATCGGTGGCCCGTTTGGGTGCACTCAGGATATGATTCTTTTCTGTTAGCATGTTTGTTTGCTATGAACACGACATGATAACCATGGTAGTGACCTGTCACGGTGCACTCTTAACCTGTAACCTGTAACCAGAAACAAGTAGCATGACATGATAGTGACCCGTAGGGGTGCACTCTTGACTAGTAATCTTGACATGATAGTGGCCCGTGGTGGCGCACTCCTGACAAGAATAATAAATCTAATCTTGACACCGTGGGTGTTTGCTTGATTATGCTTGAATAAGCTACCAGTCCAGTCTTGTCTTGCATCATGTCTAGGACATGAATTCCTGATTTTTCCCACGGTCAGGGATTTATACTGAATCTGGCTAAGGTTAATGACTAGATTGAAACAATTAGTTCATGGAGATTTTTCCTGTTACCTGTTGCCCCTTTGGTCCCGGCCATATATATATATATTCATGGGATTTGTTGCTATCCGTCGAGATGAGCGCACTTCCAGCCCGCCGTCGAGTGTGGTACCTTAGGACACATGTATTTACTACAATGTGTCTGCTATATCCTGCTATCTTTTCCTTTTCTTTGCTGGGATCACTCAGGTAGTAACAAACAGGTAACCGGACTTGGAAATCTCATTGCATCTTGCTAGTAACTAGGTCTGTGATAACCCTAGTTAGTTAAAGTATCAAGCCGTACTTATTGCTTGGCCGTGAATGTTGGATGGAGTTTGATCAGTCTAGTCTTGTCTTGATCTTGTACTTGATTGTTACATGTCCTGATTTCTTACTTTATCTTGCCGATAAATGGTGGGAGAAACCAAGTTCTGTTCAGACGAAGGGTTACAACCCCGGTCCTTGTTTGGTTTACGGGTTGTAACCTGGTTATCTGAATAGTCCCATGGTTATCTCATCGTATATCACCTTCCCAGTCTAAGTCTTATTTAGATCCAGTTTTCAATTGTTTCCAGGATAATGATTGCAATGGTTGTCACTCTAATGTATTATACTCTGTATTGTCACTCCCTGTTTGTCACTCTCTGAGTGTCACTTAATGATTGTCACCTTTAGCAATAAATGATCAGAGACCAAGTTCTGTTCAGGCGAAGGGTTACAACCTCGGTCCTTGTTTGGTTTAAGGGTTGTAACCTGGCTTCCGGAATAGTACTTTCGTCCTCTCTTCGTATATTGCCTAGCTCTAGTTATTTAATATGTTCTCTAGTTACTTTATCTCACCTGTTCATATGACTACTTGCTTTGCATAACTCTTAAAGGATCGTTTGCTTAATAAGTCTACTTTTACTTGTGTTTACTAAATGCTTTACTTACTGCCTTCTTATGTTCGGGTTAAGTGCATTGGTACTGCACGAATCTCGATCCTCCTTTACTTATTACTTTCTCTCCCCATTGATTGCCTATGATTGCTGGTTTTAAGTACATTGTTCGGCCTCCTTTGTGGTACTTGCTATTTGGGGTCTGACCCCACTGGTTTTGCATGGCCAGGTTCTGATAGAAGAGCCCGAAGGATCTACCGCTCCATCTACTCGACGGTGACCAGCCGGAGCACCAGAGTGCCTCAGTGGGTTTTTTTTTTCATTCTCCCACTGATATGTAAATTCTCCTCTTGTAACGTTTAGCCCCGAGCACGTGTTTAGCTCGTGTTTTGGTATTTTCCTTGATATTGTAGCCTACGGGCATAAATATGATATGTGTATTCTAGACTATAGCTAGTCCTTATCATGTACGACTAATACTCTAGCTAGTCATCAGTTTGGTGGTACTGGCTTCATATCATTCATGTATATATGGTTCGGGACGCCTTACTATTGTATGTATGATGATCGTACTCATTGCTCTTGTATAACTGCCTGTGATTGAGATACCTAGGATTGTTAAACCATAGGATTGACATATGGCTTGTAGAGTAACCCCCATGTCTTGACAGCTTATACGTGATTCCAGAGTATTAACGTACTTTGGGATTACGTAGCTGGCTATGTCTGCCCCCGCTCTCCAGTATTCTGGTTCTGGGGCGTGACAGGAAGGGAGGTGAATAGAGTGAGTGCGAGTGCAGCGGAAAATAATCACCAATTAAAAATATTAAGCAGTTATATATTATGGCATATAAAAGACGGTAAATAAAATACGGTAAAGTAAGAGTCAGGAATTCAAACTCAGTGAACACCACGATGTATACTGATTTTCCTCTGAGAGGACTAGTGTAGTCGCGAGTACTCTTGCTCGCTGTTAATCCACTATGGCACAAGCTTTAACTGAGCGCTTGCAACTCTTACAACAACGTGCTTGGCGATAAGTGCACGACCGACTTCACAACACCGTGCTTGGTGACAAGCGCACGACCGACTCTAGAAGGCAATTGGAAAACTAGAATATTTTTTGAATACAGCCTCCGATACAACTCTTCAACATCAAACTCTAGATTAAACATAAACTGTACTGACTTGGCTAAGAGTCGTAAAGGCTTAAATATGAAAGTAAAAAGCTCAGAACACTTCAGATAGAGAAGAGGAGATGAAATTGGTTGATTGAAATGAATGGTAATCTCAACTCTATTTATAGTATTTTTGAGGACCGAACTCGGGCAGAGTTTGGGCAGTGTTCGGATGCTAGAATTTCGTATACGAACGTTGGATACAGATTTGGTAGGAACTAAAATTCAAATAATCCAGACCGAACTCGGGTCGAACTCGGACCGAACTCGGTCAGAGTTCTGTCAGAGTTATGCTGGGTCAGAACAATAAGGAATGAACCAAATTTACATAGGTTTTGGGCTTTTTGGAATTATGGATTTTTGGGATAAGTAGGTAGTCTTATTTTTATTTGTGGACTGACAAAAACCTAAGCCAGTACCGATCCGATCAATCTCATATTTTTCCTATACTTAATAAAAAGAAAAATATATAATAAATATAAAACTAATAGCCCATTTGATGACGCCTTTCTCCTGACATTTGAGTAGACTCATTTTTCCTTGACGATAATCGTCCAAAGATAAACAGATCTGGAAATCTAAAATCGTCCAAAGATAAACTGAGAAAAACCTTACAGCGGAACCCCCGATGCGAGGTCCCGGATAGGTCGTTAGGCGGTTAAGAGAAATCTTCTTGTTATGCCGTCTTTGGACCATCAAATATTGTTCATTGCATATGTCCTGGTTTAATCATGCTTACTGCTTGTATACAAGTACATGTTAGACGAACAAAACAATATGATGCAGTATGATATAAGCATAGCAATATGATATAGAACATTTAGGACAATGCTAAGTTTAAGTAGCAATATGATAGTGATTGCATGAATATTAGTGACATCACTAGTTAAACTTAATTGATTAACCATATTCAAAAACATGATATAATCATTGGGCTAACACAATTGGCCCATGAGCAAACCCTAACCCTAATCAAGCCCCCTTAGTCGGCCATAGCAGCCCCCCTTCATATCATTGTGCTTTGGTTTGTAGCCGTCACAAGTACAAACCCTAGTTTCTCTCTTCTCCAAAAACCCTAACTTTCTCATCCGGCATTCGATTCACCTCAAAAGAATTACGTTACGACCGTGGAGAGGAGGAGAACTTGCTGAAGCATTGCTAGCAAGGATTTGGAGACGTTTGCTCGGAAGAAACTGGTCGTCAAAGCGCTTGAGGATTCCCTTTTATTGAGATTCTAACTCTCAATAGGTAAATCTCGTTCTACTATTGCTTGTTCTAATTTTTCTTCATTTTTCTTTATTAGAGCATGCATCTAGGTACCCTCGACCTATAGGATTAGTTTCGTTCGATTTTGTGTCCGTTCGATATGCGGATCGGATACATATCGGAGCTATAACATAGGTGTTCGATAAAATTACTCAATAGATTGAAACTTGATAATTTGTGAAACTATTTATATATTTGGATAGCCCTAGATATAGGGATCACGACACCGTAGTTTGCGCTTTGAATCGGGCTCGTGTTCGTGTCTAAACAGGACACGAACACGCTGCTTGCATAGGCCGCGTGCGTGCCCTGTTGCCGTGTGTTGTTTGCGCGATGCACAGGCCACGTGGCCGCGTGCTACTTGGCTTGTAGGTGGAGGCAACGTCTATGGACACGTCCTCCAAATTTTGTGTCATCTCGATTCGAATCGTGTGGACATATGGACTCGATCCGATGTGTCTTACGTGTAGCCCTACACCTAGCCTATCCTAGGACACGACTACGACACGTGTGGTGGGACACACGAGTCCCTAGACTCGCCGTCCCGCGTGCACGACGATGTGTACTGTTCTGTGCACACACGTACATGCCGCACGTGGACACGGGCTTCGCGTGCGTCGGACACGACACTTGGCCGCACGCTAACTCGGCCAGTAGTTCGGGGACGTGTTAGCCTAGGTGTACGCGAAGTTTCACGAGAAACGGTTCAGAATCGAACGAGAAATCGAACTCGCACCGATTCATTTGACACGCATATCGGGTTTTTCGATACTCATTCTGTGGATACGATACGGATACGATTTCGACTCCGTAAGTACCCGAGCACGTCCCACATACCGAGACCATCATATTTGCCATGTTTAACGAATTCTAGTTGGATATTTTGCGATTTGGGTCTCGAGTTGAGATTTCGGATTTCGAATATATATATATATATATATATATATATATATATATATATATAAAATTGATTTTTGTCATAATTTGATTTCCTGAGATTTTAGTGATAATTTCTGAGTTTATAATAGGTTAATTAAGTTCTGGACTTGCGGGGAGTGGTCGTTGGGTTTATACCCTATTTTATCTACTATATATGTATATATTTAGGTTTTTCTCTTTATGTGTATATATATATGTGTGTGTGTGTGTGTGTGTGTGTGTGTGTGTGTGTGTGTGTGTGTGTGTATTTCATATATATAGCTATATGTATATAAATATATGCATTGGTGAGTTAGTCGAGATACATATTCTCAGAGTCGAGTTTCATTCCCCATTCGAGTGACCAACTTCCTTTACTTATATGTGTATTTCTGTATATTTATATATATATGTATAAGTTACTTTATGATAGATATATGTATATATGTATATATTTATGGTATAGTCCCATAGTTAAATAATTAGCTTTTGTTCTCAGTTTTGAACCCTCACAACAGCCCCTTGTCGACACAACCACACAAACCTCTTTTCACAAGTAAGGTTATATATATATATATATATATATATATATATATATATATATATATATATATATATATATATATATATATATATATATATATATATATATATATAAAAGAATACACACACACACACACACACACACACACACACACACACACACATATATATATGTGTGTGTGTGTGTGTGTGTGTGTGTGTGTGTGTGTGTGTGTGTGTGTGTGTGTGTGTATGTATTCTTTTATATATATATAAATATATATATTTTAATATATATATATATATATATATATATATATTAAAATATATATATATATATATATATATATATATATATATATATATATATATATATATATATATATATATATATAATATATATATATATATATATTTATCAGAGATGAGCCCAGGGCTCCGCCGGCTCCGTTCTCCTCCTCCGGAGCACGAGACGCGCGGCTGGCCGTCTCGGGGGGACGGCCTCCTCGATCCGGCCCCTGGCTGGGGCCTCCTCGGCCGCCTCCGCCCTCCTTTCTCCGGCTGGCCGGCCGTCTGGCCGCCACCCCTGGGGGGGCCTCCCGCTCGTCGGCGTCTTCTTCACGCCGTGGGGGCTCCATCCACCATCATCCCCCCGCATCCCTAGGCGCCGGTCTAGGCGTCGCCCCCGTCGTCCCCGTGCTCGACGAAGGAAGGCTCCCTCAGATCTGGCGCCCCCATCCTCCACCGCGCGTCTCGGTGTGCAGCCCCCCTTCCGGCTGCTCGTCCCCCACCGGCGCGGCCCCCCGAGCCCGCCCCCAGCGCCGCCGGTGCGGATTTCCTCATCCTCCTTGCCCCCTCTACCTCGGGGGTCCCTCCCCCTCCCCCCGCCCAGGCCCCCCCCGGCGCCCTCGGGTCCCTCCCCCACCTTCCTGGTTTCCCCTTCCGGCGAGACTGGGCTCCCCCCTCCTCCGGTCGGCGGTGCTCTTTCCCGTGCGGCGAGCGTTGATTCTTGGACGCTCGTGGCTCCGCAGCCCCCTGCGGAGCGCTCCCCCCCACCCTTCTCGTTGCCGGTTGGCCTTGCGACGCCGTTCCCGTCGCTCCTTCCCCTGCCCGCTTCTCAGCCGCCCTCCGGGCTACGACGATCGCTTCGGCTCATGCTCGAGAGCCCCCTCCTTGCCGTTGAGCGGCCCCCGCCGGCCGAGCACCCCCCTTGTCTTCCCCCAGGCGTGCGCGTGCTCCGCCGACTCCTCTCCCATCCTACCCCCCTTCGACGGCCATCCTCCGTGCCGCCTCTCCCCCTCCTGAAGCCGAGATCCACCCCCCCTCTTTTCCCTTGGAGGCGCCCCTCCCGGCGTCCTCCCCCTGGCCTCCCCAGGCGGGGCCGAGTCCCCCTTCCTCCCCGCCGGTTCGGGTTCCCTCGCCATGGCCCTCTCCCGGAGTAGATCCCCTCAGGCCGCCGTGGGTCTCCTTTCTGTCGTCGAGGCTCCCCCGGCGACGTGGCCCGTCCTCGGGCGGTGCGTCGGTCTCGCGGTCGTGCCCCCCTCCGTGGGCGCGTCCCTCCCCATGTCCCCCGCGTCGTGCCCCCCTCCGGCTCACCGCGGCCCAGGCGCAGCCTCTCCGCTCTGGGACGGCCTTTTCGCCGGAGCCCCCGCTCCTCTCGGCCTTCCTCCGTCCCCTAAGTTCCCCCCCGACTCCCGGCGCCGGTCTGCCCCCTTGGGCTGCGAGCTGCGCGGGGGGAGGCAGACGACCGAGGTCTCCTCGGGCTGTGCACCGCCTAGGGCCACGCGCCCTCCCCCTTGGTCAGCGTGACGCTGCACGCTCTCACGCGTTCCGAGGACCCCCTAGGGCCCAGCGCCCAACCGCCCACTCTTGGGTCTGTTTGAATTTTGAATTTTTTCTGACTTTTCTTTTAAAAAAAAAATCATATTTCTGTTAATGGTTAATGACGCTTGTCGTCTACACCTTTATTTAGGGTTTTTCCCTCACATTTTGTAGGGACTTGGGCTATCTCCCGGTTCCACACTCTCGTTTTTTCCATTCAATGAAGGCTTTAGCCATGTTAAAAATATATATATATATGTAATTGTTTGCTTGTGAATGTAACCTAGGGAGTATTGAGTCAGTTTAGGATTGATCCAATGAGCCTAGAATGGCCGAGTCGACCGACAAGTTGACCAAGTTGACGAAAGTCAACTTTGGGTCAAAGTTGATCCAAATCAACTCAAACGAACTTAGAATGACTTGGAAACTTGTGTATGACCTAAAAATTAGTATACGGACTAGTTGACATATAGTTGACCAGGTTTGACCAGAGTTGACCAGATTTGACCTGTAATGACCCGCTCCGCCCTAGCGGAACACCGATTCAAACGACAAGTGCAACGACTCAAACGAGCCGTCGACCCGAAGAGTTGGCATCGACCTGTTGAAGAATCGATGCAAGACTAACATTGGCCCATCGAAGATGAATCCAGACTTAGACTTTCAAAGGTGCGCTTGGAGTATCGCTCGGCCGATGCGAACATCGCTAAGGTGGGTGGCTCCGATGAACCCGTCTTTGCTTAGCCTAGACACATAACAATACGGACACTATAGCTAGAATCGCTAGGCGATAACACCGTGTATGCTAATAAATGACTTAATGCACCTAGCTAAGGGAATAATTCTATCTTGTATGCTTGCATAGAATATGGAAAGGAACTTGGAAAATGTGAGAACTCTCGCACCGCACTCCACGCTCGTGCTAAGGCACAGGCTTACGTATCAAATTCCTTATGCGTTCAACAATAAACAATGAATGGTTTACAATAATGAAACGGAAAGACTATCAACATAGTCATTCCGAGTAGAGTATAGCAACATTGAAAGACTATAGGACCGATGGGTCGCCAAGGCGACTCTCATACGGGAAGTTGCATAATGTATGAATGAAAGAATGAACAAAAAAGTGAATGAATGAATCAACGAATGAATAAATCAACGAATGAATGAATACGTGAATGAATCAATGAACGAATGGACAAGTAAAAGAAAGAATGGATAAAAGATAAGAAGGAAATGAATGGTTAGCGACAGGTATGACGGGGACGTGCATCGGAGCTCGCTACCCGCGCTGTACGGACGCCGTCGCCAACCTGGTCGATAACGTATTATTGCTAAGGGTTAGCCTACGGCTCAGAGACAGCCGTTAAGTTAAAATGGCAAAACAATACGAAATGGTCGTGGATACTCCCATCGTATACGGGAGAGAGGCGGAATAAGGGATTTCTAGCGGCACGGTCAAAGGGGGGACGTGCCGGTCCGGACGGAAATCAAAATAGCTTACGGAGGCTACCTGGGTGAGGGCTTGGCCGCCCAGAAGACGTAAGTACGGGGTATTTCAAAAGACTATCAGGGTGTACTAGCCGTACGCTATGATAGGTGAGAAATTACCAAAGGAGAAGAAGATGTCCAAAATGGCTAGTGATGCCAGCGACCGGTGCATATAGATTAAGTGGGTTTGCTGGTGGTAATCCATGTGCAAGTCCTTGCATTGAAACAAAGTAGTCTAAGTTAACTAAATGAAGTGCCTTCTGAACATGCTTGAAATGTAACACCCCAAAGGATAAAGAGTACTTCATGAAATTGAGTTAGAAAACACGCCTACGTCGAGCTAGGACCTGAGGCAGGGACATGCCCTTGACATTGAAAGTTTATATGAATTGTTAACTAACTTGGTTTACTTTGGACAGGAAAGGCCGGACGGTAAGTTTGGGTAAGTCGTGCATGTATTTCCATGCACACACTTGAATTTGGTAACACGAGATAGGTTATGAAATATGTCATGAAACTGATCCTAAGGCAAGATTAGAAAGACAATGAATGATAGACGGAGCACAAAAGTGAATAGAACGTGTTTGGTAATGATAGCATTGTGGGCGAGCTAGCCTCCCCACCAGTGCATAACAATATACTGATAACCCCACAGATTGCTTGCAGGAAGCATGAGACGTCGTCGGGTACGGAGCTTCCCTCGAACGTGCTAAGGCGCGGAGCTAACTCTGGAGCCTTGGGGCGTTGCAAGGAGCTGAAGCACCATATACAGGACATAATGTATCGGAACATCGCCATGAATCATTCCATCTTGTAAGCCACTTGGCACGCCTTTTTATGTTTCAGGGAGAGAGCTTGAGTGATTTGTAATATCGTCCTAGCACCGCTTGTAAACTTCTTGAATGTCAATAAAGAGTTTGAATTCGCTTCAATTTGTGTTCATTTACTTTTCGTTACAAATGAGAACACTCTGTACAACTCTGTGGCCTAGCTCAAATCGGCCGTTTATGGACTTAGCCTTACACGGACGCAACCTAGGCCTGTGCGGCATTACGCCTTAGCGAGGACGATCGCTCCTGCGGGAGCGGGGCGTGACAGATTGGTATCAGAGCACGGCTTTACGTCCTTGGACTTCATTTCGATTCTCTCAGTTTTGAAAGCTCGTTTTGAAACAAAAAAAGTATACGCTCTCTCTCATTGTGCTTTGGGATGTTCCATACAATAAGTCTAATATTTTCAAAAGTTCGTACGAGTACTCGGTTGGACGGGATCGATAAACGAGCCAAAACGCGACGGATTTGAGTTGGAAGAAACTAAAATGCTAAAAGTTGACAAAATGCAAGGCGTGCTTGAATAACCTTACGCTGACAATGGCAAACGAGTACATAAGACCGGAGTATAGTTCGAACGAGATGATTATGCACGCAGCCTTTGGCTAAGTTGTGCCGAGTGTCGCGCACTTAGACCTTTTAGTGCAAACGAGTTTGCGAGCGAGACCGACTATCGCTCGGACGAGAATAAGTGAGGCTTAGAATGTATGTCGATAGAGACGCTACTTGACCAACGATGAGACGAACATGGGAATTGGTTCTTAGACTTTGAGGAACGGGCGAACGTGTAATTGTACATATCGATTGGGAGTCGAATGACCTTTTGAGGATTTGTAGAATGACTTGACCCCGAGTGGTATATGTGATAGCTTCGAAGAAGAATAAGAGCGAGTGTCGATGACTAGTCGAGTGGCTCGAACCCTGAGTGGTGTATGGACGACATAGAAATTGTTCGAACGAGACTAAAGGATTTACGGATAGTACGAGTATGTCGGCAAGCGATTATATCACGCAAGGCCTTAGAACGGGTAACGCTTAGTTGGTTGTGACTTTGGGAGTCTCAAACGAGATGTTGTTCGGATAAATTAAGAATGCGTAGTGCAAATTACGAAACAGTTGAATGGAGATTCAAAACGATAAGGTAAATGGATGTTTGGTCGAGGAAATGTAGTGGATCGTGTATGCGATTTTGAATTTAGTCGAAGGGATTGAAACTTGAGTTAAGGTAAAATACCTATGGACGAGATCAAAGATAGCACGATCGGAAGATAGCGTGCATGGAAAACGTTGATTTGGAGATACAAGAATGACTAAGGAATTAGAATAGATGCTGCTTAATGAAGAGTTAGCACGAGATAATGTGAATTGAGGAATTAAGTTGCACGACTCGAAATTCGTTACAAAAAGAAGATCATCAGGTTATGTACATCATCGATGGTATTGAGGCGTATCAAAGATCGATATACGATAACTAGGGGGTACTCTGATTCGATGAATGATGATCGTGTTAGAAGTCATTATTCTGAAGGATACCATGTTGGATAATTTGGATAGAAATAAATGTTTAGAATGAAGAAGAGAAGTGACTTGATTGTTCGATGATAACCACAATGACAACGATCTTATCTTGTGCGAGCGCAACTCCAGCCTCGTACATGCGTCACGTCGGATTTTGGGACGATCGTTCCGCGTGAGCGTTGGCATGGTGATTCATGTCCAACGGGAATGATCGAACTCGAAATACCTTGACATGGCAATTTTGATTGCTACGACTTGTGGTTTGAAGCGAAGGCAAATTTGAGGATTGAAGACTTATGATTGACGACGAAGTAAAGTTGAGGATTGAGTAGGCACAATCCGCGTATCGAAAATGAGTAAGTCTAGACGCAACGCAAGAGTTACGTCCCGATGAGAACGATTTCTCCGCGGGAACGTTGACATGGTAATTTATGTCCGCCGTGGATAATCGGACTTACGTGAGATCGGGGTACGACATATTGCAAGGCTAGACGACCTTGTGATCGACTACGTGAATTGGATAGGATGGATAGGTGGATTGTATCAAACATACTTGAAGAGATAGACTACGATAATTGTTATTGCGGACGCACGATATTGACATGTCAAGGATTTGATTGAGGACAACCTATAGTAGGATAACTTTTCTAAACGAGCTCGAACTTGGAGCAGAGAATGTGTTGATGCGAATAGGGTGAACGCTGCTTGATGTTTAGAAATTTGAGCGAAACGAACTTGGGTAGAAACTCCCGTACAAACGAACAAATGGTTTGACCATAAGATTTGGGGCGAGCTTCGTGCAGCGGCCTTGCACGATAAGCCACGGACTTGACTTGTAACTATGACCCTGTGAGATGACCTAGCGGATAGGCGGACGATCCTATGCCGAGTGATTAAACTTGTGCGATTGACCTTATTGTATCGTCTGGACGAACGATAGACTTGGGGCAGCAAGACTTAGAGTAGGACGGGGAACAAGGAGTGTGCGTGAACGACGACGAGATTGGCCCCAAACAAAACGAATGGTAGGAATGGATGATGCGCAAGTAAAGTTGGGATAACGAATTGAATCATTGATAGGAAGACGTACTCGATGATAATGCAATACTTGGTCTTGAATCGGACGGAAAGTACATAAGACTTGGTCGACTCCGCTAAGAAGAAGAAATCGTATTGATTTCGTAGACAAGAACGCTTGAGAAACGAATCGGATCAACTCGAGGATCAAGATAAACGATAGTGAGATGCACGCGAGTTCGATTTTAAATCGAAGTTAGTGAAACGATCAGCAAATCAAAACTATCACGAGTAGCTTGTCCGACTTCGCTAATCGCTAAGCTTGGTTGAAATGTACGTATTCGGGGGATGCCTTGAATATGTGCACAGTCCCCACTCAGCGATATGATGAACTCGAATGCAGCTGCAAGTGGGTGTTGAGATGCGCATAATCGAAAGTGAGTTTGCCTCAGCTTACGACTCTCGAGTTAGATAAATTACAACGCACCTCGTGCGACCATTTCAGTTCCATGATACGAAGTAATAGCAACCAAGTCGATGAAACACGTTGATTGAATAAGTACCATCAACTCTAAAATGAGTGAACGGTCATTCGATAAAATTCACCAAACGTATGCAACGTAAAACATGGAAGGTATCGAGTATAGTTCGATGCCATCGAACGGTAAAGCCATTCGATTGGAATTGTCTAAGATACGTACACGACATGAGTTAAGGAACGGTAGGATGACCTACACTCAGGAAGTCTCGAGGACGAGACTTGTTTTGAGTGGTGTATTATATAATGACCCGCTCCGCCCTAGCGAACGCCGATTCAAACGGCAAGTGCAACGACTCAAACGAGCCATCGACCCGAAGAGTTGGCATCGACCTGATGAAGAATCGATGCAAGACTTACATTGGCCCATCGAAGATGAATCCAGACTTAGACTTTCAAAGGCGCACTCGGAGTATCGCTCGGCCGATACGAACATCGCTAAGGTGGGTGGCTCCGATGAATCCGTCTTTACTTAGCCTAGACACATAACAATACGGACACTATAGCTAGAATCGCTAGGCGATAACATCGTGTATGCTAATAAATGACTTAACGCACCTAGCTAAGAGAATAATCCCATCTTGTATGCTTGTATAGAATATGGAAAGGAACATTAGAAAATGTGAGAACTCTTACACCGCACTCCACGCTCGTGCTAAGACACAGGCTTACGTATCAAATTCCTTATGCGTTCAACAATAAACAATGAATGGTTTACAACAATAAATCGGGAAGACTATCAACATAGTTGTTCCGAGTAGAGTATAGCAACATTGAAAGACTATGGGACCGATGGGTCGCCAAGGCGACTCCCGCATGGGGAGTTGCATAATATATGAATGAAAGAATGAACGAAAAAGTGAATGAATGAATCAACGAATGAATGAATCAACGAATGAATGAATACGTGAATGAATCAATGAAAGAATGGACAAGTGAAAGAAAGAATAAATAAAAGATAAGAAGGAAAGGAATAGTTAGCGACAGGTATGACGGGGATGTGCATCGAGGCTCGCTACCTGCGCTGCACGGACGCTGCCGCCAACCTGGTCAATAACGTATTATGGCTAAGGTTTAGCCTACGGCTCAGAGATAGCCGTTAAGTTAAAATAACAAAACAATACGAAATGGTCGTGGACACTCCCATCGTATATGGGAGAGAGGCGGAATAAGGGATTTCCAACGGTACGGTCAAAGGGGGGACGTGCCGGTCCGGACGAAAATCAAAATGGCTTACGGAGGCTACCTGGGTGAGGGCTTGGCCACCCAGGAGACGTACGTGCGAGGTATTTCAAAAGACTATCAGGGTGTACCAGCCGCACGCTATGATAGGTGAGAAATTACCAAAGGAGAAGAAGATGTCAAAAATGGCATGTGATGCCAGCGACCGGTGCATATAGATTAAGTGGACTTTGTTGGTGGCAATCCATGTGCAAGTTCTTGCATTGAAACAAAGTAGTCTAAGTTAACTAAATGAAGTGCCTTCTGAACAGGCTTGAAATGTAACACCCCAAAGGATAAAGAGTACTTCGTGAAATTGCGTTAGAAAACACGCCTACGTCGCGCTAGGACCTGAGGCAGGGACATGTCCTTGACATTGAAAGTTTATATGAATTGTTAACTAACTTGGTTTACTTTGGATAGGGAAGGCCGAACGGTAAGTTTGGGTAAGTCGTGCATGTATTTCTATGCACACACTTGAATTTGGTAACACGAGATAGGTTATAAAATATGTCATAAAACTGATCTTAAGGCAAGATTAGAAAGACAATGAATGATAGACGGAGCACAAAAGTGAATAGGACGTGTTTGGTAATGATAGCATTATGGACGAGCTAGCCTCCTCACTAGTGCATAACAATGTACTGATAACCCCACAAATTGCTTGCAGAAAGCAGGAGACGTCGTCGGGTACGAAGCTTTCCTCGAACGTGCTAAGGCGTAGAGCTAACTCTGGAGCCTTGGGGCGTTGCAAGGAGCTGAAGCACCATATACAGGACATAATGTATCAGAACATCGCCGTGAATCATTCCATCTTGTAAGTCACTTGGCACGCCTTTTTATGTTTCAGGGAGAGCTTGAGCGATTTGTAATATCGGCCTAGTGCTGCTTGTAAACTTTTTGAATGTCAATAAAGAGTTTGAATTCGCTTCAATTTGTGTTCATTTACTTTCTGCTGCAAATGAGAACACTCTGTGCAACTCTGCGGTCTAGCTCAAATCGGCTGTTTATGGACTTAGCCTTACACGGGCGTAACCTAGGCCCGTGCGGCATCACGCCTTAGTGAGGACGATCGCTCCTGCGGGAGCGGGGCGTGACATGATCAAGGGTTAACTTTGACCTAGAAGGACCTAGAAGCATGTAGAAGTACATTATAGACCTTTTTTATGATATTGTGGACCATATTTTGACTTGTGGTTATTTTAAATAGGGTTACATCACTCCAGTTCAGTTTTACTTCCTCATCAGCAGCTTGGATTGCCAGGCGAGTACATTCTCTGACCGTTTTATACTTTCTTGGACGTATTACTTGTTATAGACTAGTTTACTTGTTGCTGTCACGATGTATCATGGAGTAGTACTATATGAATCTCTTCATGCGATATTATCCCCTCGGATATATCGGATATGTTGTGCTTATATACTTTATCATATGCATGCATCGTCTACTCTTTGTATTCGTATTTATTCATGTATACTCATGTGACATTCATATGCACTCATGATCATGTGAGCCTTCATGTATAACCCAGTGTTCATGTGGACTAGCTATCCATGTGACACATTATTTTCATATGCAATAACATAACCTGGACAAATCCTTGTGTACTGATTGGGACATGGAGAGTATTTATTTGGTTATGTGATCTACACCCTTATCATGTGCAACCCCAAATTAGATTTAAGTCATATACAACCTAAGCTAGTTTACATAACTAGATTGTGCTCTATATCACGTAGTTAGTTCAGTTCTCTTATTATATTATGTATATCTATTTTTATATATCATGTTCTCTTTTACAATCTCATTTCTTTACAGCAGTTTATGTATATTATTCTATAGCTTGTTTCATATTTCCTTTCATGTTATGATCTGTGTGAGAGATATGTATTCGTTCCTGTCCTGACTGGACCGTTAAAAATATTACAGATGATGAGGATTGCTGCGATACTTACTATGGAGCAGGCCTAGTTGACACAGGTGACCTGGACCCTCACCAGGATCCAGTAGTCGCTGAGGACTTGTCATTAGCTTAGTCTAGACTTTCTTATTATCTAGCTTTATGAGACATTTGTGATTGTATTGAGATATTATTTATGGAGTTTTGTACCGAGACTTATTATTTATATTTGTGTCTCTCTTTCTCTGTTGAGATTATCTTAATTATCATCGTTTCCATCTTAGTTTGTGATTGAGATTACTTATTATGTTATTCTCCATTTGGAGCATATTCTAGATTGTGTTAGATGTTGGACCTAGGACATCATTCTACCGCCGACACTACGGCGTAGGCTGGACGTACCCACTTCTCGTGCCCTTACACTGGGTGCGGGTCGTGACAGCATTATAGGATGATATATATGGGGATGTTAGAATCAATACCAATAATTTGTTTGCGGTCGGAAGGCTTCGCATGTCACCATCTGTATAGTTATTTTTGTTATTGTGTTCTTTCCATGTATTTATTTTTATTCAATAATTTTATTCATGTCTTTCCATGCATACTAGATATATTGTATTGTAAACTTGTATATTATGTATCTTGCTATATCCTTTGAGGACTTAAACTTTTTTTCATATATTGACGAGGACTTTCCACAGATTTACGGACCAAGACCCAACGCAGAAGCAATCTCTCTGATCAGGTCGAGATCGATTCGTCCAAGTATTTGCCAGCAGCACCCACCATGGTTTTCTTATATCTTTACTTGCTTTCATTTATTAGTCTACTAGAAGTAAATTTGTCTCCATCGGACTATTCATTATCCTTGCTATACATTGACTTTGTTAGTTATTCAAGCACTTTATTCACTTAAGGATTTCTATATTTATATGATGTGGATATAGAGACTTAGAAACTCGTATATAAAGTTGAATCAGAGTTCTCTATAGACAACGCAAGTATGAGTAGTGGAATTTCTATAGATTTGGAGTACCTTTCGGTTTTTACTAGCTGACCTAGTCACGTGCTAATCCCGTGAGCTTTGGAACTTGGACGTGACATGCTTTAAGTTTTTTTTTTCCAGTCACAGGTGTGGAGCGGGTGTGGGACGATTGGATATATATAATCCTCTATTTGATCAATGGAGGGGATATATATATATATATATATATATATATATATATATATATATATATATATATATATATATATATATGTTGGCTTAAGTCAGGGCACGGGTCGGGATGGACCCTAGGAGTTCTGGCCCGATCCGTTGGCTTATTTATAAGAAAAATGGTTTTTTTTTTTTGAAGGTAAAGCATTCTATTAATTAGAAATTTAGGTTTTTAATTCCATAGGATGTCTTTAACTAATTTATTAAATACTAAAACTAGTTTTAGGCCTATGAAAAATATCAAACAAGCTATGAAAAATTCCAAATACCAGACATTACTATGGGCTATTAGAACCTTGGTTTTCAAGTTTTACGTGATTCAATGGTACGTATTTAGCCAATAGTAATTCCTAGAAGTCAATTAGGTTCGTTTCCAAATACCAGACATTACTCATGGGCTAATAGAAATTCAAGTTTTCAAGTTTTATGTGATACAAGTTTTATGTTATTCAGTGGTAAGGATTTAACCAACGAAAATTTCCAAATAACAGACATTGCAATGGGCTAATAGAAATTCATTTTCTTAGTATCTCTCAGGTTTTAATTTGGAGAGAAATATCTAAAAAAGTTCTAAATTATATTTAATATTTTTAGAGTCAATTAGGGTCGTTCCAAGTCTTACTAGGTTATAGTGAGTTTGGTTATTGAACTTTTATATTTATAGAGACGTGGTCTTAAGTCCAACCAATTAAACAACTACATATAAACTAGCGACATATATATTTGGTCGTTTTTCCGTTGCTATTACGGTTGAGCAACGAAATATGTCATATTAGCGACAGAAACATCCGTCGCTATTTTACAGTATATATATTTTTTTTGTAGTGAAAGCATTAAAAGTCTCTTCCTATCCATCTTCATTTGCACTTGCCCTATTTGTTAACATCTCTATCAACCATTGTCAATGTACACACACAAAATGGTCTGTTGTGGAACAGTGAAGACACTCAGCTGAATATCCGATCCACTTCTAAACGACAATAAGCCAGTACCTTTACCAGTTCATTGTTTGCCTTGATTGAACAACAATTGCTAGTGACTTCTAGGAGTATTTCAATTCATAATTCGCGAGTGATTTCTCGATCTATGATCTCGGAATGAAGACGCGCGCGACCTGGTGGTTCTTCCATGTAGAAAGATTTGTTTTGTTCATCGCATGTAGCAATTAATTCTCGCGTTCTTAACTTCTGACCCTTTGCTTTGAATTCCCTTGAGCACTTTTCCATCTCTCTTAATTGTGTTCATATATATACATTGCTATTGATTCATAGTTGTTACTTATTAATAATTGTATTTTCAAACCATCCCCTGTGGTCTCATCCCAGCGAAACTAACTTGGCAAACTAGCAATATTCAATGGTACTCATTGGTCCTATTAAATTTGAGTTGATCCTCATATACATTTCAATTGTACCACGACAACAGTAACATTGTCGTGGCTTCCTGAGCAAATTGCTCGCCTCGCCAATCTTGTAGCTGCCAACTTTGCTCTACACATGTCGATGTGATCTTTTGAGAACTTATCGGATGCCCTTCCAAAAAGATATCTCCTAACAAGCTTACAGGCCTCTTGATTGGAGACTACATCCCAAAGGCCATCGCTTGCTAATATCACAAACTCATCCTTATCCGTCAGATGAGTTATGGTAACCTCTGGCTCTGCGCTCACGAAGGGTTTTAGATGATGGTCACCTGCAACATATATATACATGCACACACAAAAGTTCATTTTGTTATCAACTCCCCCCCTCTCTCTCTCTCTCTCTCTCTCTCTCTCTCTATATATATATATATATATATATATAGATCCTTCAATTTAGGTTTAACAATTAATCGTACGTACCGATCGATCTTGATGTTCCAAGTATCCCCATAACTCTAGATCCATTCCATTCGACGACATACCCTCCGGCAGCTTCAATTCTTTCCTTCTCATCTGACCTATGTGGCTATTTAAGAAGCAT
Organism: Iris pallida; assembly: GCA_029216955.1. Lineage (NCBI taxonomy): Eukaryota > Viridiplantae > Streptophyta > Magnoliopsida > Asparagales > Iridaceae > Iris > Iris pallida. The sequence continues at coordinate 5,272,017 of JANAVB010027994.1, forward strand.
ACGTGCAAAGTTAAGTACTCTAAAAAGGAAAGAGGAAAGTAATTTGATAATTATAGTTTAACAAAGGCAATGCACCCCAGGTGTGGTCCATATTAAATACCACCACAACTCCATCATAGAAGAGGAATGCAATAGACGCGGAGTTGGGTTAATACTTGAATCATATAATTATAGTTTCACAAATGGATAATTATTTCATACATCACTGGTGTAAATTGAATTTAGGATTCCATGCGGCTTCGAAATATCGACATGTGTCCATATTTTTTGAATATATGTTGGTATTGTGTTGTTGACTGTTTTTCTTAATTTTCACGTCTTGGTCCAGGTGGACACGATGGCTGGCTGGCTGTACAAATCCAAAAGAATTTATTGGAGGGCATTGGTGTGGGGTAATTAATTAAGCCAGGTTGACACGATGGCTGGCTGTAAATCCAAAAGAATTTATGTTTGATATATTGCAGCTGGTTGGTTTCGATGACTGTCTGTTGTCTCACTAACACACATGTCCGCAAGCTATGGAAAGATAGTAAACATTTGCAAAAATTCTATTTTGCTCCAAAAACATTTGGGTGATACCATCTCATTATGTGGCATATATCATGATTGTTGACATAACAGCTGACATGGCAAAATTTAATATTAACATTAACATTAAAAAAAATGAATAATTAATTTTTTGGTTAAAATTTACCACATTAGCTATTATGTCAGTTGCCATATCAGATGTCACATAATGAGAGATGACATCACCCAAATACTTTGAGAGCCAAATAGCATAATTGAAACATTTGGGCCAGGGGAGGTCTTGTTAAAGTTTACTGAAAAAAAAAAATTGAAGAGCTTTTCATAACAAATTTGGTTAATGCATGCATGCCATCTGCCATAAACTCAGATAGATGTTTAGCCAATTTGCATTTCCTTCTAAAGGGAAATGTCATTTTGTGGAGACTGTGATTGTGATCTAAGCAAGTATTAATTAATTGTGGATGAAAATTATATATCAATTATACTATTTGGCTACCAAAAGTTTTGGATGATACCATTTTTCATTATGTGGTATCTGACATGACAACTGACATGACAGCTGACATGTCATATTTTAACCCAAAAAATTAATTACCTAATTTTTTTATTGGTACTATTAATACTAATGCTAATTTTAATTAATGTTAGTATTAATTTATTGTTAACGTTAAAATTAATGTTAATTAATGTTAATATTAATATTAATATTTATGTTAATTTGATATTAATATTAACTTTAATGTCAATGTTAATTCTAATTTTAATTTAATGTTAATATTAATTTTAATGTTAATGTTAATATTAAAATTAATATTAATATTAATATTAATTTTAATGTTTAATTTTGTCATGTTCATGTCATCAGCTATGTCATATGCCACATAATGTACCCAAATTTTTTGGGAACAAAAAAAATATTTTTGTATATATATACATATACCTTGTGGTCGGAAGAGAGTGGAAGGGGCACGCCATCGCGACAGAGCACCGCCCTGGAGTCCCCACAGTTGGCCACCACAATCGTCCTCCGGCCAATTGCCGCCACCACAGCGGTGGAACCTAAAGTACCTCGACTCTCCGACGTGGATGCTGAGATTTCCGCCACCTCCTCGTCCATCTTCAAGAAGCTTTTTATCAATACCTGTCTCCACCATTCTCGACCCGCTAATTCAGCTGCTGGCAGCGATGATCTTGCGGCCTCTTGTGCCAATACGACGTGCAGTCGGTCCCGGCAGGCCTCCGAGACGGCCGCTCCTCCGTGGCCGTCGTAGACAGCAAAGAATTCATACCTGGCATTGCCGGATGGACCTGCAGGTACCAAGAGAGAGGAAACAGTCACGTTGTCCTCCATCTTGTCCCTCTTCCCTATGGTCGACGTGCAACCGTGGGACATTAATATAGCTGCTGTTGCGACAACGCAGTCGGCATTTGCGGCAGCCGCGGCATCAGCATTATGATCAGATATAGGAGAGGAGGAGGAGGAGGAGGAGGAGGAGGAGGAAGAAGAAGGAGGAGGAGAGGAAGTTTTAGTAGGAAGCTCCAGCTGATCCTCCACTATAAGACTTCCCATGAATGAATAGAATTTATAGTTAATTAATTACTAAGGAAGGAAGGAGTGATGACTGAGAAATTGAGCTGCTGTGAGTGTGGAGAGCTGGAGGAGAGTACTGAAGGCTTATATAGAGCTCCCGAGGAGTAACTGGCCTAAGGATAGGAAGCCACCTGTGTTTGGAGACTCTCTCCAAGCATTGACAGCTATCATCCTAGAATGTACACTCGTCAAGAACGAACGTCGGTTACATTTCTTCAGTTACGTGAGCGCCTTAGCTCTTTGAGAGAGAGAGAGAGAGAGCGAGCCATTAGGGTTTTGATTCTTGTGAGTGTGTGTGCGCGCGCGCGCGTGTCTGGCCGGTCCGGCCGGGGCTCACACACTTACCAATAACGAATTTACATCTTTATCTTACCGTACGGTACGTTTACGTGTGTTGGTGGAGCCATTAAACATCGATCGATCCACTCTAAACAGTACAGTACGTAAGAAGTGGCGAATTACGCAACGAGTCGATTCGATGCATGCTCGCACGCTAAGACATGGTACTGTTCTATAAAGTATATCAGGAAATTACTTATAGGGGGGGGGGGGGGGGGGGGGGGGGGGGGGGTGAAGTTTGATAAAATTATAGAAAAGAGGATAAGTTTAGGGAAATTGCATATTAAGGGATGTGAACAATGGCGCCACAAATTGGCACACTATCTGGCGCCATCAGTGATGGTGCCAAGGGGCCGCCCCCCCTTGGCGCCATCAGTGATGGCGCCGGACCAATGGTTGTTCCCGCCATTCCAATTAATGTCAATTTATGTCACTTTATGTCACATTTTTGCTATTTATGTCACTTTATGTCACTTTTTGGGTATCCCAAATCAATTTGTCCCCCCTCCATGTCACTTTTTTTTTCCATTCCGGTTCTTCAAATCTATATAAGCAGAGGAGAGTGAAGAAAGATGTATAAATTCACATTGTTATTTGCAGGAGGATGGCTGCAGTAAACGATGGTCGCATTCCCGGTGGGCTGACGACTGAAAGAGAGGAGCAAGAACGGAAGAGCCACATATCTCGATTGGTGTTTACAGGAGATGTAATTTTTCAGGAATTAATATTTATTCTTTATTTTATTATATATTAAATTTGAGTTTATTTATATAGTTCGTTTCGCTTGTAGTTATTTGATTATAAGTCGGATGTACGGTTGCGTGAACGTGGACAATGGCGTAACGCTGCAAATTACGGCACATGGGAGATAAATACATATCAAAAGGGTTTACTTAACGTATTTGGTTTTGGATATATAGATGATCTTCGATTCTTGTTGCACGACAGAGATTTAATATTTTCTCTGGCAGAGCGTTGGTGGCCCCAACGCAATATTTCTCCTGTGCCCAGGGGTCTAGCATATACTCTCCAATTACAACCTGGTTGATCACAAGTGTAAATAATTCCCCTAGAATTGTTCATGCTACCAATTGAACATGTAAAGTTGTGTTCGATTGCTACATTATTTATAAAATTTCTAAACTCAAGCTGGGTAGCAAATTATTGTCCGACAAATAATTCATGAGTGGTACCACTACTAACAGTATCATCAAAATCATCATCTACATTTTCAATTAAATCATCACTATTTTTATTACTTTGAAAATCATCAAAATCATCATTACTAGGTATATCTACTGCTTGTTCTTCTTCATGAGTTGGCAGTGGACGAGAAGAACTAGCCCCCATTTGATAATTAGAAGAACGTGGACGTGAAAATATTTCAGGCGGTGGAGAAACTTCAGTAACAAAAATACTAATAAAAGGCGATTGCAAATTAACTTCAAGAACAAAATTCCATGCTTGATCAGAATCTATTAACAAACAATGAGAAACAAAAATATGTCTTAAAATAAATTCATATCGAATAGAAAAAGAGTTACTAATCAGAGTTCTTAGACTATCAAATGTAGTACTACGATCGATTAAAAGAAGTTGCGTAAAACCCCCTTCGTATGATAACCCATTTACTGAACCTCCATGTGAGCACAATATTCTTAGACTCTGATCCATATCGAAAAAATGGACTTCTGGTATGTAGAAAATATTGGAGAAGATAGAGGCCACGAATAATAGAATGTGTGAGAAAAATTAGAAAGAGTGAAGTGGAGATGAACCTCTCTCACATACACCATTTATATACATTCAATCTCCAACGGATAGATATATGACCGTTATACAGAAAATTGGAACGTTGGATGGAGAAGAGAGAAAAAGTCAAAAAAAAAGTAACCATTGGTCCGGCGCCATCACTGATGGCGCCGGGGGGGGGGGGGGGGGGGGGCCGGCCCCTTGGCTCCATCACTGATGGCGCCAGAAAGTGTGCCAATTTGTGGCGCCATTGTTCATGTCGTCACATCCCTTAATATGCAATTTTCCTAAATTTACCCTCTTTTCTATAATTTTATCAAACTTCACCCCCATACGTAATTTCCTGAAAGTATATATGTAACGATGCCCCCTCAACATCTTGTTGGAGTGGGTGGGGTTCCCAACCTATGTGGAGAAGATCCCGGAGTGCGACGAGCGCCGTCCGATGTCGGAGAAGCTCGGGAGTAGTTGTTACTGCTGCTGCTGCCCCAAAAGGGGTTCTGGACCAAGTCTGCCGAGTTCGGGCCGAACTCGGTCCCAGGCCGAGTTCTGGCCGAACTTGGTCTGGCCGTTCCAGGGTTTGGCCATCCAGTGCTGGTTGCCCCACACAGAGTTCTGGCCGAACTCTGTGTGTCGGGGGGCTGAAGCGGATTTCAGGATGAGTTTTCATCATTGGATTTAATCCAACGGTCCAGGTTGGTTGCGGGATTAGGGAGATATATTGAGTTTTCTCAACCCTAATTCATTATCGCATTATCGCATTGGACAACACAAGTTTGAGAGAGAAGGAGGCAAGAGTGCCATTGCAACTTCGGAGAAGAAGACGGAGGATCGAAGGTCGTTTTCGAAGGAGATCGTGTTTCGGGTAATCTCTACTCGTCGTTCTCGTTCTTCGTAGCCTTGTGATCATTGTTCTTGTCTCTGAGTGTTGTGGGGATCCGATTTGGATCGGGAGGAGTTTGTAGAGGGTGTAATTCTTCTATTCCATTAGTGGAGGCTTCTCAGGGTTGGACTCCGATCGTCCCGTGGTTTTTCTCGCAAGGGTTTCCACGTCAAAAATTCTCTGTGTCTGCGTGGTTGTTTTTGTGTTTGTTTTTGGGTTCGTGCGTTGTTTGCTCGGTCCTCTCGCAGGTACTCTCCGGTTTGGGAAAAGGTTTCCGCGCTTCTTTCCCAACACATCTTTCGCTAAAACCGACCGATTCTAATGTAGTGAGCTATTGTGGACTTGACCACCATCACATTCTCTTCTTCTAATACTAGCTCATCATTTTATTTTCTTTAATTATCTGCCCCTAGCTTGTCACTGCAAGCGAATGCCAATGTGGACAAATACTTGACACCTTTTTTTTTGGTTCTCTAGGAAGCCTATAGGGGCAAATAAAAGGTACTTACAGTGAACCAAACGGGACCTTAGTACGAAATGAACCAAACGGGACCTTAGTACGAGCCCTCAAAACAGATGGAGGACGACTAGGAGTTCCTATACTAACCATATAGGAAGACCGGATTAAGCAGATATTAATTAACCGAAATTTCTCACAAGTCATGTCCAATTATAGCTTGGAAGGAGCAATCACAAAATCCTACCAATCCACCAATTATGTTGTACGTTACACCTTATAAGCTAACCAACAAGATTTAAACACAAGAATTATACGAAGCGCAGATTTGGGTCCCTTCGTTTCCGGGTTAGGCTGAAATATTTGTGTCACCCATGTCGTTGCTTATATATACTTAGCCCAAAAAAAAAATATTGGGCAGGAATACGTACTTTGCGACAAACCTCTAACTTTTGTTGCCATTGATATCGGACTAAAAATGTTTGCATCAAAATTACAAGTGTTGTGGCAAATACTTTCAGTGCTAGGGAATATATGTATCTCTCTCAAATAATATGTTATAAGCAACAAAGGACATATTTTTGTCGCTACAGTCGACGACAAATGTAAATATTTTGTCGCTATTTCAATGTATTTCAAAAATTTATGACGAAGCTCCACGTTTTGCAGCAAATATCTAAAGGGGGAATTTTTATATTATGAGGGAAATAATTTGAAATATTGATATTTGGAGGGAAATATTTTTTACTGAATTTTTTTGGAGGGAGGATATTTATTCGCGACAAACATTGAGAATTTTATTGCCAATATCATTTAAACCTTGTGTGGTCTTCTTTCCTCGAAAAAATTATACTGGTACTTAAAATTAGACATTAACTTGCTTTTAAATTATTTTAAATTTTTTGTTGTTACATATATATTTTGAGTTAAATATTGGTTTTTGAATGGATATTTATTTTTTATTTGTAATATTATGCTAATGATTATATAAATAAAATCCTTAACCCGTATTACATGGTAGAAGGAATTAGCTTAAGGTCTTAAAATTCGATAATACCTGACCCTCACTCCCTTAAAATTTAAAAAGTTATTTAAAATTTATCTTATAATACATAACAAATAGTTTATCATCATTAAGCTATTATGGAAAACTTTTACTTTTTTAGCTACTACTATATATATTAGGAGCCTTTAAATGTCAAATTATAATACAAGTTGACAAGTAAATTATTTCAGATCTAATTTTGACCTAAGTTCGAATTTGTAGTTAAATTTTTTTAAAAGTTTAGGATTGATTAGTTAGATTGGAAGCAACTGAATTAGGGATTTGTTGATCAAAAAATGCCACAGAAATTTCACCAACCCACCCGACGATAACAAATCTCCCATCTCACGCGAGCACCAAGACACATCAAACACAATATATGTTCGATAACTATGTCACCTGGACAAATTCCAATATATATATCTTAATAATACATGAACACAAATATGTTAAACTCTTGCCCCCAAGTTTAACCCCTCATAGATCTCAAGAAATTAAGAAGAAGAAGAGACACAATAAAATTACCCATCCAATCCTGTGACGATCTTCATGAATGAAGAAGACGACTCCTCGAACAAATCTTCCCTTTAGACTTTCTCAAAAAATGGATCCTAAGAGCAAAATATAGACTTTCACTTAGATTATGACTTGCTCCGTTGAATTTCTCATGTTAGCTTCTTATTGCAACCACTATTTTTCATTAAAATAAAAAGAAAATACTATTTCTTTTGCTTGAAATTAAAATTATTGCTTCTAAGTACAAAAATCTTATTATAAATAATGTCTAAGTACAAAAAATACAAAGATTCTGGAGAAGAGTAGCGAGGGAGATCCAATCTGCACGTGATTGCTTTACTCCGTTGGCCACCCGATACAAAGATGGAAAATTAAACCTTGCTAAGTCTCGATCTCAGGAATACTAGGGGAGTGGAAATTGGCAGTATAAGAAGGCTCTAGCACAAGACACGAAGCTTTTGATGTCCTTGGGCACCATACATCCTATCACTACCATATTTCCAGATAGGAATAATTTTGTCAATTTATATTATATATATTGTGCATATTATCTATTTAATAATGTTGTAGTTATTATGGTGAGTGGGTGTCACGTCCCGCTTCTGTAGGAGCGATCGTCCTCGCTAAGGCGTGATGCCGCACGAGCCTAGATTGCGCTCGTGCAAGACGGGTTCCATAACGGCCGATTTCAGCGGTTGCGACGGAATCGTCGCATAGAAGTCCCATGCAGAAACATTGAATCATAGCAACAGAAATTTAGAACAGACGCAAGTTATTCAAAGAAGCTCTTTATTGATATTGAAACAATGGTTACATTGGGGCGCAAGGCCAAGATTACAAGTCTCTCAAGCTCACTCAAGCTCACTCATCTCACATTACAAGTCACTCAGCTCTCTCTCATCTCTCAGTTACAAGTCTTGAGCCAGCGGATGCTTCGGAAGGCGACGTCCATACATTATGTCCCATATAAGTCTTGACTCCGTGCGGCCGTACACTTCGAATAGCCAAGGAACTCCGTACCTCGACGCATCCAAGTGAGCTCCGCGTCACGAGCTTCTACCTGTGCCTGCACATGGAAACTATGTGGGTGTCAGTACTCAACTGTACTGGTGGAATAAGCTCCTCGTCCACCCATACAAAACTGACACGTTTGATTTACTTTATGCAACTTAGTCCCCTTTATGATTGTCTTTCTACTCTTGCCTTAGGATTAGTTTTAGGACCGACGCCTTGGCCTATTCTGTGTCTCTAGACCATCTCGTGCTTGCACGACAACGTTAACTCCTACCTTACCCCAAGACCCTTCTCGTGTCAACAACGTTAACCTATCGAGTCATGTTTGCCTTACGGCTTAAAATCAGGAATGCAACTACGCGATGAGGCTCCATTTTCGTGTGACCGTGCTACAAACCCTTGCTAAGGCCGTGCCTCGCAACTCAATGAGACTAGATCATATCATCGCCTCGCGGCCCTTTGCTACTAAATCATCAACTGACCCATCCAACTTTGTGAACTAAGTGTCACTCGACCAAGTTTGCCTTGCGGCATCTTCTGACTTAAACTCATGATAACTCAAACCATAACTATACAACTTATATGCCGACAACATAGGACTCGACGCCACATCTCGTGCCGAAGCACGTCGCCTACGTTGCAACCAAATCTTAGGCCCAATATTGTATTCAAACTATACACACGCATTCAACTCGACTCCTTGATATAGTGTACTCAATACTCGACTAAATCCAAAGGCACACTCGTGGATTGTCGCCCGTGCCACCTCATCTATATGAGGTCACTAGCATGACAAGCTATCTTGGACACATAGCTTGCGGTTGGCCGGGACCCTTCCAGCGCAAGGTAGCTAGCCCCCTGGAAGTCTCCGACTAACCCGGTGCTATCGAGTCAGCACAACTATCACCGTGTTTCCTTTCTTGGCCGAAACGATCCCATGGCCCTGGGTTACCGTTATGGAGAAACTCTACCTTGTCGACAAGTTATCCAATGACCATGCAAGACCCTTCACTTAAACTGACGTCTCACACAGTCACTGTACTTTTAGTGTTATCATCTCTTTCCAAAACCAAGTTCAAGTCTTCTATCCTTGAGACCCCTCAAGGACCCCTCGACGACCCACAGTCGCGAGCATTCTTTCCATGTTACCATATCATTTCATTCAACTCAATGCCAATTCGATAGTCCTTTTTCCAAAAACTCATTAAATCAACCGTGGTCCATGCCTTAAACACTAAGTTCGTGCATCGTGCCTTAGGCCCATCGTGCTCTACGCGACACTATCGTCCAACTCATACTCTATACGACTAGCTTTGAAACCGTAGGACTTCGTGGCTATACTCAGCCGTAGAACTCATAGGACCATGCTTGGAATGTCTTAGGTCGACTACCATCCCTTTGTCTAACTTAATCAAGCCTACAACTTAACCCAAGGAACGAGAAAAGGCTATGTCAAGTCTTGTATCGTGGAAGCGTGCATGCTTTATCGAACATTTATGCGGGCGACGCCTATGACTTAGGGTAATTCACAATTTGTGTCAAAGACCAACTTTTTCTTCTCCCAAGCCACGGGACGAAGGACCGAGTATCATTTTCAAAGCACACCGTGCATCCACTCTAAGCCGATCGTTGGACCTTTCCATATTCTAACTCAATTCGACCCGTCGGAATTATTCCCTTTAGCTATGTGAATTCACCTCTTTTATTATTAAGCCTACTTATGCAAGTTGAAAATATACAATTTATTATGTGAAGGCTAAGATGAGGCAAGTTCACCGAAACTATCTCACCTGAGCGAGCGGTCGCCTCGACCGAGCGATGTCTTCGAGCTGCCGTTGCAAGGCTAAGTTCGAACGCCGTCGGCGTTCCGATTCCTCCGATTGACTGAGCGGGACGGGGCACTACATCATACACCACTCAGAAAAAGTTTTGTCCTCGAAACTAACTGAGGACTTACTTATTGACTTATCACTTTACTCAACATTCAAAAAATCTCGCACATACTACGCCTATTCGTTTCCCAAATCCGAGCCACGCTCGTGCTATCCTCAATCCTTTTTTCAAAATTTACGATCTCTAAATCCTCGACACTTCTCTGTTCCTCAAGTCTTATTTGATTCAACGTATCACTTAGTTGGATCGTGCACATATTTTAGGCGTCCCCAAAATACATGTATTTCAACCAAGCCTCGTGATAGCGAATTCCGCCATCACCACTCGAGTTGGATCGTGCACATATTCAAGCATTCCTGATATACCTGTATGTCAACCGATACTCGCGAGTGGTACCACCATAAATCTTTCCACTTCGCACTCGGACGTTTGCCTAACCGCTAGGCTATGTCTTTCTGTCAGTATTGGAATCATAGTTCCCAAACAATAATATCAACACTGACCCCATCCTAAGGTCAAACCAAATCGATGGTACAGGATTTTCTACCCGAGCTCACATCACTCCGATTTCTAAACATCGAGCATCGATTTCCTATGCACATCCCAACATTCGTCGCACGGGGTTTGAGTCATTCAGCAAAGCCATCCTATGATAACTCACGTTTCCACCAACTCATTGACTTATCAATATTACTTTGTTCATCAAGCCATTTCGCATGGTCTATCTTTTCGCACACGTTCGACATAATCTACCCATCAATCCTTCTCAAGTCAAGCACGCTATGACGCAATTCGTCTCTAACCAAAATTTCATATTATATATTTCTTAAGTCATTTATTCCAATTCACGTAATCGATCATGAGGTCGTCTAGCTTAACAATATGTTGGGCCCCGATATCACGCAATTCTGATTATCCACGGTGGGCATAAATCACCATACACGCTCCCGCAGGATAATTATCCTTATCGGGACGTAACTCTTGTTTTGCGTCTAGACTAATTCATTTTCGATATGCGGATTGGACCTACTCAATCCTCAAGTTTATTTCATCCATTAATCGCAAGTCCTAACATCCTCAAATTTTTTTTGCATAAAACCGACAAGTCGAGACAATCAAAGTTGCCGTATCCTGATTTTTCTAGTTCGATCATTCCTGTGACATGAATCACCATGTCAGCGTTCACGCGAAACGATCGCCCCAAATCCGACGCAACGCATGTGCGAGGCTAGAGTTGCACTCGCACAAGACAAGATCGTCGACGTTGTGGCTATCAACGTAACCATCAAGACACAATCATTTTTATCCAACATTCATCTCAATCAAAATTCTAAGTATAGCATCCAATCGAACAATAACACTTGTACGATCGTCTTTCGCTGAGTCAGAGTACCCCCGAGTTATCGTATATCAATCTTTGATACGCCTCAATACCATCGACGATATGCGTAACCTGACGATCTTCCTTTGCAACCAATTTCGAGTCGTGCGAATGATCCTATCGTCCGACTGGATAATCTCCTCGACATTCAATTCAAGTTCAATCATTATCCCTCGAATCATTCACAACATAAATTTCCTCAAACCAATTTCACGTATTGTTCATCCGTTTATCTTAAGTCATCGACCAACGCATTTCCTCAATTCGTATCATTCCTTTGCTAACTCAAATCATCGAGAAGCATTTATTTCAAATCCTCAGAGTCATTGCGTAACTTCAAATTTCAACTTTTCATGCACGCTATCTATCTGTCGTGCTAACTTTTCATATACGATTTGTATCAATTTCTTCGATTAAGTCATCCGTTTGCTACACCTTAACTTTTTCCTCGATTCGATTTTACCTACTCAATCATTTTCGTATTTCATACTCGCACCATCCTCAATTCCATGCACGTTCCGTGTGCGTCAATTTGTAGGTTGTTCGAATCTACTTATCAAACTTTATGACAACAACTCACTCCATCGTACACGATCTAGGGCTTTGCATATGTGCGACGCTTGCTGATAGACTCACCGATATCCCGTATCCTCAAGCGATTGATCGATATTCCTGAGACTATCGCATACACTACTCAGGAATGAAGTTACTCAACAAATTCTCAAAACTATCATTCAAATCAAAATTGACTTCTCCGAATCCCGTTCGAACCATTCCTTAAATTTTAAGCACGCTCATCTATATCGCACCGACGTTATCGTCGCTCGATAGCACCCCGATCGATAGCCATCCCATTTTACTCAATCGAGTCTAACTCGTTCTCGTCCGACACAATTTGAATCCCGCACTCGACTTTTCTAAGGTCGACGCAACTTTGGTGTATATGCCCTGCCCGACTTAGCCAACCGTGCTTACGCGAACTATCTTTTTGTTTTGTCAAAAAACTGTTCTCCTATGTTTTGCAAAATCAATAGACTTATTGTATGAACATCTCGTGGGATATTTGAGAGAGTGCACCAACGATATCAACTTACGAAAGCACAATTCAGAGTTTTGCGAAAATAGCAGAGTTAAAGAATTCAATCGATAGTCCAAGGACGTAAAGCCATGCTCTGATACCATTATGTCATGCCCCATTCCTGTAGGAGCGATCGTCCTCGCTAAGGCATGATGCCGCACGTGCCTAGATTGCGCTCATGCAAGACATGTTCCATAACGGCCGATTTCATGCCCCGTTCCCGTAGGAGCGATCGTCCTCGCTAAGGCATGATGCCGCTGTTTGCCATTGATTGTAAAAGAACAGAACAATTATCGGAGGACTGAACTTAGACTCACAATACAAACTCGCTCGCACAAAGAAAGCCTAGGGACGAAAACCTAGGTACAGCAGACTAAGTGCGATTGTTTATTTTTGATTCTGGGGGGTGACGATAGAGGCTCGGGAAAGCGACGGCCGCTCTGCCTTACTCCTTGGACGATCAGTATGCAGTCTTGACTCGGGGAAGATTTGCTCGGCGTTGACGAAGAAAGGCTCTTCTTGCTCCTCTCTGGTTGCTCTCTGGGCTTCTCTCTCTCTGTGATTGTCACGAAAAAAAGGGAACTCTCTCTCTGTGGGTATCTCTCTCTTCTTATTTTTTTTTATTATTGCCGCTCTTTTTTTTTATGGGAATGCTGCTGGCTATTTATAAGGGTGGGATGTGATTATTAGGGTTTGCTATCTGTTTGGAATGTCGGCGCTCCTTCATTCTATCTGGACCCTTGATCTTGATCATAATGAATCTCGGCCACTAATGCGGATAGCACCAAATCTTATGAGCAGTTAATGCTGATTGCTTTAAATCTTCGTGATTGGTTATGCTAATATCTGATTGCTCGCCACGTGTCTTGCTGATGATGTCAAATATTCTCGTTGGGATTCGGTCGAATCTTCAATGCCACGTCTTTTGATTGAAGATCCTGCCAGGGCCGCATAGAGTGGCCAATACTTGAACCGCAGGGAGATACCCTTCATGAGCCGCATGAGTCAACATCTCGTCGAGCCGCAGGGGACGAACTTTCCGTGAGCCTCATATGCGTGGTCTTTGCGAACCGCAGGAGACGACCTCTCCATGAGCCGTATAGTTTCTGTGGGCCGCATGTGGTATTGAGCCGCATAGGCCGGGCTATGAGTGGACCGCATATGGCGGATTTCTGTTAATCATATTAGAATGACGCCTCACGGAGCCGCATGATGCTGTTCTTTAACCGAGCCGCATGAGACTTTTGCCACGTGGCAACATAGGATTTCTGACAGATCGAGTCAGAGATCTTCTTCTTTTCCCGAAGAATCTGTCATTATGGCAGAGCCATTATGACACTTTATGTCAGAGACGTCGTAGCCGTCGAGTCGTGTCAGAGCATTAAATGAGGCCATTACTCCAATGGCCAACTGTAGGGGGGGTCACACGTGGCATCGATTTGAGCCACATGTCCCCGAGCCGCATGAGTCTGGGGGTCTCCTTTTGGGCCGCATAAAGCAACTCCAGTATGAACCGCATAGGCTTGCTGTCCAGAGCCGCATGGGTCATTATGCCTTTATTTCTAATATTTTCCATGCTTCTACAGGACCCCCTTCAAAGTTTTCAATTTGTAAAATTGGAACACTTTGAATAAGAAGCATGGCCCCGTTCATGCCGCATAAGTGTCTCAGCCGCATAGAGTTAGCTGTCCGCATAGACTCTTTTCCACATGTCCTGATTAAATGCTCTTGATTTGTTTTGATTTCATGCCGTCTCTTGGGGGAGGATCCTAAGGGTTTTTTCCTTCTGATTGTCCAGTTTGCCTTGATAGCCGAAGGGTCGATCATGTCGTTCGAGGCGTCGTTCAGTAATCCTTCTTTTTCTATAAATAGGCGGGTTTTAGATTTTTCTTGATTGAAAACTCCTGTCTTGTTTTCTTCTTCAACTGACAAACAGTAATGGCGCCTAGGGTTTCCAAGATTGTGAAGAAGGCCGCGGCGAGGAGAAAGAAATCGGCTTCGTCGTCGACCGTCGCACCCCCCATCTGCTTTGATGTGCACGGCGCCATCGAAGGTAATAACCTATGTAGAAGATTGGGTATTTTGAAACCCTAACAGGGTCTGCTCTATTGCCTGCTTCGTGTACAAAACTACGTGGTTCGCATACACGTCCTCTGATCGAGCCGCATGGGATGTACCCCCTGTCTGAGCCGCATACAAGTTCAAGATATGTAATCTGTATACATGTCTCGTGATCGAGCCGCATGGAGTATGCCCCATGTCGGAGTCGCATGTGAGTTAAAATTTCGTGGTCCGCATATACGTCTCGTGACGTGGATCACCTGAGATTTTTCCCATGTTCGACCCGCATACGAGTTGTCTTCAACGAGCCACATAACTTGTCTCTTTTTAGAACATCTTTACTTTGTTTCTTTGTTTTGTCCTTGCAGTATCTCCACTGAACGCCGAGGTTGCAGTGCCAGAGGAGCCGTCGCCTCCTGTCATCGACCAAGGACCTGCCCTCGTTAAAGAAACGAAGGAGGAAGAACCGCCGTCTGCACATGATGGCCTCTCTCCAACTGTTGAGGCTGTTGAGGGTGGTAGCTCTGGGGATTCTGATACTCTTATTCCGGACGAAGATCTCTTCCAACTGCATCCCTCGTATGTGAAGTGGTTGAGGGATTGGTATATGCGTTCCTGTAACTAGGTTTTTAGGAATTCCCTGCAGATATCTATTTTCTGCATGTTCCTATCTGTTTTCCTGTGGCTTGTATCTTTCCCTTTCGTCTGAAGAAGTAATAAAGAATTTCCTTCGGTTTCGTTTGTTAATTGCGTGAATGTAGCCGATCGTTCTGATGAAGGGAATGTATTTGCTTTCCTCTTTTCTTGTGATGGTAATTTTCAATAGGATACTCTGTGTGAACTTTGTATCCCTGGTGTACCCCACGATAATTTGGATTATGACTGGCATGCTTATCCTGAAAGAATGGGGTTATGTCAAGTCTGGGGACTTTATTTCCTAACGGGATCTTTTGTTCATTTGGGCGACGTCGTTGCCTCCAGAGCCGGTGTATCGAACTAGTCAGTGGTTTGAGCGGTCGACTGCCTCGCTGAAAGACCATTTCTTGACGTTTTGTGGCCTCCGGATCATAGTTGTTCCTCTGTCTTATCCTGCTTATTTTCTCTTTATTTCTATCTTATAGCAGTGATATAATCCCGGAGGATGTGAAACTTCGAAAATGGATATGTTTCATCTTCATCTTGTACTCGCGGTGTTTATGGAATTTGGACTTGCTGGGGGATTTATTTGTGGACCTGTTATCCTAGGCGTACCTTGGTTTTAGGTACGGATAACAGTTTAGATAGGATGTCCGGGACAGTCACAACAAAGTGGTCATGGATGTTTTTGGTACTGGGGGAAGGAATGCCGTAGAGCAGCTGGGCTCCCGGGGCGTGGTAAGATGGTAGATTTATGCTAAGAAGCTTAGCGAATGAATATTTGTGGACCTATTACCCTTGGTGTACCCTAGTTCAGGATGCGGATAATAGGGTAAAAGGGAACCGAACACATTTGCTCAGAGGTTATGATGACATGGCAAACATGAAGGTTTTATCCTGAAACCTTCCTGCTCAGCGATAATGAGAACATGGCAGGAGAGACTTTTCGGAAGCTATTTGTGGTCAACAGAGGACATTTGTGGTCAACAGAGGACATTTGTGGTCAACAGAGGACATTTGTGGACCTATTATCCTTGTCGCACCCCGGTTGTGGGTACAGACAATAGGTTGAAAGGGAACCATCATACTTGCTCAGAGGTAATGTGGACATGGCAAGTATGGTGATTTCTTCGACGGAGCCTTCCCACTCAGAGGTAATGAGGACATGGCAGGAGTGGGCCCAATAAAGAAGGGGTGCATAGAATTACTCAGAGGTAGGAGGACATGGAAGTTCTATGCGAGGGGGCGGTTTGTTTTTGGTGGAGGTGAAAACGACTCAGAGGTAATGAGGACATGGTCGTTTCGGAGATTAGTGGATCGATTACCCTTTTTGTGCACTGGGAGCACGGGTAGTGGATCATGAGGGAGGATCTCTTTCAGAAAGAAAGTTCAGAGGTATGATTATACGTGACTTACTATCTGAGAGAGTGACCGGAATGCAAGTACATAATTTGGATTTTCTAGAATATTGAGGAAATGAGAGTTCGGTGGCACCAGCGGGTGCATGGCTCAGTAATCTGAAATGTTGTGGATGTGGGTTCAGTGGTATCAATGGATACATGACTCGATAATTTGGAAAATGGTGGGTGCGAGTTCAGGGGTACTAAGAGGGTACATGACTCGATAATTTTGGAGAATGTTGGGTGCGAGTTCAGGGGTACTAAGAGGGTACATGACTCGATAATTTGGAGAATGCTGTCTAAACATAGTATTTCTTCAGAAACTTGCCGTTGACGGGCAACATAAGCAAGTCCCCATTCTGCTTGGCGAGGCGGTAGGCGCCGTTGGAGAACACGGTCTCGATGACAAATGGACCTTCCCATTTTGGCTGGAACTTGCCTGCGGTTTTGTGAGTCATGACCATTGGTCTCCGAACTTCCAGAACGAGATCGCCCACTTGGAATGTTCTGATTTTGACCTTCTTGTTGAAGGCTCCTGAGATACGTGCTTGGTATAGCTCGATCCTTTGCTGGGATAGTAGGCACTTTTCGTCTAAGGCCTCCAACTCTTGTAATCGACGTCGATAGTTATCATCCGTTGTCAATTGATAAGTGAGGGCGACACGGAGTGAGGGAATCTGAGTTTCCAGTGGGAGGACTGCCTCACTCCCGTATACTAAAGAGAATGGTGTATTCCCAGTAGCTGTTCGAACTGTGGTGCGATAAGCCCATAAGCATTCGCCGAGCTTCTCGTTCCAGTCGTGTTTGTTGGAGGAGACAAACTTCTTGAGGAGTTTGATGATTGTTTTATTGAATGCCTCTGCCAACCCGTTTGCTGCTGGGTTATATGGTGTCGAAGCGACATTCTGAATGCGGTGCTTATCGCAGAATCGGTAGAATGCACGGCTTATAAACTGTGGACCATTATCATGGATGATCCTCCGCGGCAGTCCGAAGCAGTAGATGACGTGATGCTTAAGGAAGCTGATCACGTTTGAAGTCTTAACTTCTGCGAGTGGGACGGCTTCCGCCCATTTGGAGAAGTAATCGGTGATCGCAAGTATGAAGCGATGTCCTCGGGAGGAAGGTGGGGTGATTGGACCAATGATATCCATTTCCCATGCTTCGAATGGCCAGGATGCCACCGTTGGATGTAGAAACTCGGATGGTTGGTGAATGAAGTCCGCGTGGACTTGGCAGGCTTTGCATTTTCTGGCATAGTCTATTGCGTCTGCCACCATCGTGGGCCAGTAGTAGCCCATACGGCGAAGGCGGTCCTGTAGCTTAGGGCCAGGCTGATGGGCCCCACAAACACCGTCGTGAGCTTCTCGTACAGCTTCTTTGGCTTCTGCGTTTGATAAGCACCGGAGCAATAACCCGTCGTAGGATCGTCGATATAGCATCTTTGTCTCTGTGTCGTAGAAGAATCTGAGGGAACGTCGTCTGATGGAGGTGGCTTCCCTTGGATTCTCGGGGAGGATGTCGTATACGACGAAGTCAATGAACGGCTGCCTCCAGTCTGGTGTTTCGTCGATTGACTGGGCGGAATAGCTTGCCATGAATTGGATATTGTTCTTGGGACAGACCAGTTCGTGGCCTATCACGTCAACCGAGTGATGGGCTTGGTTCGGCACTGCTAAGGAAGCGGCAAGGCCTGCTAGGGCATCGGCTTCGATATTTTGAAGTCTGGGGACGTGTTCGATGAAGAATCCCTCGAATGAGGAGATGATGTTGATTGCTATTTGGTGGTAGGGGATCATGTCTTCATGGCGGACTTTGTACGACCCCCGAATCTGGTTGACGATTAATTGTGAATCGCCGTATGCTTCAAGATATTCTATCCCCAGCTCCTTCGCGAGTTGGAGGCCAATGACCAAAGCGTTGTACTCGGCCACATTGTTGGAACAGGGCTCCGTGAGAGAGTAGGCACGATTGATCACTAGCCCGGTAGGAGAGATCAATACCACTCCGACCCCGACGACGATATTTTCCTTGGGTCCAGTTCTTGAAGCGCCATCGAAGAACATCCTCCATATGTTATCGTGGGTGGTTGTATTCGAATCGGCGACCTCATCTGGGATTTCCTCGTATATTTTGGATAGCCCCGATCCTGGATGGGCTGCCAAAAAGTCTGCCAGGGCTTGGCCTTTGACAGCCTTCTGTGGGACGAAGATCATATGATATGGGGATAGTAGTATCGCCCATGTAGCGAGGCGAGAGCTAAGCGCCCCTGGTTTAGTCATGAGGACCCTGAGGGGATTTACCCGTGAGATCACATGTATGGTTTGTCCTGTAACATAATGCCGCATCTTTTGAATGGCGAATACCAAGGCGAGGCATTCTTTCTCCACGGCAGTGTATCGATGTTCGGGCCCGACCATCATTCGGCTGAGATAGTATATAGCTTGCTCGTGGCCTGCGTCGTTGTTTTGTGCCAGCAGGGCACCGAGGGAGTGTTCCATTGCTCGTACATAGAGTAGGAATGGTTTTCCAGGGACCGGGGCCACCAGGACTGGGGGTTTTGACAAATATTTTTTGATGTTGTCGAAAGCACGCTGGCATTCCTCGTCCCATACGAATGAGACTCCCTTCTTCATGAGGTGTGTGAAGGGTCGGCATCGCCCGGAGAGATTGGAAATGAACCTTCTGATATAAGCTAGTCTCCCTTGGAGGCCTCTAAGTTCGCGGAGATTTTTCGGGGGACCCATCTCCATTATTGCCTTGGTTTTCTCAGGGTCTACATGGATACCCCGTGCAGTGATGATGAAACCTAAGAACTTCCCGCTGGATACGCCCAAGAATGACTTTGTAGGGTTCATCTTCAGATTGTGGGCTCGCATCAGGTCGAATACCGTTCTCAGATCTTGCAGATGATCTTCCTTACGGCGACAATTGACAGCGATGTCGTCGACGTAGCATTCCACTGTCTTGCGCAAATGTTCTCTGAAAATGATACTCATAGCCCGCTGATATGTGGCACCAGCGTTCTTTAGACCGAATGGCATGACTGTGTAGCAGTACGTGCCGATCTGTGTTCTAAATGATGTGTGCTTCTCGTCGTCGGGGGACATCTTAATTTGATTATATCCCGAGAATCCATCCATGAATGACATACGTTCGAAGCCGCATGTGTGGTCAATCATGATGTCCGTGATTGGGAGGGGAAATTCGTCTTTCGGACATGCCTCATTCAGATTACGGAAGTCGATGCAGATTCGGATTTTTCCGTTCTTCTTAAGGACCGGGACTATATTGGCGACCCAATCAGGGTGCTGCTCCTCTCGGATGAAGCCGCTGGCTATCAGCTTGTTGACTTCGGCTTCGATTGCGTCCATGACTCCTGGGCGGAAATGTCGTTGCTGTTGCTTGACTGGCTTTGCATCCGGCCGTATGTTGAGTTTATGAAGAGCAATATCGGGATCTAATCCCGGCATATCTTCGTAACTCCAGGCAAATACGTCAATATATTCTCTGATGAGTTCCAGTAGTGATTCTCGTTCCTCGTCTGTTAGGCTTTTACTGACGAAGATTGGCTTTGGAGAGGATTCGGTGCCGAGGTCGACCTGCATAACTTCATTCTCTGTAGGAGGTTCTCTCAGCTTGAACCGCTTTTCCCATTGTGCGTCTAGCTATTGGGCCCATGGCTCAAGCTCGAGGATTTCAGGAATGTCCTCGTTTTCTTCGTAAGCGTCGGCGAATGCCATGTTGGCTGACAGGACCTGTCTGAATATGTCTCCGATGCTGGTATCCGAGTCAGAAGTTGGTGACCCGGTTGAATGTGACTGGCAGTCGCATTCTTCATCTGAATTCTTCGGGTTCGTCGTGGGAGTTACGTACCCTAGTCCGCATCGAGTTTTGCTATAGTAGTCCTGTGGCTTACCAGATGGTACTAGGGGCTTTAAAGGTAGTCGCCGTCCGGTACCGTAATTCAGACCTGGTGTAGTTTCTAGATCATATCCTTGCTTCTGCATGAGGTATTTGGACTGGGGACTATAAAGGTATAGAGGCAATCTCCCGGCATCTGACTCAAGATCGACTTCTTTTACGGTGAAGGGGTACGGATCGTCTTTTCGGCCGAAGATAATCGGGTGGTCCCCTCCCTCGATTGTTCGGTAAGCGTCTTCTGCTGGAGTAAGCTGGATTGTGGTATATACATTTACCACTTGTGTGTGTAGGTGAGTGCCTATACCGTGGTCCATAGCATACATTGCACATAGCTTATTGAGCTCGGTGTAGTTCAAAGATAGCCCTTTATTGACAAAATAAGGTATCTTCTCGAGAGGGATTATATCATCCGCGGAAGGGGTATCGGAGTGGACAGCCACATACTTGGCTAATTCTGGTTCTTCTTCGGCCACCCCCTGTATAAGTGAAGACTGAGAGATCGACCTAGTCAGCTTGATCTTCAGAGGCTCGACGGGCGGAGCAGGTCGTGGAGTTGTTGGCAGACTGGCAACCCCCAGTTTGGCATCTAACGCAGGGCGAGGAGTGGATGGTTCGCTAGAAGCGTCTGACTTCGCATCGGGGTGATGTCCCTTTCTAGGAAGACGTATCGTAAGCGGTCTATCGGAGGGTTTGAGCTTCTCCGTTTGGAGCTGACCGACTCTCGGTAGTCTGATGGTAAGTGGCCCTGGTGTGGGTTTCGGCGCTTGGCCAGACCTTGGTAGCCGGATTCTCATTTGTTCTTCTTGTGCCGACAGACTGATTGCGTCCTTACGCAGAGTAGCCGTAAGGGGTGCAGAACTGCCCGGTTTGCGAGCCTGGAGGTGGATCGTCAGAGGTTCTTCTGATCCTGTGGTTGTCTTGGTGTGAGCTTGCACCTCCTCTTCGACCAGGTGCTTCTTTGATTTTTTCGTACAGACATGAATCTGAGTAATAAGATGCGACTCCTTTGAAGGGATCAATATCAGCAAACTCTGTCCTCACGAAGCCGTGCTTATCGACATATTTGAAGCACTGGTGTAGCGTGGAAGGCACGATCATGTAATCGGGTATCCAAGGCCGCCCCAGAAGGATATTGTAAGATGTGTCGGCATCTATGACGTAGCAGGTGACTTCTGATTGGAGATCGCCGATCTGACATTTCAGGCGTATCTTCCCTATTGGGTAGCTCCTGCCCGAATTGAAACCGCTAATGGCGGTGCTTGTAGGTGTTAGGCGGTGCATCGGAATGCGAAGATGATGTAGCAGACCCTTCGGAATGATGCTTATGGAGGATCCAGGATCAATGTGCATTCGGTCCACCTTCACGTCGTCGATGTATCCAGTGTAGTACAATGGGCGATCGTGCATGTTAGTTTTGATGAGCATATCCTGCGGAGAGAAGACGATATTGGGCATTGCCCCTGTGCACGCACTATCTTGGAGCTCTGCAGGTTGGTTATCTCCTGTAAGGTTGACCTGAGCCAAATATGCGTCGGCATTTTGGAGCGCCTCGCTTAAAGCTGTGCGGACATCCTTCGAGAGCCTCAGGAGTTCGTATAAAGACAATTTGGTCGGGGTATTGGCCAATTGAGCCAAGATGTCGAAGTTGTAGGGTCTTTCTAGCCCCTGAGGTGTCTCCTTTCGGAGGGATTTGTCGAAGCGAGTCTCCTTTGGCCTAGGCTTGTCAGTCGTCGAAGGCTGAGCCGGTCCCGGAGTATCAGCGTTTGTGGGTTGCTGATCATTAGTCGGATTCTCGGCCACTGGTTGGGCTTGTGCTCCAGATCGAGTAGTGACAGCTGAGACTTCCTCCTTCTCTGTCGAGGTGGTGCGGCATGATCTTACCTTTCCACTTTTCTTTTTAGAAGGTAAAGTGGGCTGAGTCACCTCGTGGATTAGGTCCGGATGAACCCACATGATTTCCCCTCGTGATGTGGTGAGAGGTACTAAACCGGGAGTTTGATCACGGGTGGGCGAAAGATTAGCGATTTCCATCGTTGCCAGAGGGATGGGTATGACACCGTCTTGAGTCTCTGTTGGAGGGAAATTGCCGAATTGTACGGACACCATGTTGGCTGCTACGGTTACCTCCTCGAAGTCGATAGCCAGAGCGTTCGAATCGATGAGGTTCTGGATATACCGTTTCAGTTGGTAGCAGTCGTGTGTAGCATGGTGGACATAGCGGTGGTAATGACAGAATTTCGGATTTTCCAAATCAGCCGGCCGAGGTTCCCGCCTTGGTGGAGGAAGCTGAATTCTGTCCCCTTGTATAAGCATGTCCAAGATAGGCTTGACGTGGCCGTCTTCGAAAGAATAAGTGATTTGAGGCCATTGTTTGTCCGCTGGCTGCTGCTCGGGCTTTTGGGCTGTATCGGCCACCATGGCCTGCTTGCCTTTGTTGTCTCGGTTGGAGAGGCTACCCCCATTGTCGTTGCTGGCGTTGGGACGCTTCCCCTTGTTCTCTCCCTCTGAGATATGCAACCCCAGTTGGCGAGCTTTCTTCAATCGTTCCTCGGCACTTGTAGCGCTGATGATAAAGGCCTTCCAATCCTTGAATTGACTTTCGCCCATCCAGAGACTAATTGTTGGGAGTAGTCTCTTTTGGCAAATTTCAATCAAAGAAGAGTCCGGGTTGCCAGATGGTAACTTCATTGCGGTTTGACGAAACCGCTCAATGTAATTCCTTGTCAGCTCTTTCTCTCCTTGGACGACGTCCATGAGAGTAGACATCGTGACGTCCTGCCCTACCTCATAGAATCTCTCTAAGAACAAGCGCTTGAAGCCAGCGAAGAAGTGGATGCAGTTATCTGGCAGGTTGCGGTACCAATCAAAGGCGACTCCTTCCAGTGCCCCAATGAATAACCGTGTGAGGATGGCATCCTCATGGGGCAGATGGTCGGTGGTGACCTCAAAGTAAGTGATGTACCGGCTTGCTGAAGTCTTACCATCATATGGGTTGATATTGAACGGCTTATATCTTGGGGGAAAGGGCACATCCCTCCATTCAGCTGGGTATGGCTGCCGTATTCTGAGGTCTTGAGAATTTTCTCGGGCGTGGAACAT
Source organism: Iris pallida (assembly GCA_029216955.1). NCBI lineage: Eukaryota > Viridiplantae > Streptophyta > Magnoliopsida > Asparagales > Iridaceae > Iris > Iris pallida. Next base: position 5,295,614 of record JANAVB010027994.1, read on the forward strand.
CGCTCGAAGCTCCTGAACCTCTCTCCTTACTTCTCGGGCCTCATCTGTCGCGGTAGGGGCCGTTATCTCGGGAGCATTATTGCCCGGGTTTGGTGCCGCTGAATTTGAATCTATATTGTTCGCGGGACCGGTGCTTGTCTGGCCAGGTGTCACTCCCTGCAAAGTAGGAAGCGCTGCTTTGATCTCGTCCACACACTTGACCAAGGCGTGCAGTATGGCCTCCAAAGTGTCGATACGTTGGCGATCGCCGGAACCGCCTTGGCTGTTGTCCGTCATGAATGCCGTCCTCACGTGAGGAGTGACAGAAGGAGTGGTGGTGGACGTGCTCTCCGAGTCATACTCATGCATCGAGAAATCATCAGGATATGTGGGTATGTTTTCTTCAGGTTCGGACTCGGAAGGGGCAGTACCCCCAGCTTCTGAGCCTGCTTCGTTTAGAATGTCCTCGGGGACGTCGGTATCTGTTGTACCCGTTTGAGGATTTGCTTCCTCCAGTCCGTCTTCTTGGAATGTCGGGTTGTCGTAGATGTTCGGAGGAGAGCTACCCCCAGTTCCAACAACCCCCAGTGACGTGGGCGGTGAACTTCCTACTGCAGCCGTTTTTGTCTTTGAACGGGTGTGTTGGTATACTCCAGCAGATGGCAACCGTTTAGCCGACAATTTCTTAGCTGTAGTGGCCGATATCTTTGGACTGGAGATGCTTGTCTTCTTTCCTCTCCCCTCCACGGGGACTTTCCGCGCGGAATTGCAGGAGGCAACGGGGGGTGCCTCGTCTTCCGAGCTCGGATGTTGTAATCTTTGGAAGACGGATGGCCGGTCTTCCGTTACTGCCGTGTTGTTGCAACAGCAGTTGACGATAATCTGGGTGCAGTGACGTCCCTGTGAGGACTCTCTGCATACTGAGGCTCCTTCTCTTTCCTTGCGTTTGTGGAGGATAGCTTCACGCAGGTCAGAGGAACCACTCTGTCCGTTCGCCGTCGGGGTTTGGACTTGAGCGGTTCTGTATAACTTTCCATCAGGGGCCCGTGTGATAATCAGCGGGACGCCCTGATAGTCAGAGGTTGGGGCAGCTATCTGGGCTTGATGAGCCCGTGCTGCCCTAGACTTCTTCTTTTTAGCACTTGTGGGTGCATAATAAGAAGAGTCCAAGTTGAATATCACAGAGTCTGGCTTATCATCCAGAGAGTCATCAGGGTTCGGGCCGTACGAGTGACGGTCGAAAACTGATCGAGAGGAGCATGGAGCGGATGCTATGCGGCTGGGAGTGGAAACCGTGCAGGCTGTCTGTACGCGGTTGTCTCCTGTCGTCGGACGAGTTCTTATGCGGCTAGGAGCCATGACCGTGCAGGCTGGCCGCATGCGGTTGGCATCTGTGGCCGCATGGGTTTTCTGCAAACGATTGACTTTTCTAGCCGCATGAGTTTCATCCATGCGGTCGGGAACTGTAGTCGCATAAGTTATGCGGCTGACAGAAGTAGCCGCATGAGTTTTCTTCATGCGGTTGGCGGATGTAGCCGCATGGGCTTTCTCCCTGCGGCTAATACTCTTCTGCGGTTCGGACCGCGTAGAGTCCCTCTTTGTCCCTGCAAGTCCAGCATCATAATGTTTTCTTCTGTCGGACTTGGGGGCAGCAGAGTTGTCTACGATCTGAAGTGGGACCGCAGGGGAATCCTTCTCGCCGTCTTGAGCAACAGAGGGCATCCCATCGAGGGCTTGAGGAGGAGCAAATGACTTCGGTCTCTATTCTTTGCGAGCCTTCGTGGTGCGGGTGCGCTTCTGGGCCGGGCCAGCGCTGCCTTCAGAGAGCATCTCTTCGAACGCCTGTTGGTCGAAGCGGACGACCATCTTCTTTTGTGTGGAGCCAAGTTTGGCTGCATCTGATTGCGTCACCAACTCCTCAGCCGTGGAGAAGTTAGTCCCCAGCAGAGTCGCCATCGTGTTTGCCATTGATTGTAAAAGAACAGAATAATTATCGGAGGACTGAACTTAGACTCACAATACAAACTCGCTCGCACAAAGAAAGCCTAGGGACGAAAACCTAGGTACAGCAGACTAAGTGCGATTGTTTATTTTTGATTCTGGGGGGTGACGATAGAGGCTCGGGAAAGCGACGGCCGCTCTGCCTTACTCCTTGGACGATCAGTATGCAGTCTTGACTCGGGGAAGATTTGCTCGGCGTTGACGAAGAAAGGCTCTTCTTGCTCCTCTCTGGTTGCTCTCTGGGCTTCTCTCTCTCTGTGATTGTCACGAAAAAAAGGGAACTCTCTCTCTGTGGGTATCTCTCTCTTCTTATTTTTTTTATTATTGCCGCTCTTTTTTTTTTTTATGGGAATGCTGCTGGCTATTTATAAGGGTGGGATGTGATTATTAGGGTTTGCTATCTGTTTGGAATGTCGGCGCTCCTTCATTCTATCTGGACCCTTGATCTTGATCATAACGAATCTCGGCCACTAATGCGGATAGCACCAAATCTTATGAGCAGTTAATGCTGATTGCTTTAAATCTTCGTGATTGGTTATGCTAATATCTGATTGCTCGCCACGTGTCTTGCTGATGATGTCAAATATTCTCGTTGGGATTCGGTCGAATCTTCAATGCCACGTCTTTTGATTGAAGATCCTGCCAGGGCCGCATAGAGTGGCCAATACTTGAACCGCAGGGAGATACCCTTCATGAGCCGCATGAGTCAACATCTCGTCGAGCCGCAGGGGACGAACTTTCCGTGAGCCTCATATGCGTGGTCTTTGCGAACCGCATGAGACGACCTCTCCATGAGCCGTATAGTTTCTGTGGGCCGCATGTGGTATTGAGCCGCATAGGCCGGGCTATGAGTGGACCGCATATGGCGGATTTCTGTTAATCATATTAGAATGACGCCTCACGGAGCCGCATGATGCTGTTCTTTAACCGAGCCGCATGAGACTTTTGCCACGTGGCAACATAGGATTTCTGACAGATCGGGTCAGAGATCTTCTTCTTTTCCCGAAGAATCTGTCATTATGGCAGAGCCATTATGACACTTTATGTCAGAGACGTCGCAGCCGTCGAGTCGTGTCAGAGCATTAAATGAGGCCATTACTCCAATGGCCAACTGTAGGGGGGGTCACACGTGGCATCGATTTGAGCCGCATGTCCCCGAGCCGCATGAGTCTGGGGGTCTCCTTTTGGGCCGCATAAAGCAACTCCAGTATGAACCGCATAGGCTTGCTGTCCAGAGCCGCATGGGTCATTATGCCTTTATTTCTAATATTTTCCATGCTTCTACAGCCGCACGAGCCTAGATTGCGCTCATGCAAGGCGCATTCTATAACGGCCGATTTCAGCGACTGCGACGGGGTCGTCGCACAGAAGTCCCTTGCAGAGACATTGAATCATAGCAGCATAAATTTAGAACAGACATAAGTTATTCAAAGAAGCTCTTTATTGATATTGAAACAACGGTTACATTGGGGCGCAAGGCCAAGATTACAAGTCTCTCAAGCTCACTCAAGCTCACTCATCTCACATTATAAGTCACTCAGCTCTCTCTCATCTCTCAGTTACAAGTCTTGAGCCAGCGGATGCTTCGGAAGGCGACGTCCATACATTATGTCCCATATAAGTCCTGACTCCATACGGCCGCATACTTCGAATCGCCAAGGAACTTCGTGCCTCGACGCATCCAAGCGAGCTCCGTGCCACGAGCTTCTACCTGTGCCTGCACATGGAAACTATATGGGTGTCAGTACTCAACTGTACTGGTGGAATGAGCTCCTCGCCCACCCATACAAAGCTGACACGTTTGATTTACTTTGTGCAACTTAGTCCCCTTTATGATTGTCTTTCTACTCTTGTCTTAGGATCGGTTTTAGGACCGACGTCTTGGCCTATTCTGTGTCTCTAGACCATCTCGTGCTTGCACGACAACGTTAACTCCTACCTTGCCCCAAGACCCTTATCGTGCCAACAACGTTAACCTATCGAGTCGTGTTTGCCTTACGGCTTAAAATCAGGGACGCAACTACGCGATGCGGCTCCATTTCCGTATGACCGTGCTACAAATCCTTGCTGAGGCCGTGCCTCGTAACTCAATAAGACTCGATCATATCGCCGCCTCGCGGCCCTTGCCGTCTCGCGGCCCTTTGCTACTAAATCATCAAGTGACCCATCAAACTTTGTGAACTAAGTGTCACTCGACCAAGTTTGCCTTGCGGCATCTCCTGACTTAAACTCATGATAACTCAAACCATAACTATGCAACTTATATGCCGACAACATAGGACTCGACGCCACATCTCGTGCCGAAGCACGTCGCCTATGTTGTAACCAAATCTTAGGCCCAACATTGTATTCAAACTATACACACGCATTCAACTCGACTCCTTGATATAGTGTACTCAATACTCGACTCAATCCAAAGGCATACTCGCGGATTGTCGCCAGTGCCGACTCATCTATATGAGGTCACTAGCATGACAAGCTATCTTGGACACATAGCTTGCGGTTGGCCGGGACCCTTCCAGCGTAAGGTAGCTAGCCCCCTGGAAGTCCCCGACTAACCCGGTGCTATCGAGTCAGCACAGCTATCACCGTGTTTCCTTTCTTAGACGAAACGGTCCCATGGCCCTGGGTTGCTGTTACGGGGAAACTCTACCTTGTCGACAAGTTGTCCAATGACCATGCAAGACCCTTCACTCAAACTGACGTCTCACACAGTCACTGTACTTTTAGTGTTATCATCTCTTTCCAAAACCAAGTTCAAGTCTTCTATCCTTGAGACCCCTTGAGGACCCTTCGACGACCCACGGTCGCGAGCATTCTTTCCATGTTACCATATCATTTCATTCAACTCAATGCCTATTCGATAGTCCTTTCTCCAAAAACTCATTAAATCAACCGTTGTCCATGCCTTAAACACTAAGTCTGTGCATCGTGCCTTAGGACCATCATGCTCTATGCGACACTATCGCCCAACTCATACTCCATACGACTAGCTTTGAAACCGTAGGACTTCGTGGCTATACTCAGCCGTAGAACTCATAGGACCATGCTTGGAATATCTTAGGTCGACCACCATCCTTTTGCCTAACTTAATCAATCCTACAACTTATTCCAAGGGACGAGCAAAGGCTATGTCAATCCTTGCATCGTGGAAGCGTACATGTTTTATCGAACATTTACGCGGACGACGCCTATGACTTAGGCTAATTCACAGTTTGTGTCAAAGACCAACTTTTCCTTCTCCCAAGCCACGGGACGAAGGACCGAGTGTCATTTTCAAAGAACACCGTGCACCAACTCTAAGCCGACCGTTGGACCTTTCCATATTCTAACTCAATTCGACCCGTCGGGATTATTCCCTTTAGCTATGTGAATTCGTCTCTTTTATTATCAAGCCTACTTGTGCAAGTTGAAAACATGCGATTTATTATGTGAAGGCTAAGATGAGGCAAGTTCACCGAAACTACCCCACCTGAGCGAGCGGTCGCCTCGACCGAGCGATGTCTTCGAGCAGCCGTTGCGAGGCTAAGTTCGAACGTCGTCGGCGTTCTGATTCCTCCGATTGACTGAACGGGACGGGGCACTACAGTGGGCTAGCCTATTTATTATACTCATGATAGTAAACTCAAGTAGACTTGACACGACACTAGAACTCAACATTTAGATTGACCTACTTGGGCTCAATTGAGTCATTTCCTTATTAATTAGAGATTAGTTTAGTCCCTTCATTAGGAGTAGAACCTTTCCAGTAATTAAATACCCTTCATGACAATTAATTGGGGGCATATTGGACATTGTGCATTAACATGGAGAGGCTAGGGTGGCCGTACCTATATAGGGAGAGGAGTCTCTCTCTCCTCTTTATTTGTGCACAATCATTCTCAACTTGGTCACTACCAAAATAAGACACTTTAGCAACGCTTAAAAACGTCGCTAAAGTGTACAAGAACATCGCTATTTAGAATTAGCGACGAATGTAGCGACAAAATATTTTGTTACGTATTTCGTAGTCGTTAACACAAAAAAGTCTCTACTAGTCGCTATTGTGATGTACAGTAGCGACGTATCCACGTTGCTAATATTCTAGTGGATAACGATATTTAGTGACGATCAACGACGTCCTTTTTTGTTGCTAAACGTTGTCGACATTTCTGTAGTTAGCGACGTTATTTGCAACGTTTAGTGACTACATTGCTCACATGGACACTTGATTTTAGGCTAACACGAACACTTAACATAAGAGATAATGATATCTTTGTCGTCATGTATTCCTTGTGAGCCCATAAGGAAAACTTGATCTCAGAGTGTCCAAGCTAGCACTTAGCATAAAATATTTGGCAATACCTAGCTAGCACTTACCTACATACCTAGTATCTTGACACATGTCTTGACACTATACCACTCATACCTACTCTTGACACCATACCATATCTTATAGGCCACTCACTCTATACACTCTAGATACTTCCAATTAAACTCTACTTACATTGACAATTAACTAATTCCTAAAATATCTTATATACTTATAGAATACACTCTAGGTAATACGATACTCCTTAGTATCAAAATATAAATATAGATACATATATACTTAGACGGATACGTATATTTCGTATCTTAGATATCAAAATATATCTAAGATACAACCTTTCCTAGATAGCCTAAATTTAGGACCCGTCATACACATATAATCTTCCTTAGATTATCACAAAACTAGTTCCAACATGTGTGTCGGTTATAACTTATTTATTTTCGATATACTAACTCGTGTATGTATCTATGTTGTGTCCATGTCATTATAACCTCAAACACATAACAAATTTCTCATTATGTATCAAAACAGAATATAATCTCTATACATATTATAAAAATTAACTAAATGTAAAATATTAAACTGAAATTAAAATTAACTAAATGTCTGTGTCAATGTGTCATTGTGTCCTGTGTCAGTGTGTGTTTGTGATAGTGTGTGTGTCATGTCAGTGTGTGTGTGTGTCAAGTTAGTGTCATGTTAGTGTGTGTGTGTATCGTGTTGTATAAGTGTCTATGCTACATACTACCAAAATACTGTTAATTAGCGACTGAATTTACCGACGAAAGTAAAAATGTCGCTAATCAGCGACGGAATTCCGACGGACTAGCAACTGATATATTATGTAAAATATAGTATTAAAATACTGTCACGATCCGCACCTTGTTTAGGGGCACGAGCATGTGGGTACGTCCAGCCTACGTCGCAGTATCGACGGTAAAATACTGTAAAGGTCATCTAGAATATATAGAATCTAAGACACAATAATATAACCTCTCATCTCCGCACGGAGGAATATAATCTCCACTCAATCACATAATCTAAGGAAGATAAGTACGATGATAAAGATAAAGATAAAGATAAAGATGAAGTAAATAGTCTGAAATAGTGCCGAGCCACAATCATAAATTCAGAATCCAAGACATAAAACAATATCCCAAACAAATACTACAAGTCTCAAAGTATCAAACTGGAATGTATTCCAGACAAAATCTAGGTAAACTAGGTCACTACTGGCGGTACGTCCTCTACGAGCACCGGGTCCACAGGCTGGTCCTGGTCATAGGCTCCATCTATGCCAAACCCGTAGTAGGTCGGACAATCTGTATCTAAATCCTCTGAAAAACAAGTGGGTTATCCTGTCAGGATATGAGCAAGTATAAACACCAACAGCAGTTCCATGTGAATTGACAAATACTATAAGAGACAATCATAATGAAATACAAGATAAAATATTAAGACTGAAAGTAAAACAGTACAAGAGAACTGGATATCATGTCATGTGTGAGATATAAGATAAAACTGGAATATAAATAATGAAAAGTAATCTGAGGTATGATGTAAACATAAAAATAAAGTGCCATGAGATATTAGAGCGTTATGTGATCGACTTGGGTCAAGATCAGGCTGTTCCATTTGACCGGCTATGCACAGGTAGTATAATAGTGTAGAGATCAGGCCGGCCAAAATGGAAAGCTATGCACAAGTAGTATAAGGTCAGGCAACATCCTATGTGTGGTGAGGGTGGAGTTATACGCAAGTAATAAATAAGTTGTGGTATGATCACATAACCTCTAATAACTCACCTTCCCCGAGTAGTATAATGAATCCAGACATGACAGGTCATGACACGGGATTCGAAGAGCAAGAGGTCAGCCCACTCCTAAATCGGTGTCTATACAAGTACAGAAAACAATATCGAACAATGTACTCATATACCAGGTAAACCAGGAATGACATCTCATGACAAGATTCACGTATACTAGACCATGTATCCTCGTGTCATGAATCAAGTATAACACTATAACTGAATCGGATATAATAGATATCAACGTAATAAAAACTATCAAAGAATGTACTTACCTGCTGTCCTGAGCTGAGAAAATCGAACTACAAACCACTCAATGAGCCACGAACGGTCAACTTGCACAACAGTCTCCTAATGCTGAAATAGACATTACCAACATTCTTAGAATGGTCAAATTAGCTTAAAATGCCTACCCATAAGTCCAATTCTGGATACAGTGACAAAATGGTAATTTTGGATCAAAATGGTGTCAGCCGTTGAACCCACTTTACACCAAAAAGCATGCCAGAACCTACGGTCTCTAAAGTCATCAAACTACATGTCTACATGTTCAATTTAACGAGATAAATCCAACCGTATGTCCAAAGTCGAATTCCGGCGGGCCGTACACAAATTTGCCCGTTGGATCGGGTCGTGGGCCTGCCAAAATAGCATTTCGGCCGACCTTCTTAGATTCGGACCAAACTTGGCATACATGACCAGAAAAATGATACGGTCCTGTTGGCACAAGTTTCGTCTCGATATGACGAGCGTGCACAAAGTAATTGACAAATTTGTAAAAAGACCGATACGGTGAACACTACTAAAATACAATGATTTAGCGACAGCCTGATCTGTCGGTAATCCGTCGGTAACTCAGATTATCGACGGATACGGGCTAAAAAAATCCGTCGGGAATAATCTCGTCGCTATAACTAGTCCGTCGCTAGTCCGCCGCTGAGCGACTATTTAGCGACGGATTACCGTTGACTAAATCAAAACTGTTAGCGATGGCTAGCCGACGGCTTCCCGTCAACTTCGATAGTTTAAAATTTTGATATAGCAAAGATTAGCGACGGACAATACGTCGCTAAACGCGTATCCGAGGGTTTCTGATACGCAACATTCGTTGCTAATCCGTCGGCAATCCGTCGCTAACCTCGTCGGATTAGCGGCGGAGTAGCGACTGATAATCTGTCGCCATGCTTCTGGTTGTATTCCATATTTCCAGAACCTGAGCGACGGAAAATTCGTCACCATTCCGTCGCTTAGTGTTTTTCCAGAACTAGGCCGACGGATAATCCGTCGGCCATCCGTCGCTATCCTGTTATTCATAGAGTTAGCGACGGATTTTACGTCGCTAGCCTGTCGCGAGTGCGTCGCCAAATACAGAACCTCGTCGGATTAGCGGTGACTTGGCGACGGATTATCCGTCGCCATGCTTTTGGATATCTTCTATATTTCCAGAAACTGAGCGACGGGCCATTCCGTCGCCATTCCGTCGCTATGTGTTTTCCAGAAACAGGCCGACGGATAATCTGTCGGCAAGCCGCCGCTACCTGCAAAATTCTGTCGGCAAACCGTCGGCAAGCCATCGCTACCTGCAAAATTCCGTCGGCATCCCGTCGGCAATCCGTCGCTAACGGTAATATTTTTGAAAAAACTGTAGAAAAGAGACTATTTCCTGTAATATAACATATCCAGCATCCACGATACACAAATATAATATATTCGACATCCAACATATCCGACAAATATCCATATTGCCAACACAATATCTCCAAACATCCAATATATTCCAACATACACAAAAAATATCCAACCCAATGACCAACAAAATATCCAACACAATAACCGTCGCCAATATCCCAACATACATAGCAAAATATCCAAACATAAACAAAATATCCAAAATATACACATATCCAAATGTCTAAATGTCCAAAAACATAAACAAAATTACTAAGAAGGAGGAGATGGATCGTCTCGTGCTCTCTCCGCCGCTTTCTCTCTGCGTATATAATGCTCCACCATGTGTGGCGGCACTTGGGACAAGACATGGTCTGGAAGCGAGCGTAGCTGCTCTGACGACATCATGTCAAGGAGCGCCATGATAGCAGCATCCGGTACCAGGCGGGCCTCGGAAGAACGGTCAAAAGAAAGTCGTCCGGTAGAAGAAAGACCAGGTCGATCCGAAGCACCGACAGCAGCAGTAGACGGAGCGGTAGCAGACGGACCAGGAGCAGACGGATCAGGAGCAGAAGAAGGATGCGGATAGTACCCCAGTACTATCAACCGTAAATCCGACACCGCCGTGGCGAGAGTCACAAACTGCATCCTCACATCGTCTGCAGAAGGCGCAGGAGGAGGCGGAGGCGGTGGATATCTCGGAGTCGACGTCTGCAAAAAATTCGCCATGGAACCTAAGCCGTACAGGCGCCCTTTCCTAAAGCCGTCGACGGATTCTATGAACACGTCGTCGTAGCGAGCGGCCATAGAAGAGGGCGACTGGGTGGGCGTCGTTTCGCCGACATCCTCGGTAGGGGGCTCAATCCGACGGAGTGCCTCACGATATGCAGCCTATCTAATAAATGTGTTTATACTATAAGTTTTTTAAAGTTATAATCTAAATCCTATGTTTCCCTAAGTTATAGTTTTAATCCTAAGTTTACCTAATTAAGTTAACAATAATTATATTTTTAACATAAATCTCATAAACGTAAGTACTTACATCAGTCTTCTGGGCCCTCGCGTCGACGAAGCTCCCATCCTTCCGCCTCTTGTGCGTATGTACGAATACGTTGTGAGCAGTGACCGCCTTCGCTCTCTCCCCTCCTTCACTGCCTGTTGGGCCTACATAAGTAGAATTTAATTAACTTCGTATATTAATAGTACCAAATTAAGTAGTGGAATAAATTTACGGTATCTCACCAAATCTGCACGCGTTCGTGCGTGGGGCCTTGATCCCCCCGTATGCTGACCCGCGACCTGTCTATTCGCCTTGGCTTTCTCTGATTTTTTCTTGTATTGAGGAGTCTCCAACATCTCCTTATAGTACTCTACTCGGATCCAGTCCTTTTTTGTATGTGCCGTATGAAGGTCATACACCGCATCCCGTATCTTCTTCCCGGCGGCGGCTTTGTAGGTCCTGCGGATCGCCTTCTCGCGATGGGGGGGCCACCAGAACGTCCTCTGACACATAAATTCAAATATCACGTAATTAAAAAATTAATGAATTAAAGAATAATTAATAATTAACCAAAAGATATATACCCTCATCTCGTCGAGCCAGACGTACTGCCTGTCCTGAGGCACCTCAGAAAAATTGAGGTAGGGGCCATAGTAGTTTTCTCAGATAATGTACCCTAGACTCCGGGCAACATCCTACGAGAAAAATCTATAAAAAAGCAATGACTGGATTATTGACTTGAATAAATGAAACAAATTTAATAAATTAACTTAAATTTACTTAGGATTCACCCACGGGCCATATCTCTCGTCGGAACTCGCCCGTCGGCCTCTCTGGTGGCGTCGGAGGATCCGAGGGTCCGCGCATGTACTCCCCGGTAACAGGATGAAACTGAATCCGGGGGTACTCTGGGGCCCACCGTGCAGTAACTACTGGGTTCGCTGTTGCATCTGCTGGTGCATCCCGTGGCGGAACGGATCCGCTAGCGGATGGAGGAACGGATCCGCTAGCGGATGGAGTCGTATGCCTCGACGAAGATGACGATGGCACCGTGATAGATTGACGGCGGGAAGAGTTTTTGCCCGGGCTCTCCAGGTCAGGATCGGAGGTCACATCTGGGGAAGACGTCTAGCGACTACGACCGCTACCACCACGTCCATGCCCACGACCACCACCACCACCACCACCACTACCACGACCACGGCCAGCACCACCAGCACGAGTGCTGGCAACCATGCCCTGTAAATAGAACACATAAACATAATTAATAATATAGAATTATAAATAAATATAAAACTAAACTAAAATTTATATACCAGTACTAGGGCGATGAATGCAGGCCAAAGGAGTTGGACTAGGAGTGCCATCTGCAAAAAGAAAATTATACAATAAGTAGATGATCGAACGACAAAAACATGAACTGAAAAAAGAACACAAAAGTTTAATTTAAACTGAATCGTCCTCGACCTCGGCCTCGACAAAAACATGAACTGAAATATAATAATCGTCATCGTCCTCGTCCTCGGCTTCGTCTTCATTCTCATCATCATCCTCATCCTCATCCTCATCGTCGACTTCATCTGTATCCTCATCCTCATCCTCATCATATTCTTCTTCTTTTTCTTTTTCTTTTTCTTTTTCTTTTTCTTTTTCTTCTTCTTCTTCTTCTTCTTCTTCTTCTTCTTCTTCTTCTTCTTCTTCTTCAGTCTCAATACTTGGGACAAGACGCCTCTTTCTCTCCTGGTTGACATCTAAGTCTTGTATATCAACTTCTTTCTCCCCTCTATTTTCCTCAGCAGGAGGTATATCAACCTCTAATTTAACATCCATGTTATCCGACTGTTGTCCCAAGTATTGGGGCTTTTCGATCTCGTTCTCTTGGTATGCTGGGTCTCCAACGTTGAATATATTTCTAGATTTAATCTCGCTTACTGCCCACCAGTCAAATCGATCTCTACGACGCCTTGGGTAGCTTGTATAGTAAACTTGAACAGCCTGACTTGCTATCGCAAATGTGTCGGACCCTCTATACCTCCTGTGATGATTTATATCGACGAATCTAAATTGTTTATCGATTATCTAACCAATATTTGGTATCGTATCGAACCACTCACATTTGAACATCATAATATGTATATCATATGGGGCACTATATTGTAAATCTACAATATCCCGAAGCACTCCATAATAGTCAAAGTCCGGCTCGTCGTCATAGATGGTGCCTCTTATGCAAACACTATAATCCTTAGTACTGAAGTTGTCATTGACAAATTTGACATTTATAGTATGCTGAGTTACCTTAAACTTGAAGCCATTAACGACATAGCCTGGCTAAGTCTTCGCATGCTTCTTCGGTCCCAATGCCAAATAACGAATGCTCTTATTTGTGAGTGTTATTTCAGACAATAAAACCTGTAAACAAATAATAATAATTTAAATGTTTTACTTGCATATATTTTAATGGTAGCTGCATAGCATATTATCTCAGTTACTTACGTAATTTTGAAACCAGGTCGGAAAGGTACAATCAACCTCTCTTTGAAGTCCCTCATCGGTAATATCGGGTGCCCTTATTTTGACTACATCTCTAAATACACTGTTAGAGAGAATAAAAATAAGTGTAGTCACTTACTTCACCAAATTAGAGATTAACGAGATGTAGTCACTTACTTCTCCAAATCTCTCACTTCTTGTATGTCATAATTTAACAATACATATCGGTGTGCGGCATCATACTCATCGTCAGTCAACCACCAATTCTTACTAGCCCCAATAGGCTTGCCCCTTAAATTGAATATACCTCCATCCTCAACGTCTTCGTCATTCCTTTGAGGTCTATTTCAATTTGTCTCGACATGAGTATCGAAATAAATGGAGCAGAAGTTTGACACCTCCTCGATAAGATATGCTTCGCATATCGAAGCCTCTATATAAGCCTTGTTGCCAACTTTCTTCTTTAGATGGTGTAGGTACCTAGATATACTTCGCATTGAGAATTGACAATGAATTATAAAATTCTACTTAAATTATATCGATTTTTATTTACCTTTCAAAGGGGTACATCCATCGATAATGAACAGATGCACCGACACGGACTTCGTATGGTAGATGAATCGGTAGATGCTCCATGCTGTCGAAAAAGTTCGGTAGAAATATTTTCTCTAACTTGCAAATTGTTAAGACAATCTTCTCCTCAAGTTGTACCATATGTTGCACCTTCAGCTTTGTTTAACAGATATCCCTGAAGAATGTAGACAGCTCGGCCAACGGAACCCATACAACAGAAGGCAACAACTCTTTCAAAGCAATGGGCAGTAATCTTTCCATAAACACGTGGCAGTCGTGACTCTTCATTCCTGTTAGCTTGTGTTCATTGAGATCAACGCATCTAGACAAATTTGACACATAGTCGTCAAAAAATATTAAAGTAGATATCCACTTGCAGATTATTAATCTATCTTCCTTGCTCAATGTATATGGCGCTATAGGCTTACTTAATTGTCCACCAGCTTCCCTTTCTATCAAGTTTAGATCATGACGTTTGCATATCTCGGCCATGCCTTGTCGTGCTTTTGGATTGTCCTTCGTCTTTTCTTTAATATCCATGACGGTATTGAAGACATTATCGAACACATTCTTTTCGATATGCATGACATCAAGATTATGCCTTATAAGATTATCTTTCCAATAAGACAAGTCCCAAAAAATACTCCGTTTGGTCAAGTTATAGCTTTGTCCGAACCCCTCGACACGATTGTTCGATGGATCTTACATTACGGTGGGCAATTCCTCTATAACTTCCTAAATATCATTTCCCGACAATCTGGCAGGAGGATCAAGAAATTCTTGTTTTCCAGATCTGAACGCGTCCTTGTTCTTTCGCCAAGGATGGCTCACGGACAGAAATTGACGGTGACAGTCAAAGAAAGAAGTTTTTTCTCCATGTCTAAGGTGGAACGCCTTACTGTTTTCCATGCATATCGGACAAGACATGTTGCCGTGCGTACTCCATCCCGACAGCATACCGTATACTGGAAAATTATTGATTGTCCAGATGTGAAGCTCTCATCTGAAAGTTCTGTTTCCTGGAAATATCATACGTCGTGACGCCGATCTTCCACAGCTGTTTCAGCTCATCCACCAACGACTGTAAATATATATCGATATTCTTCGTCAGATTTTTTGGGACCGGGTATGATAGCTATCAAGAACATATAAGGAGTCTTCATACACATCTATGGTGGCAGATTGTAAGGGGTAAGAATGATCGGCCAGCATGAGTATTGAGATCCCGACTGTCCGAAAGGGGCGAAGCCATCAGAACATAGCGCAAGGCATACATTTTTAGGCTCTGTAGCAAAATCTGGATGACACAATTTAAAATGTTTCCACGCCTCTCCATCCGTTGGATGTGACAATTCTCCTTCGTCCTTTATGCGTTCTTCACTGTGCCACGTCATATGTTCCACTGTATTCAGAGACATATACATCCTCTGCAAGCGTTTCATGATCGACAAGTAATGCATATACTTGTAAGGATGTCGTTGTAATGACCGTAGTTTGTATTACATATTTTGGTATACGTGTACGTATCTTGACTCGTATTGTATGTCTCATTCCATGGTTCGTTTTAGTATTTCATTGCTTGGTTTATCATTGGTTCGGTTCGGCTTGTTTGGCTTGGTTCGGTTTTGTTGTGAACTAACACCTACCTACCACCACCACCACCATTTATATTTCACCTAACTTTTCTCTCTCCTCATAACTCCATAATTACTTCTTCTTCTTCTTCCTCCTGCGTAGAGCTCCACCTACCCATTTTCTGCCGGCAAGTGTAGCTTGCTTCATGAGAGAACTCCATTTTTATTGTCTTAATGTCTTCCTTTCCGCATTCTAAGACACTTTAGTACTTAACATTTTTAATTTTCATGGCTAAATTCATATAGATCTAAGTTTATTTCATTTTTCGAATTTCTTGGGTTTTAATCTATTTAACCTTGTTATTTGCAAGTTTTGATGGTTCCATGTTGTAGAGAATTTTATTTTGTCCTATTTTGACCTATGGAAGTCCAGATTCTGACCTCGGATGATGGATTTATGGAGCTTGGAAGCATTGCCTTCATGGTTCTTCTTCTCAGAAATTGGAGAAGAAGAACAGTGCTTGACCGCATGGCAATTCATACAGCAAGTTTTCCTCTGGCCGCATGGCCTTAGCCGACCGCATGAAATATTCCCTGAGCCGCATGAACTTTCATCCTCAGCCGCATGAACTCGATTACTTAGTCGCATGGAACTCTGAGCCGTATGACTCTGATTTAACCCTAACCGCATGAACTTTTATTCCCTGCCGCATGAGACTCAGATTCTGAGCCGCATGCGCCCTGATTAATCCAGCCGCTTGTGCATTTGTTTGGACTCAGCCGCATAAGGCCCTTCCATTCCCAGAGCCGTATAAGACTCAATCCTACTGCCGCATAAGGTCCATTTTCCTGAGCCGTATGGACTCGATAATCCGAGCCGCATGAGAATCAGTCCCTGAACCGTATGAGTTTCTGATCCTAGCCGCATGAGGCCCATCCTTTCCATGGCCGCATAAGATCATTTCTCTTAGCCGCATGAGCCGTTCTTCCCGAGCCGCATGCGCCCCTCCCTTCCTCAGCCGCATGAGTTTTATTCCCTGAGCTGCATATGCCCGTAACCCCTGGCCACATGAACTCATTTCCCTGAGCCGCATGACTCCTCCCCCAGCCTTGCCCCATTTCTATTTTATTTATTTTATTATGCTCATGTCTTGTGACCCTCTGTGTAAATCGGGCCTTTTGATAGAAAGCTTGTACTATGTTATTTTGTACATGTACCATGAATACGACAGTGACCCGTAGTAATGTACTCTTGACAAGTAACATGACATGATAGTGGCCACCATAGCGCACTCTTGACAAGTAAACCTGACATAATATACCTTGATATGCTATTGCGACGGCTAACATGACATGACAAGTATGAATGACCTGGACACCGTGGATGATTGTGCTTGTACAAATGAACCAGTCTTGTCTTGCATCATGTCTAGGACAGGGACCCCTGAGTACCACGGTCAGGGGTACCTACTGAAATTGACTAAGGCTAAAAATTAGAATAATCTAATAGTCATGACGAGATTTTTCCAGCTACAGGCAATCCTGTTATCTGGATGCCCCATCTGGGATCTGTAGCCTGCCGTCGAGTAGGGCACATTTCCAGCACACAGTCATGTAGTGCACCTTTCAAGCTACTTAAGGGTACATGCATTTCTTGGACGATGTACCCACCTGAACTCAATCCCTAATTGCGTCCGGATAGCCTGGATGGTCTGCAGGGCTTGTAGCTGTAGAATAATCTCACTGCATCTTCCTAGTAACTAGGCCTGTGATAACCCTAGTTAGTTAAAGTATCAAGTCGTACTTATTGCTTGGCCGTGATTGTTGGATGAGGTATAATCAGTCTAGTCTTGTCTTGATCATGTACAAGATTGTTACATGACCTAATTTCTTATATTTATCTTACCGATAAATGGTGGGAAACCAAGTTCCGTTCAGATGAAAGGTTACAACCCCGGTCCTTGTTTGGTTTACGGGTTGTAACCTGGTTATCTGAATAGTTCCATGGTTATCTCGTCGTATATCATCCTGATTTTTCCATATTTCCAGTTCTTACTATTTATTTATATTCAATTGTGATATGCTGGTTTTAGTTCCTAAGTGAAGCCTCCTTTGTGGCACTTGCTCTTTCTGGGGTCTAACCCAGCTGGTTTTGTATGGCCAGATATCGGAGAGCTCCAGAGGATCTACCTATCTTCCAGCCAGATGGTGACCACCAGACGTAACCCTGGCAACGAGTGGGTTTATTTTTGGCTCTCCCACTCTATTGTAAAATTATTCTTTTGAGGCGTTTAGCCGACGAGCACGTGTTTAGCTCGATTGCACCTTATTTACTGTCTGCCTACGGGCTGTAACATGATTGGCAAATCCTAGGGTTGATCATGTATGACTGAAACTCTTGCTAGTCTTGACATTTTGTATGACTAGCTTCATGATCATCCAAATATGTAATGTATGGGACGCCTTACTATTGTATATTTGGTGTTCTGACATCTTGTGAACTGTTATTGCTTGTTTGAGATTGAGACAATAGGCTTGTTCATGACCATATGAGACTGATGGCTTGTAGTTAAACCCTCTTATATCTAGACAGCCGTGACCGTATAGCGAGGTAGGTTGCCCTTCAATATACGTAGCTGGCTATGTTCGCCCCCGCTCTCCAGTATTCTGGTTCTGGGGCGTTACAGTCATTTTCTAGTTGACTTTCCTTTTTCCTGTACTGGCTTGTAACGATCCGTATTACAGAAGCAGCAACTTTCTGATATGTAATTCTCTTTATAGTACAACATGCATCCGTTGCGACAGCAATCTATCTTCTTGTACCCCAGTCCCAGTTGTCGGACCATCATCTTTGACTTATAGAAGTTTTTTGGGAGCTCTTTTGATTCCTTCGGTAATACCTTCTTGATTAGTTGTGTGATCCGATCATAGCAAGCTTGTGGCAAGTTAAAATCAAACTTTATGTTCAGCAACCGCATCGTCACTGACAGTACGGAATGAGTCTCACAACCAAGATATAGAGGAGTATCTGCGTCCTGAAACATATCATAGAACTCCTTCGTCTCGGGATTAGGATCCTCCGGATTAAAATTAGGCCCTGCCGCATCATACACCATATCTCGTGCAAGGTTCTGCACGTCACCATAATCAACAGAGCATCCGTCGTCTTCGAGGACATCCATTGCAGCATTATCATCAAAAGCATAAGTACCACCTTCTGCAGCCTATCTTTCCGAATATAATTTACCTTGTGATGACCACAGGCCGTAATCACGTACGAAACCCTTACGGGTCAAATGATCTCTCACAGTCACCACTTCTTCATAACGTCTAGTATGACAATTAACACATGGACACTTGATTTTGTTACCGTCCATGTACTGAGCTTTGCTCATGGCATACTTAAGAAATACTTCCACGCTTGCCTGAAAATTGTCACTCACACCAATTCTGCTTTCGTGTTGCCGTTTGTACATCCATGTACGATCAACAAAGTAATGATTCATCCTCGATTTGGATGTAAAAATCTGTATCGTAAGACAAACTAAACATAAGAATAGCCCGATACTTTAAACCATCCTCATAAGAATAGTCTGATACTCCGATCGGTATCGGTATCGGCCGATAATTTAATAAATTATTAATATTAATAATTTATTAATAGCTATTTGTTTTTCAATACAAAAAAATTCGATACTCCGATCCGAAACCATCGATATTACCGATACCTCCGATGCCGATACTCACAGGGATAGTCCGATACCGATACTGGGACATGCCAAACTGTATCGATATCGGACAGTATCAGATCAGTATCGATCAGTATCGGAGCAGAACATGCCAAACAGTACCGGTATCGGCAGTATCAGATCGGTATCGGCCGATACTTTAAACCATCCTCATAAGAATAGTCCGATACTCCGATCGGTATCGGTATCGGCCAATACTTTAATAAATTATTAATATTAATAATTTATTAATAGCTATTTGTTTTTCGATACCAAAAAATTTGATACTCCGATCCGAAACCACCGATATTACCGATACCCCCGATGTCGATACTCATAGGGATAGTCCGATACCGATACCGGGACATGCCAAACTGTATCGGTATCAGACAGTATCAGATCGGTATCGGTCAGTATCGGGTATCGGTCAGTATCAGAGCGGGACATGCCAAACTGTACCGGTATCGACAGTATCGGATCGGTATCAGCCGATACTTTAAACCATACTTATAAGAATAGTTCGATACTCCGATCGGTATCGATATCGGCCGATACTTTAATAAATTATTAATATTAATAATTTATTAATAGCTATTTGTTTTTCGATACCAAAAAATCTGATACTCCGATCCGAAACCACCGATATTACCGATACCCCCAATACCGATACTCATAGGGATAGTCTGACAGCAAACCCTAAACCCTACCCCTACCCCCCGTCCCGCACCCAACACCATCCACCCCCCGGCCCCTCCCTCCTCCCTCACCGCCAGCCCCCGCGACAACCGACCCCCCTACCCGAAACCCTACCCCTGCCCCGAAACCCTAAACCCTACCCTGCCCCCGCCCTCAACAACCTTGCCCCTGCCCCCACTCCCTCCCCCTATCCCGTCGGCCCCAGCGACAGCCGACCCCCCACCAACCCAAAACCCTATATGTTATGCTAAACACACACACACAGAGAGAGAAAGAGAGAGAGAGAGAGAGAGAGAGAGAACATACCTGAGAGAGAGAGAGAGTCCCGTCGGAGAGAGCTTCGTCGGAGAATGTGACCCGTCGGAGAGAGCTCGCCGCCGGAGAGAGAGAGAGAGAGGGAAGAGAGAAAGAGTCTTTTTGGGGGGAATGAAAAATTCCCCTCGTCGGTTCAATTTAAGTTAGGTTACAGTATTTAGCGACGGACTACCGACGGATATATTCGTCGCTAGGTAGTCGCTAAATAGCCACTAGATTACCGACGGAATGACCGTCGCTAGTTAGACGCTAATTTATCGCACCATTTTTTCTAGTTTTTGCCGCCAAAATGTGTGACGTATTAGCGACGGACATTAATCCGTCGCTAAATTTTCGTCAAATGAGCGACGGATGTGCGACTGATTTTGACACAAAAAAATAAAAAAAATAATCCATTGCTTTCTGATGGTAGTCCATCACAAGGTAGTCTCTAGTCCGTCGCTATGTCCAACGGATAAGATCCGTCGCTAATTGTCCGTCGCCAAATTGCTGTATTTTAGTAGTAGAATTTTGACGGATACGCATCAAATTCGTCGCGCACACGCGACCAATTTGAAGTCCGTCAAAGCCCACACGTCCACAAGTCGATACGCACCTTTTGATACTTTCAGTTCGCGACCACGTCGCCCGGATTGACGGGACGGACGGCGTATCGGAACAATTTTTCTAAAAATTCAGTTTTAAAAATCAGTTTTTTCTCTAACTTCACAACCCAATAACTTTCTGTACAGTGCATAAAATTTAATTCTACAAAAAGGGTTTTAAAGTCCTATAAGTTGTCTACAAATCTCTTCAAACCGATTTTGAAAACTCGCAACACGCTGGTCGTAAATCGGCCACAAAGTTAGGGTTTCGGGATAGTTTCTAACGTCCAATAAATCATGTTTTTCTCGATTTTGGAACTTGTTTTTCGTCGCACATGATGCGAATCAGCATGAACTATTTGAAGAGAATTAAAGGTGTATGTGTTAGGATCATACCTAACCAAGTGGTTCACAAAACGACTGAGCGAGGAAGGAGAAATCTATTTCCGAAGTTGGCTCTTTACAACAGTATTGTTGCTGCAATACTCTGTTTCGTGCGAGTTTGACCGGCGATGGGCGGCCGTTCCTGCAGCTAAGGCAGCACGCAGGTAGTCGGAAAGGTCAGGGTCCTGGTGTTGGCGGCTAGGGTTGGGGTTTTGTTAAAAGTAAATCTCTCTCTCTCTCTCTCTCTCTCTCTAACACATATATGTATAGTCGGGGGGTCGGGTTTCCGAAGTAAGGGCTCGGCCCTGTAGATGCTATGCTCGGTTGAGCACAACAAGCAAGTTGTTTGCTTAACAATTCAATTTTGACTTTGGCTTCCTATTTTGACTTTTGTTAAACCTTTATACTTTATATATATATATATATATATATATATATATATATATATATATATATATATATATATGGGAAGGGATATTGTACCAAATTTATTGTATCAATTGTTGCACCAAACAATCTCAACCACACATTTATTTCTATCATATGGTTATAAAGCATTCCATAAAGTTGTTGCCACATCAGCATGTTTTATAACCACATGATTGAAATAAATGTGTGGTTGAGATTGTTTGGTACAATAATTGATGCAATAAGTTTGGTGCAATATCCCTCCCCTATATATATATATATATATATATATATATATATATATATATATATATACACACACACACACACATACATACATACATGCATACATACATACATACACATATTATATTTATTTAAAACTATTTTATTCCCTTTCTATATATGTATTATATATATATACATATAGAAACTCCATAAATGGAATAATACCAAATAAATATATATATACAAAAATATTAATTTATTTAAAAATAAATCAAATATTTTACATTCTATATTTATTTAATATATTAGAGATTTTTATAAATAAAAAATCTATTGAACATGTATATATCTATATCAACAAACTATCTATTTAACTAATAATATAAAAACACTAGCAATAATAATTTAAATAATATTAAAATATTAAAATAATGTAAATGACCATATTAGCCCTGTTCAGAAAAGTGGGGGTGACAAATCTACCCTCCTAAAAAAATTTTGTCCTCGAAATTAGAGCAAACTAGCACAATAACAGTAGCAAGAACAAAGGAAAAAAATATCTCAAGGCTCGAAGAGATAAGGATAACGCTCCCGCATCTCGTCCTCCCTCTCCCAGGTAGACTCTCCTGGAGAGTGATGCCTCCATGCGACACGAACCAAAGGAATAACTTGGTTTCGAAGCACCTTCTCACGACGATCCAGAATCTCCACAGGCTGCTCTAGGTAGCGAAGAGTAGGCCCCACCTCTAACTCGGAGTGATCCAATATGTGACTAGGTTCTTCCATGTACTGCCTCAACTGTGACACATGGAACATATTATGGACTCCCTCGAGCGTAGGTGGCAAGTCTAGTCGATAGGCCACTGCATCGACCCTTCCAAGAATAGTGAAAGGTCCGATGAAGCACGGACTAAGCTTCCTGCCTCGACCAAAACAAATCGTGTCCCGTGTCGAAGAGATCCTCAGAAACACCATATCGTCAACCTCGAACTCTAACGGTCTCCGGTGGCTATCGGCTAAATGCCGCTGTCTATCCTGAACCACCCGAAGTCTATCTCTGATCAACTTAACCTTCTCTGCTGCATCCACCACCATCTCCGGGCCAAGTAAAACTCTCTTACCGACATCGTCCCATGACAAAGGAGTGCGACATCTCCGTCCGTATAGAGGCTCGAATGGCGACATCTCTATACTGGCCTGATAGCTGTTGTTGTAAGCAAACTCTACCAGGTGAAGATGGTCCTCCCAAGATCCTCCAAAATCTAACACACAAGTGCGAAGCATATCCCCGAGTGTCTGGATGGTCCTCTTTGACTGTCCGTCCATCTGGGGGTAATACGCGGTACTGAACTTGAGCTGGGTGCCCAAGCTAGTATGCAAACTCCTCCAGAAGTGGGAAGTGAAACGACTATCCTGATCCGAGACTATGATCACCGTAACTCCGTAAAATCTGACTATCTGCCGCACATACATCTCTGCCAGCTTCTCCGTAGATAGTCCCACCTTGAAAGGCAAAAAGTGGGCTGATTTAGTCAATCTATCAATGATGACCCAAATTGCGTCTTTTTCTCCTGAAGATCGTGGAAGTCCAGATACAAAGTCCATAGTGATGTGCTCCCACTTCCACTCTGAAATGGGTAGTGGCTGAAGCAGACCACCTGGCCTCTGTCTCTCAACTTTCATCTGTTGGCATACTAAGCATCGAGATACAAACTGAGCTACCTCTCGCTTCATGCCATACAACCATACGTGCTCCCTCAGGTCTTTGTACATCTTGTTGGCTCCAGGATGCATAGAGTACTGGGAACGATGCGCTTACTGCAGAATCTTCTTCCGAAGCTCTTTATTCAGAATGCACAATCTAGTACCGTGCCTCAGCGACCCATCTTCGGCTATAGAGAAATCGTCTAGCAATTCGGCCTGCACCTGCTCCCTGATGCTCCTCAGGGTCACGTCATCAAACTATGCTGATCTGACTTTGTCCATCAACGCAGACTGAATCTGTAAACCCCACATCTGAATCTACATACTCAGAACGGTCACCTAGATACCCAACCTTTCTAGATCAGCCAATAGATGACGATCTGCCACCAAATACATAGCGACTGGATACCTGCTCAAGGTATCTACAACTACGTTGGCCTTTCCTGGATGGTACTGCAACTAGATATCGAAGTCCTTCATCAGTTCAAGCCACCTCCTCTGCCTCATGTTCAATTCCTTCTGGATGAACACGTACTTCAAGCTCTTGTGATCCGTAAAGATCTCAACTTACTGGCACACTCTATCCAGGATACTATACTACACTTATAGGATACTACCTTCTATTGTCTTCCTCAAATGAATGCGGGTAAATAAGTAGCATACGGGGCTCAGTTGAATGGGACACAAGTGTCATGTAGATAGTAGGCTTAATGTGGGTCGTGTCCATATTTTGGGTCAACAAGTTTGGGTCGAAATATTGCTCCCAATTCGAGTCGGAAATAAAAGTGACTTCGTGGGGTGAATCAAGATTGGGTCTTGTGTCAGGAAAGTCGTGTGATAAAATGAAGCACAAGATGGTGTGCTTGAGTGGGACACGAAGGTCATGGGCGTAGGGTGTCTTGTCTAGATCATGCATATGAAGTTAGTTTTAAGAAAACAACTAGTCTTGTGCTTCTAAATTAAAAGTCATGGCAATATACATATGATAATCATAAATAAAAGTGGGAATGGTCATTGGCCTAAATTGATCCGAAAATTGTGCTATACAAAGATAGTACAAGAGAACAGGTTTGAGTGGGACATGATATATCAAAATGAAGATAATCTTGTCTACTACAAACTAATAAAGGAAGTTTTCAGAGATTGACATCTCTGACGCTCCGTAAATCAAAGTCACGGAAGAACATTCGTCTATCTAGGATACTCTCTCTAGGGTGTCTACCCAAGTCTTGACGCTGTCTACACAAGGCACTAACTTATCTATATGATACTTGGATGGTCCCCCTATACTAGGTTGTTCATGTCTCTTCTCCAACTAGACACTAAACTGTTGGTGCCTAAACTTCTATAACACTTGAAATGCTTCGTCTCTAGCTACTAGGGTACTCCTCCTATTCTGGTACCTGGTGCAACTTCTACCTTAACACTTACTAATCACTCTAGGGTTCTCATCTATATTTAATTATCAAAAATCATATACAATACTTCCTAACCATACTCTAAACTATTAACACAACTACTCAAGGACACAGACCAATTGCAAATCACCAAGCCATCACACTACAAAGAACCTATAATGAAATAAGAATCTACAAGGACCTGGACTAAAGAACTGAAAGTATCCTTACTCCTAAGCTAATTGAAGATGGAACAGAATCTATAATAACATAAGTGAAATGATAGAGATGACATGTTAGGACCCTTCTCAAGATACAATCTGATAATCATACACGTCTGTCCAAAATCATGATACTCAGAATCCTCGCCACGCCAGTAAGCAAGGCTGTGATAAACGGTAGATTCCATAACTAGGTATGTACCTCTATAATCATATCGTCTGGAATCCTTGCCACGTCGACTAGTATAGCTGCGAGAAATCTCAAATCTCATGACCAAGATATGTACATCCGAAGTCAGGTCTCTACGTTTCCGCCATGCCGGCTAATATAGCTGCGATAAAATCCAGATTTCATAACTAAGTAGACGTTTACCTTCTCTATTATTTCCGTCAATATATGTTATCACAAGATACCGTAATTCAGGCCATAGAATTTATCTCGATATAAAAAATCAAAATCAACGATGATCTAACAAAAATCAAATTCAATAATAAGGAACAAGGGCGAACAGATACAAAAGAAAAGATTTTAAATTGACGTTCAACCAAGATTCTTAAGGGTCGTCCCAGGAATCTCTCAAGAAGTTCTAACTGTGATTGAGTAACTCCTACCATAACCTAGAACCTACATCCTAAGAACAGGCTCGTAATTAGCACTCTAAGTCGAGTACCATTACGAAATCGTACTAGTTGCGACACTGACCTGCATGGGCCACCATAAAAATATGTCACGACCCGTACCCTATTTAGGGGCACGAGCACGTGGGTACGTCCAGCCTATGCCGCAGTATCGGCGGTAGAATACTGTAAGGGTCATCTAGAATATATAGAATCTAAGACACAATAATATAAACTGTCATCTCCATACGGAGGAATATAATCTCCACTCAGTCCCATAATCTAAGGAAGATAAGCACGATGATAAAGATAAAAATAAAGATAAAGATGAAGTAAATAGTCTAAAATAGTGCCGAGCCACAATCACAAATTCAGAATCCAAGACATAAAACAATATCCCAAACAAATACTACAAGTCTCAAAGTATCAAACTGGAATGTAATCCAGACAAAATCTAGGTAAACTTGGTCACTACTGGCGGTACGTCCTCTACGAGCACCAGGTCCACAGGCTGGTCCTGGTCGTAGGCTCCATCTATCCCAAACCTGTAGTAGGTCGGGCAATCTGCATCTAAATCCTCTAAAAAATAATGGAGGTTATCCTGTCAGGATATGAGCAAGTGCAAACACCAACAGCAGTTCTATGTGAATTGACAAATACTATAAGAGACAATCATAATGAAATACAAGATGAAATGTCAAGACTGAAAGTAAAACAATACA
Source organism: Iris pallida (assembly GCA_029216955.1). Lineage (NCBI taxonomy): Eukaryota > Viridiplantae > Streptophyta > Magnoliopsida > Asparagales > Iridaceae > Iris > Iris pallida. The sequence continues at coordinate 5,322,026 of JANAVB010027994.1, forward strand.
AGAGAACTGGATATCATGTCATGTGTGAGATATAAGATAAAACTGGAATATAAATAATGGAAAGTAATCTGAGGTATGATGTAAACATAAAAGTAAAGTGCCATGAGATATTAGAGCGTTATGTGATCGGCTTGGGTCAAGATCAGGCTGTTCCATTTGACCGGCTATGCACAGGTAGTATAATAGTGTAGGTATCAGGCTGGCCAAAATGGAAAGCTATGCACAAGTAGTATAAGGTCAGGCTACACCCTACGTGTGGTGAGGGTGGAGCTAAGCACAAGTAATAAATAAGTAGGGGTATGATCACATAACCTCTAATAACTCTCCATCCCCAAGTAGCATAATGAATCCAAATATGACAGGTCATGACACGGGATTCGAAGAGTAGGGGCCAGCCCACTCCCAAATCGGTGTCTATACAAGTACAAGAAACAATATCGAGCAATGTACCCATATACCTGGTAAACCAAGAATGACATCTCATGACGAGATTCACGTATACTAGTCCATGTATCTTCGTGTCAAGAATCAAGTATAATACTACAACTGAATCGGATATAGTAGATATCAAAGCAATGAAAACTATCAGAGAATGTACTTGTCTGTTGTCCTGAGCTGAGAAAATCGAACTACAAATCACTCAATGAGCCACGAACGATCAACTCGCACAACAGTCTCCTAATGCTGAAACAGACATTACCAACGTTCTCAGAATAGTCAAATTAGCTAAAAATGTATACCCATCCAATTCTGGACACAGTGGCAAAATAGTAGTTTCAGGTCAAAATGGTGTCCGCCGTTGGATCCACTTTGCACCGAAAAGCGTGTCAGAACCTACGGTCTCTAAAGTTATTAAACTATATGTCTACAGGTCCGGTTTGACGAGATAAACCCAACCGTAGTCCAAAGTTGGATTCCGGTGGGCCGTGCATAAATTTGCCCGTTGGATCGGGTCGTGGGCCCGTCAAAATAGCATTCCGGTCGACCTTCTCAGATTCGGACCAAACTTGGCATACAGGACCAAAAAAATGATACGGTCATGTTGTCATAAGTTTCGTCTCGATATGACGAGTGTGCACAAAGTAATTGACAAATTTGCAAAAAGGCCGATACGGCGAATTTTGACGGATACGCATCAAATTCGTCGCGCACATGCGACCAATTTGAAGTCCGTCAAAGCCCACACATCCACAAAGTTGATACGCACCTTTCGATACTTTCGGTTCGCGACTATGTCGCCCGGATTGACGGAACGGACGGCGTATCGGGACAATTTTTCTAAAAATTTAGTTTTTTCTCTAACTTCACAAACCAATAACTTTTTGTACAGTGCATGAAATTTAATTCTACAAAAAAGGTTTTAAAGTCCTATAGGTTGTCTACTAGTCTCTTCAAACCGATTTTGAAAACTCGCAACACGCTGGTCACAAATCGGCCACAAAGTTGGGATTTCGGGACAGTTTCTAACGTCAAATAAATCAAGTTTTTCTCGATTTTGGAACTCATTTTTTGTCGCACATGATGCGAATCAGCATGAACTATTTGAAAGGAATTAAAGGTGTGTATGTTAGGATCATACCTGACCAAGTGGTTCGTAAAACGTCTAAGCGAGGAATGAGAAATCTATTTCCGAAGTTGGCTCTTTACAGTAGTATTGTTGCTGCAATACTCTGTCCCGCGCGAGTTTGACCGGGGATGGGCCGTCGTTCCTGGCAGCTAGGGTGGCGCACAGGTAGTTGGAAAGGTCGGGGTCCTGGTATTGGCGGCCAGGGTTGCGGTTTTGTTAAAAATAAATCTCTCTCTCTCTCTCTCTCTCTCTCTAATACATATATGTATAGTCGCGGGGTCGGGTTTCCGAAGTAAGGGCTTGGCCCTGTAGATGCTGTGCTCGGTTGAGCACAACAAGCAAGTTGTTTGCTTAACAATTCAATTTTGACTTTGGCTTCCTATTTTGACTTTTATTAAACCTTTATACTTTATATATATATATATATAAATCATATATATATATATATATATATTTTATATATATATATATATATAAATATATATATATATATAAAATATATATATATATATATATTTTATATATATATATATATATATATATATATATATATATATATATATATATATATATATATATATATACATACATACATACATACATACATACATACATACATACATACATACACATATTATATTTGTTTAAAACTATTTTATTCCCTTTCTATATATAAATAACAAATATATATATATATATATATATATATATATATATATATATATATATATATATATATATATATATATATATATATATATTTTATATATATATATATATATATATATATATATATATATAAACTCCATAAATGGAATAATACCAAATAAATATATATATATACAATAAATCTTAATTTATTTAAAAAGAGAGAGTAATAGGAAAATAGGAAGGAAGAGGGGTTTACCCCCTCCTTGGTAGCAGTTTTGCCCTGCATACAGGAAACTAGAGAGAGGGGGAGGTCCTGCACACAGGCAGGACCTTGTGTGGCCTGTATATAGTAGGCAGAGAAGAGGGAGGCTGCCTAGGGCTTGGTTAGACCTGTATTGGCCTGTGCACAAGTGCACATGGCCAGTGCACAAGTGCACAAGCCAGTGCACAACACATGTGTTGGGTGTGTTTATGTGTAAAACACGTGTGTGTTAGTGTGTCTAGGTGTGTGAGTAGGATAGTATTTCATGTGTAGGAATTTGTGTGTCTGCAAGTGGTTATAGTATGGGAGATAGGGGAGGCAGTGTGGATGTGTACACTATTCTAAATTATTAACTATTCTTAATCATTAACTATTCTAAAATTTATGTGTGTGTGTAAGTTAGCTTAGTTGATTGAAACTGAGAAACAACTAAGTTAACACCTATTGAAAAAATGATGGGAACAATTAATAGGATGGTAACGCTTGCACGGGAGGGCTGCCTACATGACAAGCTTCATAGGGAGAGTATGATAACCTTGTCACTTGAACTAACTTACCTGCGTTAACCTTCCAACTGAAGTCTTACACTCAACCAACCTTAGGACCAATATGGGCATCGGTTATCCTAAACACACCATACTATCATGTGCTGATGATACTAGCGACGTACTTTTACTTAACTAAAAAGATGAGCTTCAAATGCTTCATATAGTTAACTAGGTACAATCGGCATACTTGTTTCCTGTACTTTTCTTAACTAAAAAAGATGGAACTTTAAATGCTTCATATAGTTAACTAGGAACAGTGGCCCCGAGTAGCTGATAAAAAGGTCTATTTTTTGTAACAGTCGGTAAGATTAGGCGCTAATTATAAATTTGTTATATGTTAGAGAAGGAATGATACATATTGACTCCTTATTGAACCTTATAGCCAAAGTTTAGGAAGAATATTTAGAAAAGTGATATATCTCATTGTGACAAATGTATACATGATTTGTATCTAATCCACATTATTTGAATATATACGGTACATGCAGAATCATTCACGTGTGAGAAAGCAACGAGTTGATACTTAGTTGATCGTTCGTGGATGTACAATCGGCAACATGAGAGCAAGATTGGTTTGACGGATGATTTCAAGACGGGTGTCAAGGAATTTCTGAGATACGTCAGTAGCCAATCTTATTTCATGGACGGAGGGCTCATAAAGTGTCCTTGTGTCAATTGTCGTAATATACCTTTCAAAGAGGTAGATCTCGTGAGAGAGCACCTCTACAAGAAGGGTTTCATACCGAACTACAACGAGTGGACGGCTCAAGGAGAACCTTTGGTTCCGCAATATCAGTCCTCCTTCAATACGGAGGTGGGAGACCCCACTCTTGGAGACCACTTCCAATATCGACATCGAAACCTGGCACGTGAGTTGGTATTTGATACGGCTTGTGCCGGTCCAAGTTTTGATCCGGAGGATCCGAATCCTGCTGCAAAGGAGTTCTATAATATGTTCAACCATGCCGATACTCCGTTATATTCGTATTATGATTCTTATTCTGTCCTATCGGTGGTGATGTGGCCGTTGAACCTCAAGTTCAATTTTAATTTATCGCAGGAATGCTACGACCGGATAATTCAGTTTGTTAGAGAGTTGCTGCCAAAAGGAGCAAAGGACTTGCCAGAAAACTTTTACAAGTTGAAGATGATGATACAAAAACTCGGATTAGGCTACGAAAAGATAGATTGTTGCCGAAACGGCTGCTTGGTGTACTACAAGGAGAACAATGATAAAGATAAATGTATTTTCTGTCACGAGGACTGGTACAAGCCCATTCAGGGCAAAGAAAAATCAACTACACGAGCAAGGTTATACCCCTACAAATGCATGCAGTTTTTGTCGATCACAAAGAGGCTATAGAGGATGTATATGTCCTCGAATACTGCTAAACACATGACATGGCATAGCAAAGAGCGGAAGATGAATGAAGGAGAATTATCTCATCCATCCGATGGAGAGGCATGGAAGCATTTTGATCGATGTCATATTAGATTTGCTGCAGAGCCTAAGAATATTCGGCTGGCTTTATGTTCTGATAGATTCACTCCTTTCGGACAGTCGGGGGCTCAGTACTCTTGTTGGCCGATGATTTTGACCCCTTACAATCTACCACCGTGGATGTGAATGAAGACTTCTTATATGTTCTTGACACTTATCATACTCGATCTAAAAAATCTAAAGAAGAACATCGATATCTACTTGCAGCAGTTGGTGGATGAGTTGAAACAATTATGGCAGTTCGGCGTTTAGACGTATGATATATCGATGGAGCAGAACTTTCAGATGAGAGCAATTTTGATGTGGACCATCAACAATTTTCCAGCATACAGAATGTTATCTGGGTGGAGTACTCATGGTATTATGTCTTGTCCGATATGTACGGAAAAGAGTAAGGTATTCCACGTTCAGAATGGAAGAAAAACTTATTTTTTGATTGCCATCGTTAGTTGCTTCCTATGTCGCATCCATGGAGAAGGAAAAGGGATGCCTTTAGAGCTGGTAAACAGGAACTAACTCCTCCCTCGTTGAGATTGACTGGAGATATCGTTTGGACAGAGGTAGAGAATTTGTCGACTGTAAAGGAAGATCCGAGATCGGACCATCACTTAGAAGGATTCAGACATAGCCATAATTGGATGAAGCGGAGTATCTTTTAGGACTTACCTTATTGGAAGGACAATCTCATAAGACACAATCTTGATGTCATGCATATTAAGAAAAATATATTCGACAACATCTTCAATACGGTAATGGTTATCAAGGAAAAAATAAAAGACAAACCTAAATCTAGAAAGGACTTAGAAATTATTTGCAAGCGTCAAGAGTTGCATATAACACGAAGATCCAATGGTAACTGGGTGAAGCCCTCAACACCATTTATACTGAGTAGGGATGACAAATTGATAATATACAATTGGATTACAAAGTTGAGATTCTCTGACGGTTACGTGTCGAATCGGGCAAGATGTTTCGATCTCAACGAACGCAAGCTGATAGGAAAAAAAGAGTCATGATTGCCACATGTTCATGGAGCGTTTACTTCCTATCGCTCTGAAAGAGATGCTGTCTTCTCAAGTACGGGGTCCGCTGGCCGAGTTATCTATATTCTTTAGAGATTTGTGTTCAAGTAAGTTGATGGTGCAACATATATTTGAACTTGAGGAGAAGATTATATTGACATTGTGTAAGATAAAAAATGTGTTTCCCCCGACTTTTTTGATAGTATGGAACATTTGCCGATTCGTCTTGCATAAAAACACGTATCGGTGCTCCCGTCCATTATTGATGGATGTATCCATTTGAGAGGTATAAAATAATTAATTATCTAGTACTAATAATTATTTTATTCAAACAGTTCTAATATTGAATATATTATTTATAGATATCTATATCACCTGAAGAGAAGGTGGGCAATAAGGCTCATATAGAAGCTTCGATATGCGAAGCATATATTATTGAGGAGGTCACAAACTTCTGCTCAATCTACTTTGATACTCATGTCAGAACAAACTGGAATAGAGCACCAAAAAATGATGAAGGTGAGGTCGATACACTGAATCATAGAATATACACTATCTTTAATGTTGGTAGAAAGCCTACAAGTTTTTCTAAGTTACGGTGGTTAAATGACGATGAGTTTGAAGCCGCTCATCGGTATATCTGCCTAAATAGTGGTATGGAGGAGATAGAAGATATAGAGAAGTAAGAGACATAATTTTGCTATATACTCCAATTTTGCGATATACTTATAAAAATTTCTTTAACTTTTTTCGTTATTATTATAGTATTTTTAGAGCTGAGATAAAAATGGAGAGACATAGCATTGATGATGATGATCTTGCTAGAGAGGTTGACATAAAATTTTCGTCGTGGTTCAATAACTATGTAAGGTTTAAAATCATTTAACTATTCTAAATTCAATTGATCGATGAAAGAGCTTTGTCCTAATGGCGTTATGATACGTGATGTTTTAGATTTTTTATCCTGACACACAATTGACCGAAGAAAGACTTCGAGCACTAGCTATCGAACCAAACAAGAGGGCAAAATGTTGGGATGGATATACCATCAATGGTTTCATATTTAGAACCACTGATAAGCCTATCAATCACTTATTTTTCGATGAGGAGGCTAATTACACAAAGAATTTTAGAGTTTGTGTAAGGGGTTCAGTCTACGATACCGATCCAGAATTTGACTATTACGGTGTTCTAAGATATATTGTAGAGCTGGATTACTCTTTTGATACCAAAATTGTACTGTTTAATTGCGATTGGTTCGACATAACACCCAAGCAAGGATAGAGAATTGATAAACAGTTTGGATTTGTTGATATAAAATAAAAAAAAGATATGTAGGATTCGAACTATTTGTGCTGGCTAGTCAAACGGTACAAGTGTACTATACGAGTTATCCTAGTCGACGACGCACTACTCGTGATTGGTGGGCTGTATGCAAAACTAAAGTAAAAAATATATAATATTAGAGATCAAGCATGCTAGGAGGATGAGGTAGTCATGCCTCAACCAACATACATGAGTTTAGCCAGCATTGACAATATGGAGGTTGTCGTTACTATAAAGGATGATATAGTTGACGAAGAGCTTGACATAGAGGACTTACCTCATGTATAGGAGGAGTCTGAAATGGACGTATCAGATGAGGAGGAAGAATTTGAAGATGAAGGTGAAAGTGGAAGTGATAGTGAAAATAAAGAAGATGAAGATGAAGAAGATTCAGATTACGAAGAAGATTAATACGTATTACCTATTAGATTTGTATTAATTATTTGTATCAACACACCTTTATTTAATTTCTATTAGATTTGTATTGATTATTTGTATCATTATATTATTTTTTATTTCTTTCAGATTTACATATGGCGGGACGAGGCCGTACACGACGTCGAGGATCTGGGTCCCATCCTCCTGCTCCTCCTAGTACTCCGACTGCAAATCGCAGAGGAGTTAGCAAGGACGATTTGGTTGATGAGGAGGATGGCTTATCTCCACCGTTTACTCGTTCATCGGTCGACGGAGCTAGCCCTGATATTCCTTCAGCATCTACTCCTACCGGTACTGGTGTCCCGTCTTCTACGCCGGAGACTACACCTGTCGCTCCTACTGGGGCGAACCCATATCCTGGCCTTTTGGTCGACCATGGAGTGTACATACGTCGACCAGAATTTGCAGACCCTCCTACTCTACCAGAGCGGCTAGCCAACATCATTCGTCCCGAGCTGTGGGCTTATGGAAAGACGTAAGTATATAATTGTTAGTAGACACATTTATTCATATTCTATTTATTATCTAATCGTACATTATTTTTTTATTCCAGGTTCTTTCCGGTCTAGGCTGGTAGAGATTTGGGCGAGTTGATGCATCGTCAATTCCATGGTCCCTATCTGAACTTCGGGGACATCCCACTTGATAGACGATTCATTTGGCTCGAGTTGCTTGGGGTATGTCTAAATAATATCATCTTTGTCTACAATATTTCTTAAATATTTGCTCATTTGTTTTTATTTTTTCTTATTTTCAAAAGTTGTACTGGCAGCCGGCGCACAGAGATCAGGCGATCCGAAAGTGCTATAAGTTCGTCGCAGCAAGAGGTTGAGGGATATGGTCAACGACCAAAATGCGTTGGCTTTACTAAATAGTGCTTAATGCAAGGAGTGGTTGAAGGAGGAATTTTAGGAGGTGATGAAGAAAAAGATGGACACTCCGGCCTACAAGGCCAAGTGCGAGAAGGCAAAGGCTGTCCGTGCTAAGGGTGGTCACCACACGGGTGGATCCATCCCAATTTTAGAGCATTATCGACGGTTGATGAGTATTCTTATTTGTTATTTTTTAATTGTTTAAATTTAATGTTTAGTTATAAATTGATGTTTAATTGTTACAGTGCGAGGTGGTCGCTAGGGCAGGCGGAGACCCGAACGCCGTGGACTTTCCTAAAGTTTTTGTGCGTACCCATAAGCGAAAGAATGATGGGAAGCTCGTAGATGATCGGGCGACCAAAGCCTATCTAAGTTTTTTGAGTCCTATATCTAATTACATATCTTCGTTGTCTTTACGTAATTAACTATATTTAGTTTACCTAAATAGTTAGTCCGAATTCTAATATGAATATTAACTCTAAATCATAACCCTAAGTAGCATTATAAATCAAAGAATAATTTAGGAGACGTATGAGAACGTAATCATAACAATACTTAATAGTAACTAAAATATGAATATTAACTCTAAATCTATTCACCTATATAAATATAGAAGACGTATGAGACTTTAGAGAGTCGAGTCGGTGAGGGAGGGACTGCCGAGGGGGGAGCTGGGACTAGTTAGCCACCGACGCCGGCTATGAGGAACGACTTGTGGATACATGCCGTCGGTAGAGGGAAACGGGGCAGCGTGTTCGGTACCGGATCGTTGGCATCCCAACCGTCCGTTTATTCCAGAGCTCTTCTATCTCCACTCCACCTCCACCTCCACCTCCATAGATCGAGAATACTGCCGACACCTACACTTTGCGGCCGATTACACAGATTTTGGTGAGCATACAGGGTTAGGTGACCCAGATGAGCGGAGTTCTAAGCACAGCAGGTTTGATTCCTACTGCCACTATATCGGCTCCAGCTTCGACCTCAGAGCCTCCGACATCGGCTCTAGCTCCGACCACAGTACCTACTACACTTGTTCCTCTGACGACCACAACGCCTCTTATCGTACCGCCGACTCTTTTAGACGTTCCTACCCAGGTGGTACAACGGATCATTACTCTGGTCCTGGGGCATATATATGCACGCGGACGACCGACTATGCCTCTGCCACCTCCTCAACCTTCTCTACCATCAGTTTGATTTTTTTTATTATTGGTTGTATTTGATCGATGAGTTTGTATGAACTTTAGGGAGTTTGTATTTGATTGATGAGTTTGATTGATGAGTTTATGTACTATTGAACAAATTTGTGTATATGTACTATATTGCAACTTTTGGACGAGTTTGTATGTATTGGAGTTGTTTGGATATTTATTGGAGTTCAATTTAATGTATATATTGGTGCTTGGATTAATTTTTGTATATATTGGGGTTATATTTAATGTATATCCCACTTGACTGTAATGTGTGTGTGTGTTTGTGTGTATATATATATATATATATATATATATATATATATATATATATATATATATATATATATGACAGGTTTGAGCAAAGCTGGAACTGGCAATAATGTGAAGTTTAGACGACTAACCAGCGAGGGAATAGCGACGAAAATATGGAAACTTTGCAGGCTAGCAACTAACTACTGACGGCTTAGCAACGAATACCTGTAGGTAAGCGACGAACTAGCGACAAAAATTTTTGTCGTTAACGTTCTGTATGATACCAAAAGGGTATCGGACGAGCCAGCGACGAAAATTTCTGTCGCTAAGCTTCTGGAAAATTTAGGTTTTTGGCTCACTAAATTATGTCGGTATTCCATCGCTAAGTTGTCCCTGTGTTTGCCGACGGTTGATTTTCGTTGCTAATCTGTCACTATAAATAGTCACTATTTCCATAGCGACGGATTACCAGCGTATTTGTCATAGAGACGTTATAGTTATCGACGCCATATTTCAGTCGGTAATTCGTTGGTAAATTAAATTAGCGACGAAAATATCGTATTTAGCGACGGATATTTCCATCGCTAAATACCAATATTTTAAGAGTGACAAGAGAGATGGGGATTAGGGTTTACCGAGACCGAGGGGGTTAATCGGGGAGGGGGGTCGCTGGAGGGGAGGAGAACTGGAGGCGAAGGCGGGAGCCGAGGGGGGGAGGGAAAGGAGCGCCTGCCTCGAGGGGGGTCACGACTAAGGGGCGCTGGAGGTGGCGGGGGGGGGGGGGGGGCTGGAGACGGTGGAGGAGGGCTGGAGGCAGAGAGGGGCTGGATTTTCGGAGAGGGAGAGGGGGGTTCAAAAATTTGGGAGCTCAATTGAGTAGGGAAAAAAGAAAACCCGATGCCCGATGTTAAAAATATAGCGGCAACATATAGAAACATCGCTATATGTCACTATTTGTTTAATATACGACGACATATTTATGTTGGAGTCACTAAACGTTGATAAAATAAAAAATATAGCGACGTTTACCGACAATTCTGCACTTTTATGAAATTAAAGCTGGTCGGTAGACGTCGTTGGATGTCGCAAAATAGTGTCGTATTGCGACTTCTTTATAGACATCGCTAATATGCAAAATATTGGCGATGTCTTCTTTCAGAGTCGCTAATTTTGTCGCTAATTTTACTTATTTTGGTAGTGGGTGTTCTTCCCCAAATTGATCCATCCCTCCACCAATTCAACTCAATTTCACTCTCAATTCCTTCCCTACTCTTCATCTAAGGAGACTAGAAGTTTAGGATTGCAAGGAACACTTAGAGAGGAAGGACTTAGCTAGAAGCTTGTGTCCAAATTGTCTCCATTGGGAATCCATCTTCCAATAGGTAAAATTCTGAATTCTCTCTTTAATTAGGTTCTATTTGTGTAGTTTGATCATTATGAACCCACATATGGACTAGGGCTACCTATAGGAAGAAGAACTGGCCTATAGGGACCCAAATTATGAATGTAATTTTGAGGTTGTGTCCAATATAGGAAAAATCCGAGATTGGTTCACCAAATGTTTGTCATTGGTAATTTAGATCTATATAGACTAATTTTGGTTGTGTGTATCAAGATACGTGTCCATAATTGGATACGAGTAGGCCTTATCATGATACGTTATGATACGAAGTTATTTTCGAATTTTTCCTTCGACACTTGTGATACACATGTCACTTTCCACACAACATAAGACATTAGCTTGGATTTACATTATTTAGACTCTAATTAGTCTATTAGTCATGTTCATATATAATTTGGTTGGTTTTGGTAGAGTATCTTGAGCGTATCACAAGAGTATCGTAGATGAGTGCGATACTAGTGATGCAATATAGGTGTTTGTCAAATTGCATGTGTATATGTATATATATATATAGGTATAGGATTTGAATTATGTGGGGGTATGTGTTTAGTGGATGGCATAGGCATATGTGTGATGCCTATATAGGCTTGTGTGTGTGTCTTGTAAATATATGTATCTATGTATAGCATAGTAGAGTGCATTGGCTTGAGGTGTATTATGGATTGGGGTATGGTACCACTAGGATGATATGTGGATGTTTATGTGAATGTTTATGTATATATGTGTGTATGTGTGTGTGTGTGGGTGGGTGTGTAATGATATGTGTGTGTGTTCATGAGTGTGTGTGTAACAGTTGAGTGAGTGCAAGGAATAGATGGATGTAGTATGCAGAGATGGAAGAAATCTTGCCTACAAGACTGCTAGTTGAGGACAGAGCGCTCAACAACCTCACTATCAAGAACAAGTACCCATTGCCGAGGATTGATGACTTGTTCGATCAGTTGAGCAGCACGAAGGTGTTTTCGAAGATAGACCTGAGGTCAGGTTATCATCAATTGAAGGTAAAGCAGAAAGACATTCTGAAGATGGCTTTTCAGATTCGGTACGGCCAGTACAAGTTTACTGTCATGCCATTTGGGTTGACCAACGCCCCAGCAGTGTTCATGAACTTGATGAACAAGGTATTCCATCAGTACCTTGACAAGTTCGTGGTGGTCTTCATAGATGAAATCTTGGTCTACTCGAAGATGCTGGAGGAGCACGAGGAGCATCTGAGGATTATGTTCGAGACTCTGAGGAAGGAGTAGTTATACGGGAAGCTTTCCAAGTGCGAGTTCTTCCTGGACCAGGTCGAGTTCTTGGGTCATGTTGTGACCGAGCACGGGATCTCTGTGGACCAGAAGAATATTTCAGCGGTGGAATCTTGGTCTAGACCCAGTTCAGTTGCCGAGATTCGGAGCTTTCTGGGTTTGGCTGGCTACTATCGGAAGTTCGTCCAGTACTTATCGCAGATTACGGAGCCGATGACTAGACTCTCCAGGAAGGACGTGGAGTTCGTCTGGACTGAGGAGTGTCAGGCCGCCTTCGATGAGCTGAAGAAGAGGTTGACATCAGCTTCGATCTTGACTTTACCATCTGGGATCGGTGGTTTCTCGATCTACAGCGACGCTTCTTACAGGGGTTTGGGTTTTGTTCTTTAGCAGCACGGGAAGGTGATTGCCTATGCATCTAGGCAATTACGTCCTTATGAGAAGAACTACCCGACTCACGATTTGGAGTTGGCCGCTGTTATCTTTGCCTTGAAGTTGTGGAAATACTACTTGTATGGAGAGCGGATTGAGATCCTTACTGATCATAAGAGCTTGAAGTACGTGTTCACTCAGAAGGAGCTGAACATGCGGCAGAGACGGTGGCTCAAGCTGATGAAGGATTTCGATATCACCTTGTAGTACCATCCAGAAAAGGCCAACATAGTTGCAGATGCCTTGAGCAGGTATCCAGTAGCTATGTATCTGACGGCAGATCGTCATCTTTTGGCTGACCTGGATAGTTTGGGAATCGAGGAAATTATTCTGGGCATAGAGGTACAGATATGGGCCTCACAGATTCACTCTGAGTTGATGGACAGAGTCAGATCAGCACAGTATGATGATGTTGCCCTGAGGAGCATCAGGGAGCAGGTGCGGGCAGGGTTGCTCGATGATTTCTCTATTGCCGAAGATGGGTCGCTGCGGCACGGTGCTAGACTGTGCGTTCCGAGTGGAGAGTTTCGGAAGGAGGTTCTTCAGGAGGCACATCGCTCTCAGTACTCTATGCATCATGGGGCCAACAAGATGTACAGAGATTTGAGGGAGCACATTTGGTGGTACGTCATAAAGTGCGAGGTAGCTCAGTTTGTATCTCGCTGCTTGGTATGTCAGCAGGTGAAGGCCGAGAGACAGAGGCCTGGTGGGTTGCTACAGCCACTACCTATTCCTGAGTGGAAGTGGGAGCACATCACCATGGACTTTGTGTCCGGAATTCCACGATCTCCTAGAGGGAAAGACGCGATTTGGGTCATAGTTGATAGATTGACAAATCGGCCCACTTCTTGCCTTTCAAAGTGGGGTTGTCTACGGAGAGGCTGGCAGAGCTATACGTTCATCATATTATGAGATTGCATGGGGTTCCTGT
>JANAVB010027994.1:5340675-5613537 GCA_029216955.1 Iris pallida
GATGATTCTGAGGCAGACTGCTCGACCTATTATGGGGTCGAGATAGATGGAGTAGTCCAGGACTGTGGCCTGATAGTAGAGCCACTAGACTTTGCACACCCAGAGTAGTATAGCTTAGTTAGGTTTGCCTGGACTGTGATCTAGCTAGTACTTTCAGACTGTAGTATTCTATATTATATTTTGTGACTCTGTGATGTTGTGTATATCTCTGGGCTTGTGTTGGATCTTGAACTTATTTCCTATTTTCATCTATCATATTTTCTTTCCGTGCGATCTACTTTAGTTTTATCTTGTGATTGAGTTATGCCATATTATATTCCTCCGTACGGAGATGACATGTACCTTTATACTATTTAGTCGTAGTATTTACAGACGTCATATACAGCATTCTACCGTCGATTCTGCGGCGTAGGTTGGACGTACCCACGTGCTCGTCCCCCTGATCAGGGTGTGGGTCATGACACACACATACACACACACACACACACACACACACACACATATATATATATATATATATATATGAGTGTAGGTAAATAAAGAATGTTAGAGTGTGGTTAGTAGGTATCAATTATAGGTTTAAGGTAAGGGTGTGTATGAGAATACCTATGTGATATAGGATAAGGTAATTGTAGGTCCTAAAAATCAAGTTGCACCCATCAAAAAAGCAATAAAAATTAAATTATGCATCCTTCAAATGAACTGCACAGGAGACAGATTGCGCAATAACTCAACTGCACAAGCTGAACTGCGCACACATCCGAGCGCGCTAGCTGACGTGGCAACGTCATCATTACATGACACAAAATTATATCTTCTGACAACTGACAGCCCAAAGAACGAGGAAACTGTTCGTTTCTTGTGCCACGCCGCTATGACAGCTGTCTAGCGCGATCCAGCTGCCAAAAGCCAGCACGGTCTGACAGCTCAACCTCAGCGCAATCCGAGACTTCGCGCAAGCCATTGGAAGCACAGTCTGATGCTAGCACAATTCAAGTGGCACAATCCATCAAGATAACTGACATCCTGTTCGTGGCATACATGCCATCAATTGCTCACCACGTGGCAACCGTCTGTACACGACCAAGCGCATTTCAATCAAATAATGCCACACGTCTCATACAGTTGGCCCACGATCGAGTAACTGCCAGCACAGTTCGCTGCTTGCGCAGTCCAATGCCTGCGCAATCTATCCTGCACAATCCAGAAATAACTACTAATTAGTTATTTTCCAGAACTCTATAAATAGAGTTTCATGTCCTTCATTATCAAGACCAGATAAGATCAGATCATTCAAGATCATCACCAGAGATCAGGAGTTCTTGCCAAAGTGCTGCTGCATTCTTCAGAGGCTACCATCTTCAAAGTTCACATCGTCCAAGGGATAAAGCGATCGTCTTCAGATCGGATTCCTATAGTTGTACTTTCCCAAAATTCAATTATGATCTTCTTACAAAGTTTGTGAAATAAAGAACACTTTTATTTTTGCAAACAAAATGACGACTCTGCTGGGGACGACTTTCTCCTCCGACGAGAAAGTGACAACTCAATGTGACGCTGCGTCTATCTGAAAGACGCAGAAGACGCTGGTTGTAAAAGTCAACCAGACGGCCTACGAGGCGATGATCAACTCCGGGATTACTCGTCGCACTGCAACTTCTGCCAAGAGCAAAGTTTGTTCAGTGTGGACTCCAAAGTCCTCTGCACAATCCTCTGCGCAGTCTGCTGTCTCTGCTGCGCAGTCTGCTGTCTCTGCTCCCAAAACTGCTGCGCAGTCTGCTGCCTCTACTGCCCATGCGCAGTATACTGCTCCTCTTGCCAGTGCACAAACTACTTCCTATGCTGCTCTGGCAAAGTGCAAGACTCCTATTTCCCTGGCGCAGTTGGCTGCAACTCTTCCTGCGCAGTCCACCACTCCATCAACCAGGTGCAACTCAAGCACTCTAAAGTCAAGGCTCCTGCTGCACAAACTACAGTGTCTGTGGCCAAAAGGCCATCTGTCAAAGCTTCTCATGCGCAACCAACCAATGCGCCTACTGACACTTCAACTCCTGCGCAAACTGTGCCAGCGCAGTCTAAAAGGGATAGCCTTTTGGTTAATCTCCCTTCTTCCCACAACAAGAAAAAAAACTCTGCTCCTCTTTCCAAGCACCATGTTGCTCCAGCACAATCTACTGGGGGTAGTCTGTTGACTATTCCTTCCCCTCTTCAGAACAAAGGAAAAGGCCCGTTGGTCTTTTCTCAAACTTCCTCGTTCCACGACTTGGAAGACAACAGTGGGAAACGCTCTTTAGCCAACCCTTCTTCACAAAATAAAGGAAAAGGTCCTTTGGTCTTTTCTCAGTCTTCTCCGATTTTTACCGTAGAAGATCAATCTGAACGTGCCTTGACACCAATCAGTACAAGAACTCTCTCAAACAAGAGTTCTTCCCTCCCTGCCAAAGGGAAGTGTACTGATCAAAGAGGTATTCTGCCTACTCCGGTAGCAGAATTCCAAGATCTTCCAACTCTCAGGATATCCCGCTCAAAATAGGGAAAATTACTGGTGTCTCAGAGAGAAACCCCTGGCGGTGAATTTGCTGATCTAAGGACTTATCTTAATAGACCAACTACGGTAAAACGCAAATAGCCAATGCCGAAGATCAAACTACATCAGAGGCAAACTTCCAAGATGAAGAATCCTGACACCTATGCTAATGAGGTGAGTACTTCTCTATATACTCACGGGACAAAACACTTGAAGAACCGAAACCATGTTCCGAATGTGGTCAAAGAATATATTCCTTAGACTTCTTCTTGTTCCATCATTGTTCCTGATCTCCGAGAGCACCTTAAGCAAAAATGGGACAACATCTCAACACCTCCAGTTCAGCCACTTGGGCACCATTGTAATCACAAGGTTGTCATCAAGTGCCGTTGTCAGACAACAAAACGATCTGTCTTCGATCGTCTAAATTTTGCAACGTCTGAACCTATGTCAGAAGATGAAGACGAAGTGTTGTACGCTTCCGTCAACATGGCTTCTCGAGACATTGGGGGTAGAAAGTGCTCCAAGCACGGCAAGCCTCGCAGGCCCAGCCAGCGGTATTTAGATTTACTCCAAGAATCTTCTGAAGGATTATTTCGACATACCAGATCCCGAAGCCGAGACACAATCGGTCAAAGGAATCTTCAAGATCCTTCTGTTCATCTCCCTCTTTCTCACTCAAGAGATGATTCTTTCTCTGATTATGATGCATACAGCGAAAGTTCTGAACAGACGGTGTCTTCTACTATACCTAGAGAAGTGACAGCTTATGTTGTCACTGAAGACCCAGATGCTTCCTGTTCAGCAAGTCAAGAACAACGAATAGCTGCACTAGAAGATAAGCTGAAGACCATGACTGAAATGGTTGTAAGTATGCATTCTATCATCGTGGCCCAACATACAGTACCACCGACTGTACCTGCTACAAATCCTGAGATCATAGCATCGTCGGTGCCTGTCAATGCAGGTCTGGGGGTAGCATCTCCTCAAATACCCCCGGTACAAATTCAACCTACACCCAGTCAGTCAGGTGCTGGGGGTAGTGCTTACCACGCTGTTCCTCCCCCTAACACTCTGATTCAGCCTGCTCCTTCTGCATCATTGGAGGATGCTAATGAAGCTGTCAAACTCCTGCGCACTCAATTCGAGGCTTTCAAAGAGAAGGACAACTTACAGAGATTGGAGATCAAAC
Organism: Iris pallida; assembly: GCA_029216955.1. NCBI lineage: Eukaryota > Viridiplantae > Streptophyta > Magnoliopsida > Asparagales > Iridaceae > Iris > Iris pallida. The sequence goes on from JANAVB010027994.1 coordinate 5,344,395, forward strand.
AACCCTATCTAGTTGAATGGAAGGAAGTCCTATTTCCTCCAAAGTACAAAATCCCTACAATTTTGCTGTTTGATGGCAGCACTTCTCCCAGTCAGTTCATTAACCACTTTAAGGTAATGACTGTTCAACTTCAACCAAATGACGCTCTTCTTACCAGGGTATTTGTCGGCTGTTTAGCCGGTGTAGCATACGATTGATACAGGAGCTTGTCCGATGGCTGTATCACCTCTTTCTCGGGTTTGAAACAAATCTTCTTGGAGCGATTCTATGAGGGAATCAACGACATGACTATGTCGGCCCTCAACAAGATCAAACAAAGACACAATAAAACCGCTGAGAGTTTCATTGAAAGATTCTGCCGAGAAGCATTAAAGATGCCTCCTGGAACTCCGGCCGCTGTTACTATTGATACCTGCAAGGCAAATCTTTTGCCTATCATCAGCATGTGGACGGGATCAACTCAGTTCCAAGACTGGCCATCCTTCATTGTCAATGCTAAAGCAGCTGAAGTTAGTACTGACAAGTTCAAGCAGTTGGGGGTACACATGTCTAGCCCCGACCGGGATGAACACCCGACATCTAATAGCGGTAATCGCCAGAACAATCACAAGGGTAAAGAAACCTTGAATATCAATCTGAAGAACAAAGAATCTCTGGTGGTCAACGTAGCTCCACCTACGTCTACGTCTACTCCTTCTGCACCTTCACCAAGAGAACCTCGTCCGAAAGTAGAGTACTCATTTGACGAGAATGACACCGTGAGCATCTTTGATTGCTTGATCAAAAGCAATAAGCTCCAACTCCCAGACCAGAAGAAGCCTAATGAGGTCGGTAAGACTGATCATCCCGAATATTATGTTTATCACAGGTTCATTGGTCATCCCACTCGAGCATGTTATGTGCTCAAAGGCAAAATTCAAGAGCTAGTCAACGCTGGTGTTGTTACTCTTCAACAAGATGAGAAGACTGTTACCGTAAACATGGTCTCAGTACAGTTCGGTAACTTCCCTCCACAGATGGTACAACATGGTGTCATCCCTATCCCCAAGGCCACTCTTAAGATTGAGAATCTCCCTCCTCCACGGAGTGAAGGTCTCGTCCTCTTATCCCTGGATAATGGCGAGATTATGTGGATTCACCCGGATCTTGTTTCTGACTTCGAGGCTCCTTCTAAGCAAAAAGACCGCTCCAAGGACAAAACAAAGATCTGCAATATGGTGTCTTTTGACCCCATAGTTGAAGAGGAAATCCTGCTGGGTACCAGGTCAGGAAAAGCCTATCTACAAGAACTTCCCGAGACTCAAGAAAATCTTGCTTCTTCTTCTGAGTCTGCTCCAGTGCAACCTGTTTCTACTGAGGACATCCCTGTTGTGTCCTCACCGGTTGTAGAATCCATTCCCCCTAAGCTGACAGCAGCCGACAAAGGCAAACAACAAGTCCGCTTCGACAAACCTTTTAAGAAGTCATCTCCTTCTGGACTTGAGAAGCAATACAACTTTGATATTTTGGCCCAACTAGCCAATACACCGGCCAGGCTGTCAATCTTCGAGCTCTTGTGCCTCTCCAAAGAGACTCGAAAAACTCTGAGTGAAGCTCTCATGCAGGCGAAAACCTGTCTAACCCTTCTGAAGAAGCCGAAAGCAGAGCCAGTCTCTTGCCTCCATTATCACAGTGTATTGGAGTTAATTCCAAACATTACCTTCACACAGGATGATATACTGATGGAAGACAATAGGCATGACCGTCCTCTATACTATACAGGATTTGTCGACTCGATGAAAGTCGATCGTATTCTGATAGATCCAGGGTCTGCTCTCAGCATCATGCCAAAGACAATGTTAGATGCACTGAAGATCCCAATACATAGTCTTTCCAGTACAATCACCACCATCCTGGGGTTCAACCAAGGAAGAAGTGAACCTCTGGGCAAGATTCGCCTAAAACTCCAAATAGGCAATCTCCGCACAAAGGTGACCTTCTACATCATAGACAACCATGGTTGTTCTTACAATGCTCTTTTGGGGAGACCATTCTAACATGAACACAACATTATTCCTTCGACTCTCCATCAATGTTTCAAATACGTTGATGACAATGGAGAGGTTCAAAAAGAGGTTGCGGATCTCTATCCTTTCAAAGGTGTCGAAGCATATTGTAACGATGCTCGCATGTATAAGGATGAGTTCATGAAGGTAGTACTGGTTCTGGATACTGAAGAAGAACAAGAAGCAGTGCCCAATGATACTCTCATCATACCTGTTAAAGGGCGTGTTTCTCGTCCTCAATCCTCCAAACCACTGGCTATTCACTTGCCATCCCAAAAGTAGCCAACTGATGATGGTCTAAATCAAAGGGAGCTCACCTCTTCTGAGCCACTTGTTATCGACCTACGTCGTAACAAGGATAAAAGGCAGCTCACCTCTTCTGAGCTACTTGTTATCGACCTACGTCGTAACAAGGATAAAAGGGAGCTCACCTCTTCTGAGCCGCTTGTTATCGATCTCCGTCGTAACAAGTCCATCTTCCTCCACGTTCTTCTTCTCCCCCTCTTGTAATCAATCTGACCAAGCCTACTAAGGCTAAAGGTCCTATTATAAATACAGATGTACAAATCAACAAAAAAGTATCTCCTTTCCAGTATACTGATGTCATTTATCATGCTAAGTGCTATTTGGATATGTTAGATAGCTTTCAGTCATTTATAATGGGAGTTGTACAGTCTCTTCAAACAGAGGTCTTACTCGAACACCCAGATGATTCATACTTTGTTGTCCCTTCTCGAAAGAGAGGCGAGAGTCCAATACTCTTTAGTAAAGGACCAGAACAAAAATTCAGCTATACGAATGATAGTAAAAGCAACAATATGGGACGTCTCCAACTCCGTCATTATAGTCAACAATCAAAAGACTGTTAGGGTTATATACTAAAAGAATCACTTTTTTAGTAACCTTATTTCCTTAAATTTTGAATGAGAATCATATGGGCAAATGTTTGCATATTGTATTTGTTGCAACTGTTAATACAAATGTCTGATATTCTATATTGTAGATAATATGGTGTATGGTGTCACACAGAAGATTATATTATCAGTTCCCTATGGAGTATATAAATGTTCACAACCTAGATGGACTTGGACAATCTATTGGAAATGTTGTAGTGTAATCTGGTATTAGTCTATCTTGACAATAGGTTTATACTAGTACACTTTGTGTGTATTGAACAGGACTACTTGAGATTGTTCTCTTTGTACTGACTACATAAGAGAACAAACACCTCTGCTATTATGGATGCTTGTGTTCTTAACCCGGATATAATAATGGACATGTATATGCAGTGTGCATTATTTTGACTCATAAAAGAGTGAGATTCATTATGGATCAACAAACTCTATGAATTGGGTAATAACATTGTATGTATGATGGGCTGTTAATTATAAATGGAATCCATGTCCCGATACATCGGGTTGATGATGTCCCCTTAAGGAGCTCATAAGGATTGTCATGTAAACCCTGCAGGTGGATTATATCCGACATGACAAATAAAGTTAAGCGGTACTACTTAAGGATAAAAGATGTCGAATCAATATAGTTGTCAGTAACTTGATTTGATCGACGGACATACGATATCTTAACCTGGGGAGCCAAACGAGCATATAATAAAAGGAGCCCACAAACATAATTTGAGATTAGGGAGGTAGTGCAACAATAGCTCATTAGTGGACCGAGCTATTGTTAATGGGCCTGGATTATGTGTTTGGGCTGAACACGAGATATCCAGATCTGTTAGGAGGCCTAACCCTAATTTCTCCTCATGGTCCCTGCCGTAGCCTAGATATATCCTCTATTCTCTGGCCGCCAGATTACTGATCAGAATTCTGAAACTTTTTCTAAATTCGTGATTCACGTAAGGAGAGAAAGAGAGGGCTGCCAAGGAAAAGAAAAGGTTGGGAGATCGTCGTCCACACGACGTCCAACTCGAGGAAGGAATACGTGCAGAAGATCTTAGGGTCGTCCGCTCGAGATTGCCAGGAATTACTTGTCTCCTTTCTGCCGCAGGTATAATTCGTGAACCCTAGTTTCCGCCTATGAAGGGTTAGAACACGTATTAGATCTGTTTAACTTTCTATCGATCAATACACACACCAAAGGAAGGGTCCTAGGAATCCCCAGTTCCATCAATTGGTATCAGAGCCACTTTGGATCTACGTATTGATTGATACGTCCATGTTGTCTAATAAAACCTGCGCTATGTAATAGTCGGTAGATGTAGATCTGTTCTAACTCGGTTTTGCAGGCATCTTAGATCCAACTATTATGGTCCAATGCATGTTTTTTGATTGTGTTGTTTAAAACCACGGACATGTCATGGATGTTGTTGTTGCTGTGGATGTAATTAAAATCACGAGGGTTGATCGTGCTTATTATTTTAATTTTTTAATCTAGATTATGTGTGAACTCCTTCGGGAGGCATAGGATTGATGTAATTTTAATTATTTTTGATCAATCGTGATGGTGGTAGTAGCTGTTTCTGACGTCGGACGAGATGCTGGTTTTAAGCAGTCCAAAGGCAGACAGATGATTTTCGATGAAGAAACCGACAGCCAAAACCTTAAAAAAAGATTTATTATTATTTTTTATCATTTTATTATTATTTTTTTATTTTATTAGACTTAAAAAATGATTTTTATATAATTTATGGTTTTATTTATTTTTTTATGACTCGGTTTGGCCAATTCAGTTCGAACAGGGCCCGAACAAAATTTTAAGCCCATGTGAGCATGTGGGGTGACTAAGTTGGCCATATAGGAATATTTTGTGTATGTACAAGTATTTTTTAAATATTTTTAGAACTTCTTGAATATTTATTGACTTTGGGTACAAAAATCTATATTTCATTAATAAAATAATATTTTACAAAATTTTACTATTTTTGGACCCGGATAGGGGGTGTGGTATAAGTTCACCCATTGGAAATTTTTATTAATTTATTATTATTAAAATTTATTTTGTGAACATGTTTTCCTATTTAGATATTATTATTTTGAGTTGATTTATTGTGAGTTGAATTTATATATCTATAGATATGTTTAAATATATTAAATATTTGGATAGATAATATTAAATTGTTAGTTGGTTTTAAAATAAATTATGGTATATGTATGGATATATAAATATATAGATATATAGATATATCTATATATATATTTAAAAAGTTTGAAAAGATTTAGAAAATAAAAGAATAAAGAAAGGAAAAAGGAAAAGGAAAAGAAAAGAAAAAGAAAAAAAATTGTAAATTCTGTTTTCAAAAAGTGGAAAAACACACGATACGGCGTGCGCCCCGACAAATCGGGCGACGTGGTCGTGCACTATACATATCGAAAGGCGCGTATGGATATTATCGACGTGTGGGAACTGACGGAACCCAATTTCGTTGGATGTGCGCGACGAAAACAGTGTGTATCCGTCGAGATACCCCATATCGACCCTTTACAAATTAAGTCACAACTTTGTGCACACTCATTATATCACGATAAAACTTGCGCCATTGGACTCAAAATATTTTTCTGGTCCTGTAAGCCAAGTTTGCTCCGATTCTGAGACCGTTGATCGGAACGCTATTTTGGCGGGTCCACAATCCCACTCAACGGGCGATTTTGTGCACAGCCCACCGGAATCCAAAATTGGACATACCGTTGGGTTTGTCTCATCAAAACAAATCCGTAGACATATAGTTTGACGACTTTAGAGACCGTAGGTTCTGGCGCGTATTTCGGTGCAAAGCGGGTCCAACGGCAGACATCGTTTTGACCCGAAATTACGATTTTGCCCCTGTTCCAGAATTTAACTTTTGGATAGGCGTTTCCTAGGCATATCTTTTATTCCAAACTCGTTCGTGATGTTTGTTTCAGCATCCGAAGCTTCTTGTGGATTTTGACTTTCGTGTTGACGATTCTGATTGTTGGATTTTGTTGCTTCTTGCACCACCCTCAGGCAAGATACCTTGCCATTATACTCTTCATATTCAGTTGCATTTTATTACATATTACTGTTCATTCATTTTCAGTTCTTATAGTTCTTGATTTACTGTCTGCTCAGTGATATTAGATATACTATGTTATTATCCTTTGATTGCATGTGGACTTAGAGTTAAGAGACCACCGTCTGTAGTGTATCGCATATACCTTGACACAGTTGTACCACGAGGATGTGTGAGATGAGTAGCATGTAGAGGTTCTTGCGTGTGGGCTGATCCTCCATGCGCATGCGTTAGGGCTAACTGCTAATAGAGACATGTTAGGAGACTTAGCAGTTAGTAGAGGTATATGAGACATGGATGTGACTCTATTAGACATTGGAGGGGGAGAACAGTTCCTTAACGTATGGGCCAAGTATGCACTTCCCTATTGCCGGTTATCTCCGCGGGAGATACGGTCCTGGATCCTGATACTGATTTACTGCTGGCCTCTGACATTCGATGAATGTTATGCTTTGAGGTCCCTGGTATCCTGATGGGCCATACCTGAGATTACTGCTACTGAGCCAGAGTGCCCATGCGTTGGAGGTTTGTTCTTAACTGCAACAACACTGTAGTACGGTTAGATTACCTTATTGTCGTTTTGTCACTTATTTTGGGTTGTGACATATTATATATTCAGTTTATTATGGCATGTTCTTTGTGTATCTTGTTACGTCCCTCTGAGGACCTGGTTATCTCTCCAGGTGTGTGCTTCTGTGATTTTGCAGGTGTTCTAGCCAAGGCCGTGATCTTCTCCATTCTTTCGAAGACGATTGTGCTTGGTTCACCTCGTTATTTTATCGATCACTTCTTGTACCTTTTATTTGAGATAGTTGGTAGTGGACTTTGTCTCCGCCCAACGATTGTATACATAACAAATTCAAAGTTGCTGTTATATCATTTATTTATCTAGTGGATAAGATTTAGTTATTATGGTTCTATTGCATTTTACAGCTTATGTATACATACAAGGTTTCTATATATTGAGTGTACTTTGTATGTATGCAGCTGGCATGGATACGTACCTAGTCCTAAGTATTTTAGGACTGGGACGTTACATGTTTTTGTGGTGGCCCATGCAGGTCGAGTTTGTCACTTCGATTACGTTACTGTACCGATGTGAGCCTGCAACATAGGATTAGAATCTAGGAATCTCATCCATACAGCTTGACCTCTTCCCTTGGCTTCACATTTCGAACTCTCGTCGACCTCCTTGAATTGCATCTTGCTTGATTCCTTTCTACCGTCGATTCTTATTTTCGTGCTTAGTGTCAACTAGGAAGATGACTACACTAGTATATGCTCATAGGTCAAATACATGGCTAAAATGGTCATATTGGCAATTGGAATACATTCAAGACTCTAATTGAATTAAAAAGGCTTTTGTGTGAATTAATGATTAGTAATTTGTAAAGTAGGATACTACCAAAGAAAGTTTTAACCTTGAGATTTCTAAATAGTAAACACCAAAGGATTTATAGAATTTTATACTTGGTTTAAGAAATTGATTGATTTTCAAGATTTATATTTATGATTTATTGGGTTATAGTTATACATCCTTGCACAAGTATAAAATTGATTTGCTTTTCGAGTTGTGGTATTTATGAGTTTTGGGTGATAGATATACATCTTTGAACAAATATAAAATTTATTTGATTTTCGAGTTTTGATGTTTATGATTTATTGGATTATGGTTATACACCTTTGAACGGTTACAAATTTGGTTTGAAAATGATCTTAGCTTTTAAAAATGGCCGTAGGAATTATTTAAATTTAGTTGTACAACTTATAATTTTCGTGTTTAGTAAATTTTAAATTTTAAGTGGAAGTAATGATGGTAAATTTTGGTTTACAATAATTGAAAACAATTTTTGAGAATTTTTCTTTATTTTAAATTTTGTCCTATGATTGAGGATTTACAAATCTATTTAGATTTTTGGTAAAAAAAAAAAGATTTTGACTGATAAGATTATTTGAAAATTTAGTTTAATGTGGGATTGCTAATATTAAAAATTTTGGGAGAATTTCGAAGGATGTGATGAAAAGTTATTTTGATTGATTAAAGGAAGTTACCATTTAAAAGTTGTAATTTTGTTGGAATAACTTAGCATGAATAGAAGTTAAAATTTATGATAGCATTGAGCTTAAATTTTTTTTGATTGCTTTTAATATGCTAAGAGTTTTATTATGAGTTATTTGAAAACTTTAGAGTGTTAAATTTTTGATTGATTGTGAAATTTTTATGGATTCGTAAATTATGAACTCTTGAGTTAAATAGTTGAATTTAAACGTTAATTTTGGAAAAGGTTAGTAGTAACGTGATAAAAGTTTGCTTTGAGATTTATGAGAGTGATTTAAATTTTTATGATGAATTTGAACGGCTTGGAGTGAATACAAATTTTGGTGGTTTATTTTTGAAAGTTTAATTTTGAAACTTTCGGAGGAAACTTGAGTTAAATTTTAATGGTAGGCCCCAAGATAACCCTACTGAGTGTTCCATACTAATTGCCATGTCACCCATGACCATGATAGTAGTATATACACAAGTGTTGTTAGTCATCTACCCAGTTATGCGACTGTATTTCCACATTGACTTAGTCGACATTCCTTCAATTCTAGATCTTTTAATTACGACCTTCTAACCCATTTGCAATTGGAATAATGAGTTAATGGTTCCTTAACTGTGTTCATCTAGGAGACTATTTTCTCTCTGGAATTATGTTCCTAAATTATTTTACTGAATTCTTTAATTAATTTTATTTCATGCTTTAACTTGATCTTCTTTATTTTTGTGCATTAAATATCACCTCGTGAACTCCCACTTTTTATTTTTGATCTTTTGGCATCTCTTACCGTGACTCGGATATTTGGAGCACAACACTACACTTTTCCTTCCAACAAATTTTATATATAAGACCTAGACAAGCCCACCTTCCTGTAGACATGTCATGTCCCACCAAAACCCATCTTCTTGTACTCTATTTCTTGATATGATCTTATGGTCAAAATGGCCAAACTATAATCTTTACCATGATACCGATATATTTTCGACCACGGATAGGGATTCAACCGCGACTCAATCCTTTCGACCCGATATGTGATTGTGTTCTACTAAATTCCTTAAATGCTTAAATTTGAACTTTATCTCGATTGCTTGACCCATTGTCCCATGATACTATTAGTTTAACTCTTGTAAGTTGGGTAGAATACCTCGCCCCTAACAAACCTTTTCCTTTTGAACCACATTGGTAAGTTCACTTAGACTATAAATTCAGAAGACCCTACCGTATCTAGTCTACCTAGCCATAAATGAAGAAACACTAAGACAACTGTATAGGCCCATTCTTCGGGCAAGACTTGATTTTAAAAGATCTTGGACTATTTAAAATTTCCTTCATCAGTACCTCCCTTGCTCATATTTGGACTATCTCACGCTGCTAACGTAGCTTCAGTTTTGCAAGCTTATTTCGTTATCAAGCTTGATCATGACATATTTTTATTGGGTGCACCCATTAACATATTGTCTAATCAGAACCGGTGCATGATGGTCTGATCAACCTATTGCACTTTGGTTCGCTTATCACATATTATTCTACGTGGATGAAGATGTAGTAAACTTGCCCTAGAGTCCCATCCGCGACAGCATTGACAACTCTCATTTGAATTATTTCTGTCGCCTATGAACCTCGTATGTCGTACTAAATAGCATCGCCTTTGAACTCTTTTTGTTGTGGACTTTACTTACTTTAGAAAGACCAGACTCTGTACATGATAGATAGAGGTAAGATATTACCTTTAGTTTTTCTATCAGTTATCTCAACACGAATGTAGACAGCCACCGACCGACTCATGTGGCTGTATCCTCGTCTTTAACTACTCCTTATTCCTCAATCCTAGAATTGTTATCGTGCCCTTCCAATTATTCTTGAGCACTCGAGAGTGATTCTAATCATCACTTAATCAAACCCTCGACCAAGACGATTAGTATCCAGTTCTCCCTTAAGGAATCACATCTCCTAAACGTCTAATTTATTCTCTGTGGTCCACTCAAATCCTTACTATTTCCTAAACTGGACTATTAAATTTTGCTACCATCACTAGCAACTCTTATTCAATTCCATAACCATGATATATTTTTGTATATATCGATTTCCCAAATTTTCTAATGCATGGTTATGTTGAACGTCGTTTTATCGCCTCCTCCAAAATTTAATTGCATTTGGTATTGAAAAACTCTTCCTATCCATCAACCCTATCTGCCCTATTAATCCTAAATTTCGAGGACGAAATTCTTGTAAGTTGGGTAGGATGTAAAACCCCTATTTTTATTATTTTTTTATTTTATTAGACTTTAAAAAATGATTTTTATATAATTTATGGCTTTATTTATTTTTTTACCCGGTTTGGCCAATTCAGTTCGAACAGGGCCCGAACAAAATTTTAAGCCCATGTGAGCATGTGGGGTGACTAAGGTGGCCATATAGGAATATTTTGTGTATGTACAAGTATTTTTTAAATATTTTTAGAACTTCTTGAATATTTATTGACTTTGGGTACAAAAATCTATATTTCATTAATAAAATAATATTTTACAAAATTTTACTATTTTTGGACCCGGATAGGGTGTGGTATAAGTTCACCCATTGGAAAGATTTTATTAATTTATTATTATTAAAATTTATTTTGTGAACATGTTTTCCTATTTAGATATTATTAATTTGAGTTGATTTATTGTGAGTTGAATTTATATATATATATATATATATATATATATATATATATATATATATATATATATATATATATATATATATATTTTTACATATATATATATATACATATATATATATATATATGTAAAAATATATATATATATATATATATATATATATATATATATATATATATATATATATATATATATATATATATATATATATATATATATATATATATATATAGATATGTTTAAATATATTAAATATTTGGATAGATAATATTAAATTGTTAGTTGGTTTTAAAATAAATTATGGTATATGTATGGATATATACATATATAGATATATGATATATCTATATATATATATTTAAAAAGTTTGAAAAGATTTAGAAAAGAAAAGAATAAAGAAAGGAAAAAGGAAAAGGAAAAGAAAAGAAAAAGAAAAAAAAATTATAAATTCTGTTTTCAAAAAGTGGAAAAACACCCGATACGGCGTGTGCCCCGACAAACCGGACGACGTGGTCGTGCAATATACGTATCGAAATGCGCGTATGGATGTTGTCGACGTGTGGGAACTGACGGAACCCAATTTCGTTGCATGTGCGCGACGAAAACAGTGCGTATCCGTCGAGATACCCCGTATCGAGCCTCTACAAATTAAGTCACAACTTTGTGCACACTCATCATATCGCAATGAAACTTGCGCCATTGGACTCAAAATATTTTTTTGGTCCTGTAAGCCAAGTTTGGTCCGATTCTGAGACCGTTGATCGGAACGCTATTTTGGCGGGCCTACAATCCCACTCAACGGGCGATTTTGTGCATAGCCCACCGGAATCCAAAATTGGACAAACCGTTGGGTTCGTCTCATCAAAATAAATTCGTAGACATGTAGTTTGACGACTTTAGAGACCGTAGGTTCTGGCACACATTTCGGTGCAAAGCGGGTCCAACGGCGGACATTATTTTGACCCAAAATTACGATTTTGCCCCTGTTCCAGAATTTAACTTTTGGACAGGCATTTCCTAGGCATATCTTTTATTTCAAACTCGTTCGTGATGTTTGTTTCAGCATCCGGAGCTTTTTGTGGATTTTGACTTTCGTGTTGACGATTCTAATTGTTGGATTTTGCTGCTTCTCGCACCACCCTCAGGCAAGATACCTTGCCATTATACTCTTTATATTCAGTTGCATTTTATTACATATCACTGTTCATTCATTTTCAGTTCTTATAGTTCTTGATTTACTATCTGCTCAGGGATATTAGATATACTTTGTTATTATCCTTTGATTGCATGTGGACTTAGAGTTAAGAGACCACCGTCTGTAGTGTATCGCATATACCTTGACACAGTTGTACCACGAGGATGTGTGAGATGAGTATCATGTAGAGGTTCTTGCGTGTGGGCTGATCCCCCATGCGCATGCGTTAGGGCTAACTGCTAATAGAGGCATGTTAGGAGACTTAGCAGTTAGTAGAGGTTTATGAGACATGGATGTGACTCTGTTATACATTGGAGGGGGGAGAACAGTTCCTTAATGTATGGGCCAAGTATGCACTTCCCTATTGCCGGTTATCTCCGCGGGAGATACAGTCCTGGATCCTGATACTGATTTACTGCCGGCCTCTGACATTCGATGATTGTTATGCTTTGAGGTCCCTGGTATCCTGATGGGCCATACCTGAGATTACTGCTACTGAGCCAGAGTGCCCATGCGTTGGAGGTTTGTTCTTAACTGCATAAACACTATAGTACGGTTAGATTACCTTATTGTCGTTTTGTTACTTATTTCGGGTTGTGACATATTATATATTCAGTTTATTATGGCATGTTCTTTGTGTATCTTGTTACGTCCCTCTAAGGACCTGGTTATCTCTTCAGGTGTGTGCTTCTGTGATTTTACAGGTGTTCTAGCCAAGGCCGTGATCTTCTCCATTCTTTCGAAGACGATTGCGCTTGGTTCGCCTCGTTATTTTATCGATCACTTCTTGTACCTTTTATTTGAGATAGTTGGTAGTGGACTTTGTCTCCGCCTAACGATTGTATACATGACAAATTCAAAGTTGCTGTTATATCATTTATTTATCTAGTGGATGAGATTTAGTTATTATGGTTATACTGTATTTTACAGCTTATGTATACATACAAGGTTTCCATATATTGGAGTGTACTTTGTATGTATGCAGCTGGCATGGATACGTACCTAGTCCTAAGTATTTTGGGACTGGGGCGTTACAGAATTGGGTAATAACATTGTATGTATGATGGACTGTTAATTATAAATGGAATCCATATCCCGATACATCGGGTTGATGATGTCCCCTTAAGGAGCTCCTAAGGATTGTCATGTAAACCCTGCAGGTGGATTATATCTGACATGACAAATAAAGTTGAGCGGTACTCTTAAGGATAAAAGATGTCGAATCAATATAGTTGTCAGTAACTTGATTTGATCGACGGACATACGATATCTTAACATGGGGAGCCAAACGAGCATATAATAAAAGGAGCCCACAAACATAATTTGGGATTAGGGAGGTAGTGCAACAATAGCTCATTAGTGGACCGAGCTATTATTAATGGGCCTAGATTATGTGTTCGGACTGAACACGGGATATCCAGATCCGTTAGGAGGCCTAACCCTAACTTCTCCTCATGGTCCCTGCCGTAGCCTATATATATCCTCTATTCTCTGGCCGCCAGATTACTGATCAGAAATCTGAAACTTTCTCTAAATTCGTGATTCACGTAAGGAGAGAAAGAGAGGGCTGCCAAGGAAAAGAAAAGGTTGGAAGATCGTCGCCCACACGACTGTTTGCCATTGATTGTAAAAGAACAGAACAATTATCGGAGGACTGAACTTAGACTCACAATACAAACTCGCTTGTACAAAGAAAGCCTAGGGACGAAAACCTAGGTACAACAATCTAAGTACAATTGTTTATTTTAGATTCTGGAGGGTGACGGTAGAGGCTCGGGAAAGCGACGGCAGCTCTGTCTTACTCCTTGGACGATCGGGTATAGCCTTGGCTCTGTAGAAGAACTGCTTGGCGTTGATGAAGAAAGGCTCTCCTTTCAATTTCTTTCTGACTCTCTGGATCCGAAGGGGTGTGCTCTCTCTCTCTCTCTGCTCTCTATGTCTGTCTTTTCCTTTTTCTGTGTATCTACGTTGCAAGGGAATGGCACCTTGCTATTTATAAGAGTGGGGGCATCATTAGGGTTTTGTAATGATTGCCCCTTCTCAAAAGTCGGCGATTAAGGATCAATGAATCTGGGCCGCTCGTAATAGATTTGAACAACTAATGTGATTGCATCAAATCTTTGTGGGCAATTAATGATGATTGCCATAAATCCTCATGATTTGTTATACCAAGCTCGGATTCTCTGCCACGTGTTCAATTTGACTGATTGCAAATGATTTGATTTGATTCCAGTAATTATGAGAATGGCACTAAACCTGGTTGTTAGGATTTGTTGATGAATCCTGCCACGTGTTCCACTATTATTAGGCTGATAGCTGTAGGGACACTGGCAGAACCGTGAACCACTTAGGAAATCTGAGCCGCATGAGGATTACCCTCCCCCCACAGAGTCGTATGAGGCTGGCCACGTGTCAAGGCTGCTTGGGAGTGGCCTCTGAACATTTAAACCACATGGAGATGATCTGAGCCACATGAGCGTAGGCGATCGCATGATGGATGGCTTCTCAGTGAGCCACATGAAAATAGTCCTTACGAACCGCATGGGTAGCCTCTGCCTGAGCCGCATCGGTAGCCTCTGCCTGAGCCGCATGGGTGGCCTCTGTCTGAGCCGCATACGACTGTCCATGTGTCAAGGCCGTATAAAGGTCTTTGGGGTTTGACGGATTGTGTCAAAGATATCCTTCGTTTCCCTAGGAGTCTGCCATTATGACAGAGTCATTATTGTATCTTTCTGTCATTGGTCGGAGCTGTCAGCTGTTAAGGCATTAAATGCAGTAGAAGACAAGAGGGAGAGCTGTTAAGGGCCACGTGGCTCCTCTCTGGGCCGCATGGAACTATTCGAGCCGCATAGACGCTTGAGCCGTACGGGTCCCTGAGCCGCATGAGCTCTCTGAGCCGCATGGGGATCCTTGGCCGCATGGATCTTTCTTTATCCTTTTCCATGCTTCTACAAGACCCCCTTCAAAGTTTTCAATTTGCAAAATTGAAATATTTTGAATAAGAAGCATGGCTATGTATAAACTCTTCTGGCCGCATATGATATCCTTGCCGCATGGATGTCCCAACCGCATAGCCTCCTCAGCCGCATTGGTCAATCAGCCGCATGGATCTTTTGGCCGCATGGGCTGTCTGGCTGCATGAGCTCCTTGCCATGTCATCCTGTCACGTGTGCAAATCTTTTTGCATTAATTGCTGTTTGATTCTAAGGCCGCTTTTTGGGGCAGGATCCCAAGAGTCTAGCCCTAAATAATCAGATCGCCTTGATAACCGAAGAGTCGGTTATACTGCTCGTGGATCGATGCGTCGATTCATTGGGGTTCTGTCTATAAATAGCAGGGTGTTTGGAAAAGACTTTCTTTTACTTTCTGCTATTGCCGTAACCCTCTTGTCTTTGTCCTCCTTCTCTGATCATAGTAATGGCTCCCAAGAAGACTGTTGCGGCGAAGAAGGCAGTGTCTTCATCGGCAGCGAAGGGTAAGAAATCTGCTTCTGCGGCGACGGATGTGGCAGCTCCTCCGCCAGCTGACGTACCCGTAGTTCACCCCGATGTCCACCGCACTATCGATGGTAAGGATCTTTTGCGTGAGTTTGGAACCCTGCCTATCATGGCTACGTCGCATATTTTATGCGTGAGCCTTCATCTTCTTGTCGCATACACGTCTCGAGACGCATGGGGTATGTTCCATGTCAGAGCCGCATGAGATCTGCATTTGAGCCGCATAAGCGTGTCTCTAACGAGGCCGTATAAGCTCACTTGATTTGGACCGCATATGCTCGCTTGAACTCGCCTTGTCGTATGAGCCTTTTGAACTTATTCGAACTCTGTCTTATGAGGCTGTGTTTGAATAGAGCCGCATAACTATGTTTAGTCACTGTAGCATGAGTCTCCACTAGTCGGAGCCGCATAAGCTTTTTTCTGAGTTGGGCCGCCTGAGGCTTCATTGAATCCGAGCCGCATAGGCTTGAGGGCACTAGTCAATCATCTTTTTAACTTATTTTTTTTGTCTTTGTCTCAGTGAATTTGCCAGTTAACGCTGCTGGAGAACCCCTGGTGGGTCGTGCCCAGGCCGCTATGGGCTATAGGTATGATCAGATAGTTCGGTATGTGGCGGACCAGCTCCCTAGTGACGAGCCTTTAACGAGAAAAAATACCCTCAAGAACCAACCTTTCCACTTCTTGTGTGCCATGATGAATTCGGGAAAGTTGGAAGGAGAATACATGAAACCTGCGTTCTTCTTTGGAGACGCTTTGACTGTGAAGAACAGTCAAGTTCTGGATATATCAGAGAATTGGAGCTTCATCTCTAACGGGATTGCCATCCGCATCCCTCAAATGGAGCGTCACTTCCCATTATTTTGGTTCAATATGTTTCCGCTGGACAGGAAGATGGAAGAATCTTTGACTCCTACCCGGAATGGGATGTTTGTAGGCGACATCCATTACAACAACAGTATGAAGTCAGTATATGCCGACAAGGTGCATTCCAGCCGTTATGTAATAGGATTGGCCCCGGGTGCTTTCTTGAATGTGTCGGGCCCCAATTTCACATTTTCTTCAGCCGATACTTTCCTGAACCAACTTGCTCGGAAAGGCTCCTATCCAATCGGCCGGTTGGCACTCCCAAGTTGAATACACCCCATCCCCTCATGGATCAACCTGTCTATGTGGATCTCGCGAAAGTATGAGACTTTTCTGCGCGTGATTGGTCTTTATCACGCTATTCGGAGCACCAGCCACGGCTTACCTATAAACAAGAAGTTATTCATGACTTTGTTGGAGATGTACAACTGCCGTACGGGAACCTTCTATACCCCTGTAGGCAAAATGGGGCTGGCACTCCATGAGATGTATGCGATTTCCAAACTTTCCTGGGGGGATGAAGCTTTTGAAGCATATACTCCTACGAATGAGGAGTTCGAAGAGCTGGAAGAACGATACTCGAGATTCGTGGCTACTTATCAGGAAATACTGTGCCACTATAGTACGTGCCAGCAGATAGCCAAGAAGAAAAGCAGCTCAGAAGGGAATGCTCCCCATACTAAGGACTGGGTGAACTATCTCTTCTCGACGGGAGCCTCAGGCCGAGTTACTTCCCGAAGTCCTCAATCCGGGAGGCGGTTCAGGCCTTGATGTCATCGACGAAGAGGGTGGCCTCTACCAGCGACAGATTTGGAAGTAAGACCGACTCTTTTGGTTATTTTTATCAGGATACCCAAGAGCTGTCAAAGAAGGCGCTCATAGCAGGATTTTTGATGGTATGGCTGCGGAATTGCGTCGTCTCAGGAGGAGCTGGTTCTATTGAAAGAATCAGCCGTAATTTTATTCTCCCTGCTGTGAAGCTAGTTTTTAGAGTGAAACTAGCTCTTCTCCCGGCCATGGTGTGCAGCATACACCGTGGCCTCCGTACTTTTACGTCCAAGGTCATCGCCCATGAGGTGACAAAGGTCTTTGAAAGGACTGAGCTGCCCTATTATTATCTGATGGGGTGGCTATTAATGCACTACCGGTCTTTGATGAGACCGGGTTCTGAAGACGGCATGATTGCTGATGACGCTTTTATCTTCTGTTATCGCAATGAGTCTTGGGAGTATGATACCGTGCGTGCCTGCCGGATGGCGCTTGCGAGAGCAGATAGGTACAACTTTTTCGTATCCGTCCCTCGTTTCACTGCTGAGGAAATAGTGGGCGTTCATCTCGACGGTATTGGTCCTCCTCAACTTCTAGACGGCCAGATGCTCTTGTTGTTGCGTAACATCCGCCCCGCCCACCTGGTATACCGCAATCGTGATGCCGTCTTCCTGGAACCTTACCTACCCAGCAGGTTTGCTCGTCAGTTTGGGTACAGCCAACTTTTTATGGATAGTCCCAGCTCTTGTCTGGGTTTTGAAGGTAGCCTCCTTGACGGCATCAGGGACTGGCATTACTATGATACATTCCATACCCGTGTCACTTTTTTGGTTCCTGTCATTGAGGCGTCGGTAGAGATTTTGTACATGGCGACCTTGTACCATGTCATGGTGAACAAGCTCCCTATTGGTTTTAGCCCGGATACCAGTTTTATCGTTGGTACTGGCTTGGATGAGAATCCCCAAGGGGCCAAGACGAGGAAGAAGAAGAAGAATAGAGTCGAAGTGCCCGACTCAGACTCCACCACTTCGGATGATGAGGACGAGGAGCGTGATGCAGATGACTCTTCTTTCCCGGTGGAAGATGTTGGGGTGGATCAGTCGCCTGTCGCACCTAGTTCTATACGGAAGCATAGCAGACAAATCTCCCCTGTTGGCGGTATTCCTCACTCCCGAAAATTGGCTGCGACCAGACGTCGCAGGCTAACTATAAGGGAGAGAAGTGAGGAGGTCGACCCCGCTTCGGAGGTAATACGAATTACTACCATTTTTATTCAGTTCTTCGTTTCCTCCAGTTTTGATCTTTAATCATTTTTCTTCCTTCCCGTAGGTACCAGAAGAAGAGAAATCTCAAGTCGCCGAGGTCATGACTCAAGATGACGGGGGTTCCGACAGACCTGTCCCCGAGATTACGGAATTTTATCAAAATAACACTGATAGATTCGTACCTCCCTCTGGGGTGGCTGGGACAGAAGAGCCAGCGAATTTTAACTTGGAAGTCGTAGGTGAGGAGACCACGTCAGCTGCGAGCGAGTTACAACCTCCATGCTCCTCCCCTGGTAAGATAAGCCGAATTTTAACTTACGAGGAGGCCTATCTGCTCTATCATCACGTCCTTCGGGTTACGTCGATTGATGGTTCCTCTAGACATACAGGTCCTGCCTCTCCAGTGCCGAGGATGGACATTGTTGAGACAAGCTCTGTCGAAGGGGCATTGGCGGAGAGGAGCGTACCTCCTTTCCTTCCGGTTCGTCTCGAGGTGCCTCCCGCTGTCTCAATTTCGGAAAGTCAAGTGGTGGGACAGCCGGGGCAGGGGACAATAGTCCTTGCATCTTCTTCTGCTCAAGCGGCTCCGAGAGTCGACCTCTCTGCCTTGCCAAGTGTACAGGCTCTTCGAGTGGCGGAGGAAGAGTTAGCTGCTATCCGCGCATCGTTCCATTCGGAATTTGTCCCCTTGGTGGCAAGTTCTAGCGCACCTCCTCCGACATTGTCGGCCACGCTTCCTTTGACGCTGTCCTCTACAGAGGTTCTGGACGAAGCGTTACAGGACGTGGTTGGCAGCTTTCATCGTCACTTGAAGAGGGGGATAGTGGCTGCTGTGGAAAGAGGGATCTCTTTCGTCTTGGCCCGACAATGCGCCCAGGGTCATATTGATATCCTTAAGACTCTTTCCGGTGGGGCAGGGGTAGCCACGCTTCTGGAGGCAAAATTGCTAGAGGCCGATCAGCTGGTGGACCAGCTTCAGGTGCTACGGCAGACTGATCTGTCTGCTGCTATAGATCAGGAGCGCGGTTTCCTCACAGCTGCTGTAGAGAAGATAAGGGCTGCTCGGGAAAAAACTAGGCCGGCCATGCTGAAGGACCTCCGCGATCTGTCTGATCGTTATGATGAGTTGAGCCGCGAGAGTGAAGATGTTACGGCTCGGGAAGCGACTGCCTCCCGTGGGATTATTGACATGCGGGAGCAGATACTTGAGCTTCAGAGGAAGTTAGCTTTCCTGGAGTCTGAGCTTGAGGCTGCCCGTACCGAAAGGGGGCTAATTATCCAGGAGGCTGACAGAGTGAATCGAGCTTCGGCTGATCTAGAAAGTTCCCTGAAGAAGTTGGAGGACGACTGGTAGGCACACATGGACTTGAATAATACGGAGCGGTTATCCCAGAAAGCGGAGCACCGGGCAAAGCAGTGGCTTGAACAGGGGACCACCTTGGTGAAGGACCGTCTTCTGCAATTATGCAATGCCGAACCATAGACGGCCTTTTTCTCCTTTTTTGTTTTCGTTCTCTTTTTCTTTTCTTTTTGAGAGGGACGTGGTCCCAAAATATGTAATTCTTTTTTGGCTTTCAAATAAAAGAGTATGTTTTACTCCATCCTTTATTTGTACTGCCTGTTGTGCTTGTGGTGTTATGGTAGCATTTGCCCCGAATGGGGGACTTATTTGTGGACCTGTTACCCTTGGCATACCTTGGTTTTAGGTACGGATAACAAGTTTGATTGGGGATACCTAGAACAGTTCTACGGTAAGGTGGTCATGGACGCTCCTGGTATCGGGAGAAAGAATGCCATGGAGCAGCTGGGCTCCCGGGGCATGATGAGAAATAATGGGCCTGTACTAAGAAACTTAGCGAAGGACATTTGTGGGCCTATTATCCTTGGCGTACCTTGACTCAGGATACGAATATTAGGATGAAAGGGAACCAACATACTTACTCAGAGGTAACGAGGACATGGCAAGTATGGAGGTTTTACCGCGGAGTTTTCCTACTCAGAGGTAATGAAGACATGGCAGGAATGGACTCAACGGAGGATATTTGTGGACCTATTATCCTTGGCGTATCCTGGTTCAGGATACGGATAATAAGACGAGAGAGAGCCAACATACTTACTCAGAGGTAATGAGGACATGGCAAGTATGAGGGTTTTACCGTAGAGTCTTCCTACTCAGAGGTAATGAGGACATGGCAGGAATGGACTCAATGGAGGATATTTATGGACCTATTATCCCTAGCGTACTTCGATTGTGGGTACGGATAATAAGTCGAAAGGGAATCAACATACTTAGAGGTAATGAGGACATGGCAAGCATGAAGGTTTCTTCGACGGAGCCTTCCCACTCAGAGGTAATGAGGACATGGCAGGAGTGGGCTCAATGAAGGGGGGTACATAGAATGACTCAGAGGTAGTGAGGACATAGAAGTTCTATGTAAAGGGGTGGTTTATTTTTGGCGGAAGTGAAACGACTCAGAGGTAACATCGACGTGGTCGTTTTGGAAATTTGTGGATCTGTTACCCTTTTTGTGCACTGGGAGTACGGGTAGTGGATCATGAGGGAGGATCTCTTTCCGGAAGAAAGTTCAGAGGTATGGTCATACATGACTTACTATCTGAAAGAGTAACCGGAATGTGAGTTCAGAGGCACCTGCAGGTACATAACTCGATAATCTGGAAGATTGTGAGTTCAGCGGTCCGAGAGGGTACATGACTCAATAATCTGGAATTTTGTGGATATAAGTTCAGCGGCATCAATGGGTACATGACTCAATAATCTGGGATTGTGAATGTGAGTTCAGCGGTACCGGCGGGTACATGACTCAATAATCTGGAATTGTGAATGTGAGTTCAGCGGTACCGGCGGGTACATGACTCAATAATCTGGAATTTGGAATATGAGTTCAGCGGTACCGGCGGGTACATAACTCAATAGTCTGGAATTTTGGAATATGAGTTCAGCGGTACCAGCGGGTACGTAACTCAATAGTCTAGAATTTTGGAATATAAGTTCAGCGGTACCAGCGGGTACGTAACTCAGCAATCTGGAAAATGTGATATTAGTTCAGCGGTACTGGCGGGTACATGACTCGACGTTCTGAAAAAATGTCGTTTAGACATAATATTTCTTCAGGAACTTGCCGTTGACGGGCAACATGAGCAAGTCTCCGTTTTGTTTTGCGAGGCGGTAAGCACCGTTGGAGAATACGGCCTCAATGATAAACGGACCTTCCCATTTTGGCTGGAATTTGCCGGCGGTTTTGTGAGTCATGACCATCGGCTTCCGGACTGCCAGAACGAGATCGCCCACTTGGAATGTTCGGATTTTAACCTTCTTGTTGAAGGCTCCGGAGATGCGTGCTTGGTATAGCTCGATCCGTTGCTGAGCCAGGAGGCGCTTTTCATCTAAGGCCTCCAACTCTTGTAGTCAGCAACGGTAGTTATCATCCATCGTCAATTGGTAAGTAAGGGCGACACGGAGCAAGGGTATTTGAGTCTCCAATGGAAGAATTGCCTCACTCTCGTACACCAGGAAGAATGGTGTGTTTTCTATGACTGTTCGGACTGTGGTACGGTACGCCCATAAGCATTCACCAAGCTTCCCGTTCCAATCGCGTTTATTGGACGACACGAACTTCTTGAGTAACTTGATGATGGTTTTGTTGAATGCTTCTGCCAACCCATTCGCTGTCGAATTGTATGGCGTTGAAGCAAAATTCTGGATGCGATGCTTGTCACAAAATCGATAGAAGGCGTGGCTTGCAAACTGTGGACCATTATCGTAGATGATCCTTCGGGGCAGTCCAAAGTGATAGATGACATGATGCTTGAGGAAGCTGATCACGTTTGAAGTCTTTACTTCTGCAAGCGGGACAGCTTCCGCCCATTTGGAGAAGTAATCCGTGATTACGAGTATGAAGCGATGTCCTCGGAAAGAAGGTGGAGCGATCGGACCGATGACATCCATTCCCCATGCTTCGAATGGCCAGGATGCCACTGTCGGATGTAGAAATTCGTATGGTTGGTGGATGAAGTCCGTATGGACTTGGCAGGCTTGCACTTTCTTGTATAGTCTATCGCATCTGCTACCATCGTGGGCCAGTAGTAGCCCATTCGACGAAGACGGTCTTGCAATTTAGGGCCAGGCTGATGGGCCTCGCAGACACCGTCATGAGCTTCGCGTACGGCTTCTTTGGCTTCTGCGTTTGACAGACATCGAAGCAATAGCCCATCGTAGGATCGCCGATAAAGCATTTTCGTCTCTGTATCGTAGAAGAATCTGAGAGAACGCCTTCTGATGGAAGTGGCTTCCTTTGGGTTCTCGGAAAGGATGTCGAGACTACGAAATCTATGAATGGTTGTCTCCAATCTGGCGCTTCGTCGATCGCCTGAACGGAATAACTCGCCACGAATTGAATGTTGTTCTTGGGACAGACTAGTTCGTGGCCTATCACATCAACCGAATGATGAGTATGATTTGGCTAAGGAAGCGGCAAGGCCTGCTAAGGCATCGGCTTCGATGTTTTGGAGTCTGGGAACGTGTTCGATGAAGAACCCCTTGAACGACGAGATAATATTGATTGCTATTTGGTGATAGGGGATCATGTCTTCATGACAAACCTCGTATGAACCCCGGATCTGATTGACGATTAACTGTGAATCGCCGTATGCTTCAAGATATTCTACCCCCAGCTCTCTTGTAAGTCGGAGGCCAATGACAAAAGCATTGTACTCGGCCACATTGTTAGAGCAGGGCTCTGTAAGAGAGTAAGCACGATTGATCACCAATCCGGAAGAAGAAACCAGCACCACCCCGACTCCGACGACGATGTTGCCCTTAGGTCCGGTCCTTGAGGCGCCGTCGAAGAACATTCGCCATATATCATCGTGAGAGGTTGCATGCGAGTCGGCGACCTCATCAGGAATTTTTTCATATATTCTGGACGACTCCGAGCCTGGGTGGGCTGCTAAAAAGTCTGCCAGAGCTTGACCTTTAACAGCCTTTTACGGAACGAAGATCATATGATAGGGGGACAGCAATATTGCCCATGTAGCGAGGCGAGAGCTGAGTGCCCCTGGTTTAGTCATGAGGACCCTGAGAGGGTTGACTCGTGAGATCACATGTATGGTTTGTCCTGTGACATAGTGCCGCATCTTCTGAATGGCGAACACCAGGGCGAGGCATTCCTTCTCCATGGTGGTGTATCGGTGCTCTGGCCCAATCATCATTCGGCTGAGGTAGTATATAGCTTGTTCATGGCCTGTATCATTGTTTTGTGCTAGCAGAACACCGAAGGAATGCTCTATTGCTCGTACATAGAGTATGAATGGTTTTCCAGCAACCGGGGCCACCAGGACTGGAGGGTTCGACAAATATTCTTTGATGTTGTCGAAGGCGCGTTGGCATTCTTCATCCCATACGAACGAGACACCTTTCTTCATGAGATGGGTGAATGGCCGACATCGTCCGGAGAGGTTAGAAATAAACCTCCTGATGTAGGCTAGTCTCCCTTGGAGGCCTCGAAGTTCTCGGAGATTTCTCGGAGGACCCATCTCCATGATTGCCTTTGTCTTCTCAGGGTCTACGTGGATACCCTGGGCGGTGATGATAAAACCCAAGAACTTTCCGCTAGATATGCCCAAGAAAGATTTTGTGGGATTCATCTTCAGGTTGTGTGCTCGCATCAGGTCGAATACCGTCCTCAGATCCTGGAGATGGTCTCCCTTACAGCGACTCTTGACGACGATGTCATCAACATAGCACTCCATCGTCTTGCGTAAGTGGTCTCTGAAGATGATACTCATGGCACTTTGATATGTGGCGCCAGCATTCTTTAAACCGAAAGGCATGACTGTGTAGCAGTATGTGCCAATCGGTGTTCGGAATGATGTATGCTTTTCGTCGTCAGGAGACATCTTAATTTGGTTGTACCCCAAGAAACCATCCATGAATGACATGCGTTCGAAGCCACATGTGTTGTCGATCATGATGTCTGTGATACGGAGGGGGAATTCATCTTTAGGATATGCCTCGTTCAGATTGCGGAAGTCGATGCAGATTCGAATCTTCCCATTCTTCTTGAGGACCGGTACTATGTTGGCAACCCAGTCTGGATGTTACTCTTCGCGTATGAAGCCGCTGGCTATCAGTTTGTTGACTTCGGCTTCGATCGCATCCATGATGCCCGGGCGGAAACGTCGTTGTTGTTGTTTGACCGGCTTTGCCTCTGGTCGAATGTTGAGCTTGTGAAGGGCAACCTCGGGATTTAGTCCTGGCATGTCTTCATAGCTCCAGGCGAACACATCAATATATTCTTTGACAAGTTTCAGCAGCGATTCTCGTTCTTCGTCTGTTAGGCTTTCACTGACGAAGATTGGTTTTGGAAAGAAGATTCGCTGCCGAGGTCCACTTGTATGACCTCATCTTCAGTAGAAGGTTCTCTCTGTTCGAACCGCTTTTTCCATTGTGTATCCAACTGCTGGGCCCACGGCTCTAACTCGAGGATTTCAGGAATGTCTTCATCTTCTTCGTAAGCGTCGGCGAATGCCATATTGACTGACAGGACTTGTCTGAATACGTCTCCGATGCTAGTGTCTGAATCAGAAGTTGGTGACCCGGTTGAATGTGAATGCCATTCGCATTCCTCATCTGAACTTTCAGGGGTCGTTGTGGGCGTAACATACCCTAATCCACATCGGGTCTTGTTGTAGTAGTCCCATGGTTTGCCAGTCGGGACTGGTGGTTTTAGAGGTAATCGTCGACCAGTACTGTAGTTCAAACCTGGCATAGTTTCCAGATCATACTCCTGTTTTTGCATGAGATATTTGGATTGGGGGCTATACAGGTAAAGAGGCAGTCTCCCGGCTTCTGATTCAAGATCGACCTTCTCTATGATGAAGGGCTGCGGGTCGTCCTTCCGGTCAAAGATGATTGGATGGTCCCCTCCCTCGATTATACGGTAAGCGTCTTCCACTGGGATAAGCTATTTTGCGGTGTAAACATTCGTCACCTGTGTGTGTAGGTGAGTGCCTATACCGTGTTCCATAGCCTACATTGTACAAAGCTTATTAAGCTCGAGGTAGTTCAAAGATAGCCCTTTATTGATAAAGTAAGGTACCTTTTCTAGCGGGATTACATCATCTGTAGAGGGAACATCAGTGTGGACAGCCACATACTTGGCTAGCTCCAGTTCTTTTTCGGCTACCGCCTGTATAAATGAAGACTGAGAGGACGACCTGGGCAGCTTGATCGTCAGAGGTTCAGCTGGTGGAGCCGAGCGTAGAGTTGTTGGCAAACTAGCGACCCCCAGTTTGGTACCTGATACTGGACGGGGAGTTGTTGGCTCGCTAGAAGCCCCAGACTTTGTATCGGGGTGACGAGTCTTCTTGGGAAGGCGTATCGTCATTGGCTTGTCGGAGGGATTGAGCTTCTCCATTTGTGGCTGGCCAACCCTAGGCAGTCTGATTGTCAGTGGCTCCGTTGTGGGTGTCGGCACTTGGCCAGACCTTGGCAGCCAGATTATCATTTGCTCTTCTTGTACCGAGAGGCTAATTGCGTCCTTACGCAGAGTGGCTGTAAGGGGTGCGGCCTTGCCAGGTTTACGAGCTTGGAGGTGGATCATTAGGGGTTCTTCTGATCCTGTGGTTGTCTTGGTACAAGCTTGCACATCTCCTTCACCAACGTACCTCTTCGACTTTTCGTATAGGCAGGAGTCTGAGTAGTAGGATTCGACCCCTTTGAAGGGATCGATGTCGGCAAATTCTGTCCTCACGAAGCCGTATTTGTCGACATACTTGAAGTATTGGTGCAGCGTGGAAGGCACGATCATATAATCATGTATCCAAGGACGCCCCCAGAGGATGTTGTAAGAAGTGTCTGCATCTATGACGTAACAGGTGACTTCCGACTGGAGATCGCCAATTTGGCACTTCAGATGAATCTTCCCAATTGGGTAGCTCCTGCCCGAATTGAAACCGGTGATGGCGGTGCTTGTTGGCGTCAGGCGATGCATAGGAATACGAAGATGATGTAATAGACCCTTCGGGATGATGCTTATGGAAGAACCAGGATCAATGTACATCTGATCCACCTTTACGTTGTCGATGTATCCAGTGTAATATAATGGGCGATCGTGCAGGTTGGTTTTGATGAGCATATCCTGCGGAGTGAAGACAATGTGGGACATCGCTCCCGTACAAGCGCTGTCTTGGAGATCTGCAGGCGGGTTATCTCCCGTGAGGTTGACCTGAGCCAAGTACGCGTCGGCATTTTGGAGTGCATCGCTCAAATCCGCACGAACAGCTTTTGAGAGTCTTAGGAGCTCGTATAATGATAACTTGGCCGGTGTGTTGGCCAATTGCGCCAAGATGTCGAAGTTGTAGGGCTTCTCCGTCCCCTCCGGTGCCTCTTTTCGGAGGGATTTGTCAAAGCGAGTCTCCTTCGGCCTAGGCTTGTCGGTCGTCGGAGGCTGAGATGGTCCCGGAGCATCAGTTGTAGTGGGCTGATGATCTTCAGTCGAGTTATCAGCCACAGGGTGGGATTGTGCTCCAGATCGAGTGATGACGGCTGTGACTTCTTCGATATCTGTCGAGATTGTACGGCAGGATCTGACTTTTTTACTCTTCTTCTTGCGAATGGAAGATGGTGTGGACTGAGTCATTTAGATACCAAGTCTGGATGGACCCACATGACCTCCTCTCGTGATGTGGTGAGGGGCACTAGACCAGCAGCCTGATCCCGAGGAGGTGGAAGTTTAGCAATCTCCATTATCGCCAGAGGGATGGGGATCATACCGTCTTGAGTCTCCGTTGGAGGGAAGCTGCCAAATTGTACTGATACCATATTGGCTGCCACAGTTTACCTCCTCGAAATCGATGGCCAGAGCGTTCGAATCGATGAGATATTGGATGTACCGTTTCAGTTGGTAGCAGTCGTGTGTAGCATGGTAGACGTAGCGGTGGTAATGGCAGTACTTTGGGCTCTCCATTTTTGCCGGCCGGGGTTCTCGTCTTGGTGGAGGGAGCTGAATTCTATCTCCTTGTTTGAGCATGTCCAAGATGGGCTTGACGTGGCCGTCTTCGAAGGAGTAGGTCATTTGTGGCCATTGCTTGTCTGCCGATTTTGACTCAGGTTTCTGCGCTGTGTCGGCCACCATAGCCTGCTTGCCCTTGTTGTCCCGATTGTTAGTGGAGCTACCCCCATTATTGTTGTTGGCGTTGGGACGCTTGCCCTTGTCCTCTCCCTCTGAGATGTGCAATCCTATTTGGCGAGCCTTCTTTAACCGTCCTTGAATTGACTTTTGCCCATCCAGAGGCTGATTGTTGGAAGAAGTCTCTTTTGGCAAATTTCAATTAAGAAAGAATCTGGATTACCGGATGGCAACTTCATGGCGGTTTGGCGGAACCGCTCAATATAGTTCCTTGTCAGCTCTTTCTTCCCTTGAACGACATTCATGAGGGTGGACATCGTGATGTCCTGTCCTACTTCGTAGAATCTCTCCAAGAACATGCGCTTGAAGCTGGCGAAGGAGTGGATGCAGTTGTCTGGCATGTTACGATACCAGTCGAAGGTGACTCCTTCCAATGCCCCGATGAATAATCGTGTAAGGATGGCATCGTCATGGGGCAGATGGTCGGTGGTGACCTCGAAGTAAGTGATGTACCGACTTGCAGAGGTCTTGCCATCATAAGGATTGATATTGAACGGTTTATATCTTGGTGGGAAGGGGACATCCCTCCATGCAGCAGGATATGGTTGCCGTATTCTGAGGTCTTGAGAGGTTTCTCGAGCGTGAAACATGACTCGGAGCTCCTGGACCTCTCTTCTTGCTTCTCTGGCCTCATCTGCAGCGGTGGGGGCTGTCATTTCAGAAGAATTGTTGCCCGAGTTCGGTGCTGCTGAGTTCGAGTCTGCATTGACCGCGGGACCCACGCTTGTTTGGCCAGGCGTCCCTCCTTAGAGAATTGGAAGGGCCGCTTTGATCTCGTCTGCAGACTTGACCAAGGCATGCAGTATGGCCTCCAGAGTGTCGATGCGTTGGCGATCACTGGAACCACCTTGGTTGATGTCCGTCATGAACACCGTCTTTACATGAGGAGAGATGGAAGGAACGGTGGAGGACGTGCCCTCCGAATCATACCCCTGTAGTGAGAAGTCATCGGGGTATGTGGGAATGTTCTCCTCTGGTTTGAACTCAGAAGGGATAGTACCCCCAGCTTCAGAGTTTGCTTCATCTTGGGAGTCGTGGACGTCCTCGGGGACGTCGGCCCTTGCTGTATCTGATGTGAGAGTTGTTTCCTCAGGCTCATCTCCTTGGAACATCGAATTATCGTAGATGTTCTGAGGAGTACTACCCCTAGTCCCAGTAACCCCCAGTGGTGTGGACGATGAATCTTCTACTGTGGCAGATTTCGTCTTTGAACGGGTACCTTGGAAAACTCCGGTGGTGGGCACCCGTTTAGACGATAGTCTCTTAGTCATAGTGGTTGAAATCTTCGGACTAGGAACATTGGTCTTCTTCCCTCTCCCATCGGCGGGGATTTTCTGAGTAGAGTTGCAGGAGACGACGGGAGGTGCCTCATCCTCTGAAGATGGTTGTTGCAGTCTTTGAAAGACAGACTGCCGGTCTTTTCGTACCGTCGTGTTATTGCAACCGCAGTTGACGATGACTTTGGTGCAGTGACGTCCATGGGAGGACTCTTTGCACCCCGAGGCACCTTCTCTTTCATTGCGATTGTGGAGGATGGCCTCACGCAAGTCAGATGGGTCCGGATCGACCATGTTTGCTCCCTGGATTTTGGAAGACTTTTGGAAACATCTCTGTCCGTTTGTCGCCGGAGGCTGGACTCGAGTGGTTCTGTATAACTTCCCATTAGAGGCCCGCATAACAGTATATGGGACGCTCGGATGGTCAGAGGTCGGATCAGCGGACCGAGCTTGCCAAGCTCGTGCTGCCCTAGACTTCTTCACTCTAGTGTGTGAGAGCACATAGTAGAAAGAGTCTAAGTGGTGCTGGAAAGAGTCAGACATGTCTTCTTGGGAGCACAAGAGATCAGGACCATAGGAGAGGCGGTCGAAGACAGAGCCGCGTGGAGTAGGCGTCATGCGGCTGGAATCAATAATCTTCATGCGGTTGGCAGTCGTAGCCGCATAGGTCTTCTCCATGCGGCTGGAAATCCTGGCCGCATGAGTGTTCTCCATGCGGCTGGAAACCCTGGCCGCATGAGTATTACGCATTTGGCTAGCAGTCTCAACCGTATGGTCATCATTCATGTGGCCGGCAATCTTGGACGCATGAGTCTTCGTTTTGCGGCTAGTACCCTTGTTCGGTTTCTCACTGGTGCACATAGAATCGCTCTTTGCTCCTGCAAGTCCAGCATCGTAGTATTTTTCTCTGCCGGACTTGGGGACAGCAGAGTCCTCTATGGCTTGAAGTGGGACCGCACTAGAGTCGCCTTCGCCGTCTTGGGCAGCAGAGAGTACTCCGTCTAGAGCTTTGGGAGGAGCAAATGACTTTGGCCTCCACTCGCTTCGATCTTTCTTTGTGTGGGTTCACTTCTGGACCGGGCCAGCGCTTCCCTCAGAGAGCATTTCTTTAAACGCCTGTTGGTCGAAACGGACGACCATCTTCTGTTGCGTGGAGCCAAGTTTGGCTGTATCCGATTGCGTCACCAACTCCTCAGCCGTGGAGAAGTTTGTCCCCAGCAGAGTCGCCATCGTGTTTGCCATTGATTGTAAAGAACAGAACAATTATCGGAGGACTGAACTTAGACTTACAATACAAACTCGCTTGTACAAAGAAAGTTTAGGGACGAAAACCTAGGTACAGCAATCTAAGTACAATTGTTTATTTTAGATTCTGGGAGGTGACGGTAGAGGCTCGGGAAAGCGACGGCAGCTTTGCCTTACTCCTTGGACGATCGGGTGCAGCATTGGCTCTGTAGAAGAACTGCTTGGCGTTGATGAAGAAATGCTCTCCTTTCAATTTCACTCTGACTCTCTGGATCCGAGGGGGGTGTGCTCTCTCTCTCTCTACTCTCTGCTCTCTATGTCTGTCTCTCCCTTCTTCTATGTATCTCCGTTGCAAGGGAATGGCACCTTGCCATTTATAAGAGTGGGGACATCATTAGGGTTTTGCAATGATTGCCCCTTCTCAAAAGTCGGCGGTTAAGGATCAATGAATCTGGACCGCTCGTAATAGATTTGAGCAATTAATGTGATTGCATCAAATCTTTGTGGGCAATTAATGATGATTGCCATAAGTCCTCATGTTTTGTTATACCAAGCTCGGATTCTCTGCCACGTGTTCAATTTGATTGATTGCAAATGATCTGATTTGATCCCAGTAATTATGAGGATGGCACTAAACCTTGTTGTTAGGATTTGTTGATGAATCTTGCCACGTGTTCTACTATTATTAGGCTGATAGCTGTAGGGACACTGGCAGAACCGCGAGCCACTTAGAAAATCTGAGCCACATGAGGATTACCCCCCCCACTGAGCTGCATGAGGCTGGCCACGTGTCAAGACGGCTTGGGAGTGGCCTCTGAACATTTGAACCGCATGGAGATAATCTGAGCCGCATGAGCGTAGGCGACCGCATGATGGATGGCTTCTCAGTGAGCCGCATGAAGATAGTCCTTACGAGCCGCATGGGTAGCCTCTGCCTGAGCCGCATGGGTAGCCTCTGCCTGAGCCGCATGGGTGGCCTCTGTCTGAGCCGCATGCGACTGTTTACGTGTCAAGGTCGCATAAAGGTCTTTGGGGTTTGACGGATTGTGTCAAAGATATCCTTCGTTTCCCTAGGAGTCTGCCATTATGACAGAGTCATTATTGCATCTTTCTGTCATTGGTCAGAGCTGTCAGCCGTTAAGGCATTAAATGCAGTAGAAGACAAAGGGGAGAGCTGTTGAGGGCCATGTGGCATCTCTCTGGGCCGTATGGAACTATTCGAGCCGCATAGACGCTTGAGCCGCACCGGTCCCTGAGCCGCATGAGCTCTCTGAGCCGCATGGGGATCCTTGGCCGCATGAATCTTTCTTTATCCTTTTCCATGCTTCTACAACGACGTCCAACTCGAGGAAGGAATACGTGCAGAAGATCTTGGGGTCGTCCGCTCGAGATTGCCAAAAATTACTTGTCTCCTTTCCGTCGCAGGTATAATTCGTGAACCCTAGTTTCCGCCTATGAATAGAACACGTATTAGATCTGTTTAACTTTCTATCGATCAATACGCACACTAAAGGAAGGGTCCTGGGAATCCCCAATTCCATCAAAGACATCATCCGAAAGACGGGTTATGACTTCAAGAATGGCCTCAACTACGGTCAGGGTAGAAGAACTCCTATCCGTACGGTTGTTTCGGAAGGAAAATCAGAGATGTATTACAGCAGAACCAAAAGAGTTCTCGGATATGCTTTACCTCCGATATTATCCCCAGCAGTATCTGAATCCGATAGTGAGGAGCGCTCTAACTCTTCTGATTCTAGATCATGGGATTCTGATACCAGCATTGGTCAGGTTCATCGGCTGATCGTATCTTCTAACATGGTCTCCGCCGAACTTCCAGAAGACTATGACGAAGATATCGAAGAAAGTCCTGAAATAGATCCTTGGGCTCAACGAATGGATACTCAATGGGAACTCCAATTCGAACAACGAGAACCTCCTACCGAAGATCAATTAGTTCAAATTGACGTAGGAGAAAGCGGGTCACCTCGTCCAATATTCATCAGCAAGAACCTTTCCGAGGCGGATAAGCAAGAAATAATTCTTCTTATTCAAGAATACATTGATGTCTTCGCCTGGAGTTATGAAGATATCCCAGGTTTAGATACCAAAGTTGCTACTCACAAATTGAATATTTTGCCTAATACAAAGCCAGTCAAACAACATCAAAGGTGATTCAAGCCAGAAATGATGGATGCTATTGATGATGAAGTCAAAAAGCTCATAGCTTGTGGTTTTATCCGAGAAGAACAACATCCAGATTGGGTCGCCAACGTTGTCCCAGTCTTGAAGAAAACTGTCAAAGTTCGAGTTTGCATCGACTTCCGGGATCTTAATGTAGCCTGTCCAAAAGACGAGTTTCCTTTCCCTATCACAGATGTCATGATCGACAACACCTGTGGGTTCGAACGAATATCCTTCATGGACGGATTCTCTGGATACAATCAGATTCTGATGAATCCTGAAGATAAAAAAACATACTTTTTTCTGCACTCCTCGTGGAGTCTACTGCTATACTGTGATGCCATTTGGTCTTAAGAACGCTGGTGCAACTTACCAACGAGCTATGAGTACCATCTTTCGAGATCATCTGCGCAAGACTGTCGAATGCTACGTCGACGATATTGCTGTCAAAAGTCGTCTAAAGGATGATCACATCCAAGACTTGAGAACTATCTTCAATCTAATGCGCCAACATCAACTCAAAATGAATCCCACCAAGTCATTCTTGGGTGTCTCTAGTGGCAAATTTTTCGGCTTCGTCATTACCTCTAAGGGTATACACGTGGATCCCGAGAAGATCAAAGCCATTCAAGAGATGCCTCCTCCACGCAACCTAAAAGAGCTACGAGGATTCCAAGGTCGACTTGTGTACATCAGGAGATTCATTTCAAATCTATCTGGACGCTGCAGACCATTTACCCAGTTAATGAAGAAGGGTGTCTCTTTCATTTGGACTGAAGAATGTCAACGAGCGTTTGACGACATAAAACAATATCTCATGAACCCACCAGTCTTGGTGCCACCAATCTCTGGCATACCATTCTTAATGTATGTCCGCGCTATGGATCATTCATTGGGTGCTTTACTTGCCCAAAAGAATAAAGAAGGTCATGAACAAGCCATCTACTATCTCAGTCGTACTATGACTGGTGCCGAACACCGTTA
Organism: Iris pallida; assembly: GCA_029216955.1. Lineage (NCBI taxonomy): Eukaryota > Viridiplantae > Streptophyta > Magnoliopsida > Asparagales > Iridaceae > Iris > Iris pallida. The sequence continues at coordinate 5,377,624 of JANAVB010027994.1, forward strand.
TAGTTCGGTCGAAAAAGAATGCTTAGCTCTTATGTTCGCTGTTCAAAAGACTCGGCATTACATCATTGGCCAAACTATTCATGTCATCTCCCGAGTTAATCCTCTTCGGGTACTGATGAAGAAGCCAAGTACACTCAACTCTTGATTGGCTACATGGGCCATTCTGCTAGCCCAATATGACATGGTATATGTTCCACAAAAGTCTGTTAATGGTCAAGCACTGGCAGATTTCTTAGCAGCTCATCCTATTCCGGAGACATCTAAACTCTATGATGAAATTCCAGACGAGACATTGGAATCAAATATGATATCCGAAGAATTTTCTACTTGGCGTCTATTCTTTGACGGTGTATCCAGGATTGGACCCAATGGTGCCAATGTCGCAGGAGTTGGAGTTGTCCTTGTTTCTCCAGACGGGTCAACTATTCAAAGAGCCTACTCCTTAGATGAACCTTGCTCCAACAATGTAGTAGAATACAATGCTCTACTCATTGGTCTTCAGTTAGCTAAACAACTGGACGTCGAATATCTTGAAGTTTATGGTGACTCCAAGTTGGTTGTTAACTAGGTTAGAGGAACCTATGAAGTTCGTCATTAAGATCTAGTACCTTACTATGAAGTGGCAATCAACATGGCTATATCATTCAAAGCCTTCTTCATCGAATATGTCCGTCGAGCTTGCAATACTAAAGCAGATGCTTTGGCTAATCTTGCAGCAGTCTTAGCCATCCCTATCAAAAGACAGCAGGTGGTGGTTGTCTCTAATCGGGAATTGTTCTGCATCGAAAACAATCATAATATTGAGTTCAGTAATCTTACTGAAGCCAATGTTATCAGTGAATATTGGAGAGCTCCCTTCATCGACTTTGTAGTTCATAACATACTTCCTAAAGATCCCAAGGAAGCTATGAGTATTCGTCGGCGGTCTCTGCGATTCTACTACAATCAGACCACCAAAACTTTTTACCGATGGACTTATGACGGCCTACTCTTGCGCTGTCTTGCTGGTGATGAAGCGAAGCAAGTATTGCGTGAAGCTCACGATGGTATTTGCGGAGCACATCAACCTGGTCCTAAGCTACAGGATCGTATCCGACACATGGGTTACTACTGGCCCCCTATGGTATGTGATGCCATCGAATATACAAGGAAATGTCAAGCTTGTCAAATTCACGTAGATTTTATCCACCAACCATCAGAATTCCTTCATCCGACTGCTGCTTCCTGGCCTTTTGAAGCCTGACGCATGGATATTATAGGTCCCATTAATCCTCCTTCTTCTAGGGGACATCGGTTCATACTAGCAATAATCGACTACTTCTCCAAATGGGCCAAAGCTATACCATTGGCTGAAGTCAAGACCAACAGTGTCATCAACTTCGTCAAACATCATGTCATCTATAGATTTGGTGTACCTCGATGAATCATTCATGACAATGGACCTCAGTTCATCAGTCAAAAGTTCACAAGGTTCTGTGACGATCATCGGATTGACAATGTCGCTTCGACAGCTTACAATCCTGCTGCTAATGGCTTAGCTGAAGCTTTCAACAAGACTATCATCAAGCTTCTCAAGAAGTTTGTGTCTACTAACAAACGAAACTGGAGTGAAAAGCTTGGAGAATGTCTTTGGGCCTATCGTACTACGGTCCGCAACCCTACAGGCTGTACACCCTTCACTTTGGTGTACGGCTGTGAAGCAGTTCTACCCCTGGAACTTCAAATTTCGTTTTTAAGGATTGCAATCGCCAACGAGCTCACTACAGAGAACAACGACCTTCTTTGACTCCAAGAATTGGAAGCGCTCGACGAGAAACGACTATTGGCTCAATAATATATTGAGTTATACCAAGCCCGCATCTCGAAGACCTTCAACCGTAAAGTTAAAGTCAAAGCCTTTCAGAAAGGAGAGCTCATTCTAACAGTCAGACGTCCTATGACTATGACTCACATGAGCAAGGGCAAGTTCGATACGAAGTGGGAAGGGCCTTACATTGTGAGCAAAGTCTTTTCAAATAGAGCTTATCAGCTCTCAGAGCTAGACGGTCGAGTTGCAATAAAGTCCATTAATGGCAAATTTCTAAAAAAATACTATGTATGAATGTAACAGGGATTTCATGTAAATATGATCAGACAGTTCATAAATAAAGTTTGATTTTATTTCATCATGAACGACGTTACATAATATCAAGGACGAGAAACACTATCGTCCTTTTTATAGACGGGACGAGGACCACTGCCATCCCTTTTCAAAAATATAATCAGCAAAAGAGCCGAGAACATCCTTGCTCGAACCCACCAGGAATTTGCAAGCAGCCATCCTCATGGCCTCTTCTTCCTCTGTCGTCCCTGGTTCAAGAAGGAAGTCCAAGATATCCTTTGGCGGATTGGGTGCAGACAAACCATCGCCTGCCTTTGTCTGCTTTGGCTGGGCCGGCTCGACTGGACGTTCTTCAGTAACCGCTTCAATCTTCGAGGCGATCTCAGCCTTCTAGGATGCATCTCCAGACGACATCTTGAAAAGTGAAAGTGATTATTCCATCTGATTTTTTGTTCTATTAATAGACAGAGATTCGTGAGACAATGAAGAGATACATTCATCCGACGGTTCACCCGTTCATTATATCCATCTGACGGTTCACCCGTTCATTACATTCATCTGACGGTTCGCCCGTTCATTACATTCATCTGACGGTTCACCTGTTCACTCCGTTCATCCGACGGTTCGCCCGTTCATCACATCCATCTGACGATTCGCCCATTCATCACATTCATCTGACGGTTCGCCCGTTCATTACATTCATCCGACGGTTCGCCCGTTCAGTTCATCCGATGGTTTGCCCGTTCATTACATTCATTTGACGGTTCGCCCGTTCATTTTCATCTATCTGACGGTTCATCCGTTCATTCCATTCATTTGACGGTCCATCCGTTCATCCTGACGATTTATTTCGTTCATATATTTTGACGATTCATCCATTTCGTTCATATCAGCAACTTGTCATGTATTTGTTATCTTTGATTAAGTTGTCTACTGAAATAATGATATTCAACAAATTATATTCTGCCATGTCCATATTACCTCTGAGCAGATATAATGAATATAATTAGTTTCTAAATAAAGAAATATATCATGTCTCGGACCTCTGAATATATTTTCTATCGCTATTATTTATATCCGAATGAGGTATGCAATAAATAATAGAGCCACAAAGAAAATGTCTTTTTATTGATCAAAATTTAAAGATATTACAAAATTATATGTCTCAAAATAGAAGATATAAAAAGTCTTCCTATTCAGCTGGTGGAGGCATCAAACTAGTCATCTGCTGCTTTAAAGTCTGAAGTCGCTCCTCCCTAGAATCCATCACTCGCTTTCTAGCTTCCTCCATACCAGAATTTTCATCAAAAGTCGGTAAGGTTACTAGTCGATGGGAGATTTCAGCTTGATGAGTCGTGACATATTCATCTCTTTCGTGGGTCAGGGCGTCCAGTTGCTGAACTGTAGCTTAATGTTGTGTGGCCTCATCTTCCAGAGCAAGCTGAACAAGTCTCAACTCTTCTTGAAGACGGGCAGATTCTGCTTTTAGTTCAGCAACTTTCTTTTCCTTCCCCTCAGCAGCAGATGCTTTTATCTCTATTTGAGAGTTATACTCTGAAGACTTGGTAGCGAAAGTGTCCAAGAAAATCTGGAAATCAACTTTCGCAACTGCAGCCTCTTGAGACATCCTCTCGAACTCAGCATGTACCAAAGATTCCACCTCTCCCCGATTGAGATCTTTATAGATCTTAACTGATTCTTCCAGCTCATCCAATATGTGTTCAAGGTAAGCAGCTTGTGCTTCATCACCTTGACTCCGGATGGCAGCGATCAGATAAGAGGTTGGACCCCTAACAGTTATGAAACCAACATCTTCTTTCCCCATTACCCTTTCTACTAAGGGTCCTAGAGAATTGAAGAAAAGGTTGGTGAAAGAACCAATTATAAATCTATTTGTAGCTATTGCACCGGGTGTGGCAGCTACTCCCATGGATATTGAAGCAGCAGGTGCTTGCACAGACGGAAGCTCAGTAGCATGAACAGTAGTCTCTTTCGACAAAGGAGCCATAGTAGAACTAGTCGCCCCTCCCAGATGTTCCTCTGCGAAATCAAACAAACACCATCAGTTGGCTGTCATTAGCAACTATCGAGAAGGATCAAAAGTAAGAGCAATCTTACCATTGCTGGGTCCAGCGACAAGTTTGTTATCTGCTGACACGGGTTGTAACCTCGCAGAAGTAGCTTAAGACATTAATACCTGGCTACTACCCGCTTCGGAGCCGTCCGAAAAATGTCTGCTACTGCTGGCTATCTCCTTTATTGGCACTATATCAGTGCATGTTGGAGGAATCGGAGAAGATTCAATTTCTGCATGGATAAAAATTTAGATTCAGCCATTTAATCTATGAAAATAAGATTGATAATATCATTCAATACCTTTGGGATCAACAATAGTAACTTCCTCAGGTGCTACTTCTTCAACTGCATTCTTTTCTGGTGATGCATGTACATCAACATCTTCTTCTGGATTTTGAGTGTCATCAATAGCCTCTGTTGATGTATCTTCATCATTTGTACTTTCTTCTGGTGCTTCTTCGTTATCAGTTGCTGCGACCGGATCTACATCATCATGGAGGCCGAAGTCGCAGTCATTCAGAGCATCGATCATTAATCGATCTTCTTCATCACGAAGTGTTCGGTGTTGCTGGAAGCAGGACAGTTTCCACTGCAAGTGTAGGAGATCGCAACACTTCATCCGCTTTCTCCATGACCTCCTCCCTGGTCTCTACAACCTCATCCCTCCTCTCTGGACTCAAAGCTTCTTGTCTGGGCTGAGGGACAGGTGTAGGAGACGATATTGTGATTTCGGCGATAACACTAGCCACGACCGATGACAGGATAGGTCTTGGAGGAGTGACTACTTTCTTTCTCCTGAAGACTATTTTCTTTCTGTGTAGAGGTCTCTCCGAACTCTCTACATCTACAACATTTTCTTGTCTTTGAATAGAGGTCGGGGTCGTCGCCTCTTCTCTTTGAATTGACTCGTCCTGCTGCCGAGATTGTGATCGGGTAGTAACCCTTTCCGATGATTCCAAGACAAGCTTCTTCTTAGCAACTAGAGAAGAAGTTTCTTCTATCCTTCTTTTCTTCTCCTTGGTTGGAGATTTGACAACCTTCAAGGAGATGCGTAGTGGCTCGTTGACTTCTTCAGGGAAGTTGGCTTCCCTCGAAGCTTCCTTCTTTAATCGGGCCGCTGTCGTAAAGCTGTCTACGAGACAGAAGTTTTCGGTAAAGGTATTCGCGGATGTATAGAAGAGTGAATATGTATACAGCATCCGAGGACCATGATCGCTCTTCATTGGCATTGAGAATGTTGTGCTTGTGTCTCGAGCATTATAATAAGCCCAAGCCCGGGCTCCATCAATCAGATAACCTTTTCCTTGTAGGCACGTGATGGCGTTGCCTACATGAAACTGGTCATAGCCAAATTGGCAGGCAAAACGGCTGGGAAGATAGGGCTCCAAATAATATTCGTCTTCAAATCGGTAGACCAGGTGTGACGGCCGAATTGTCCTCAGCCAATCAAAAACTGCATGACCCAAAGGCTGCCTCCCAGAGTCTACCAGATTTGAAGACATGTGCTTATAGCCAGCTGGAGGGGGAACACAATAGAAGTTCCATCCCTTTTCGAGATTCAGAGCACGTCTGCAATCTTTTAAACTGGTGTATATCCACTTGCTTCTGGAGAATCTCCTCAAGAAGCTGCCGCTTACCGCTCCCATATCGGAATTCATCAGAGTAGGATAGTGCAGAAGCAGCCATCCGAATAGATATGTATATGGTAGCTCTAGCCGAGGAAAACTTCCTTTCTCGTCTTTTCCTTTGAGCATCGAATCTATAAAAAGGCGGAGGCCAGCGTTCACTCTGCATGTCATCGCTGACAATAGATCCATCCGGTAGCCGAAGACTAAGCGGACGGCAGCAAACAGCATGCCTCGATGAAAGCGATCGACGGCGCTGGCTCCAGGGATGACAAATCGTCGAAGCCAGTAGGTGAGGAAACCCGCCAGCTAGGCTTCCTTTGACATGGGCCTATAGCCCATCCTCATGAAACTTTCAATAATATCTCCTGTCTTGAAAGGAGGATATTGAAGATCATCATCGATCTTGATATCCATCTCCTTGTTCTCCTCTTTCAACCCTATCACTTCGCTGCTGCTAAGTGGTTTGAAGAAGTTGGGTTTACAATTATCGTGTTCCTTGGTCTTCTTCTCCATAATGTAGTTGAGAAAGAGATATGGCAACCATTTCGTCGAGTAGCAGGTGCCTGATGAACCACTCTTGTAATACAAGGAACAGATCTTGTAGTGGCACAACAGCTCTTCGAAGACGGCCACCATGTAAGCATTTTCCTGACGAAGTTTGTCTAACTCGTCATTGGTTGGGACAAATTCCTCATAAGGGATATTCCCCATTGGCAGGCTCGAGATGTACTTTATTTCGTGAAGAGCCAATCCGATCTCTCCGCAGGGCGTCATAAAAGTCCATGTTCTGAAGTTGTACCTCTCCGCCAATGCAAGGAATAGGTGAGTATTGGGGTGGAAGCCGTAAACGGTAGAGTATACCGCTTGGTATAGCTCAATCTCCTTGAGCTTCTCTTCGAATTGAGCCAATTTCCAATTGGCTATACAATTCTATCTCTTGTTATCTGGATTCACCAGACCTGTCAATCGGATATCTTGGTCTGGATATCTTCCTTCAACCTTCGCAAATTCATTTGCGAATATCGGCGTTCTGACCGGTAGCAGCAGGGAGGAGTTTTCTGGTAGGATGCACCCAGGTTTCAGTCCTCTGAGTAGGGAGCTGTGACGTTCCGAGGAACTGTAAAACATGTCCTTGTTGTTTGGCCCCTTCTTCACACAAATGTTCCCTGTTCGGGCTTGTTGAAGAGGAGTTATATCCCATTCCATTCTCCTGGGATAGCTCGCAAAAGCATAGCGAGATAGGAGAAGGCATCTGAAAATCTCTGGTAAAAGTATCATTTTCTCGCCTCTCTGAAAAAGTCTCTGTTCAACTCGAGGTCTGGGCTGAGAACTCTTGTCAAGAGCCTCACCAAACAGAAACAGAGGCTTCTTATAAATAACGACATCAGCAGTTTGCAGAGGCTGCCCGTTCATCAGACTCAGCAATGTTTCATTGTCTTGTGTTGTTAGGATGGCTTGTCGAGACGATGACAGGGCATACTGAGGAAATATTACATGGAAAAGATCCTCCTTAAACTCAGGTTCAGCCAAAGTCCCTGCAAAGACCTCATAATTGGGGTCTTCCCTGAGATTAACTGCATCAAACAAAGAGACAAAATTTAGTACATACAAAATCAAAGAGTCTGTTCAAAAGATCAGTAAATTGTGCAAGTGTCAGATTACGCTATGTGCAAAGCATCAGATTGTGCTAATGCAGCCTACATGCATAAAATATCCAGTTGCGCCAATACATCCACTTGCGCAAGACATTATGTTGTGCTAACCTACTTGCGCAAGGCATCAGTTTGCGCTGGCTCAGTAGACTTGTACAAATCGATAGATTGTGCCGAACATCTGCCAGCGCTTTTCAATCGATTGCGCAAGAATATAGTTTTCATAAAAATAAAAACTATTATGTGTGTGCAACCAAAACCTTAAACAGGGCGTCGCAATACCATCAAATCTCCAAAAAGAGAGAGGTATGAAGGTTCGAAAATGTCAAGAACCCTAAAAAGGGTTTTTGATCGAGTTCATCATCTACCTTGCAGCACGGGATGGCCAACTTCATGACAAGAAATTCGGGGTGCAACCCGAGTCGAAGAATCAGCGGGGCCTTTGCCCTTCTCGGTGGCTGAACGTTTGGGGGCCATTGACGTCGATGGTGAAGAGAAGGAGAAGTAGTCGGAGTTGGCACAGAAGCTTTTCTCTCTTTTGAACAGTTGGAAATAAGTAAAGAATGAAAGAAAGAAGAATGGAAACTATTTATAGTTTTTCAAAAGTAACAGTCGCCTCAGATTGTGCCGAGAAATTAGGAGCTGATTCCTCCAAACGCGCAGTCAAAGCATCACTTGCGCAGCTTGATTTTAAATTCGAAATTCAAAGTATTTCGAAACTTTGAATATTTTCAAATTTCGAAAACTTTGAAGGGGGTCTTGTAGGTCCTAAAAATCAAGTTGCACCCATAAAAAAGCAATGAAAATCAAATTGTGCATCCTTCAAATGAACTGCGCAGGAGACAGATTGCGCAACAACTCAACTGTGCAAGATGAACTGCGTACTCATCCGAGCGCGCTAGCTGACGTGGCAACGTCATCATTACCTGACACAAAATCAGATCTTCTAACAACTGACAGCCCGAAGAACGAGGAAACTGTTCGTTTCTTGTGCCACGCCGCCATGACAGCTGTCTAGCGCAGTCCAGATGCCAAAAGCCAGCGCGGTCTGACAGCTCAATCTCAGCACAATTCGAGTCTTCGTGCAACCCATTGGAAGCGCAGTATGATGCTAGCGCAGTTCAAGTGGCACAATCCATCAAGATAACTGACATCCTGTACGTGGCATACATGCCATCAATTTCTCACCATACGGCAACCGTCTGTACACGACCAAGCGCATTTCAATCAAACAATGCCACGCGTCTCATACAGTTGGCCTACGATCGAGTAACTGCCAGCGCAGTTCGCTGCTTGTGCAGTCCAATGCCTGCGTAATCCATCCTGCGCAATCCAGAAATAACTACTAATTAGTTATTTTCTAGAACTCTATAAATGAGTATATACATAATGTATTAGCTAGTATTATCTAATATTAGCAGGACCACTACAAGAAAAATGTGTTTTTACGGCATGCAATGTGCGCCGTAAAACACTTTAGACATCGCACATGCTAACGCCGTATTGGCCCATGCAGTAAAAGGATGGTAGTTTAGACGACATTATCTGTATGCCATCTAAACTCAATTTGTATGCTATCATGTCTCGCTTCCCAGAATCAAACGGTGACGTCATAAACACATCTCCAGGCTACGCGCAGAATTCGCGATTGTCGCCCGTAATCATCAGAATGGAAAATACAAGGACTTACATTTCATTACACAAAATTTAACATATTATACATGAAACCTTTTCTAAGGATATATTGTCTTACAAGTTCATTTCAACAAGGTAATTTACATAAACTAACTACAACAGTACGGTCATCTCTTGAAAGTCTTCAGATAACTACTCCTCGACGTACAACGGTAACGCCTCAGCAGGAACGTCTTCTTCTTCTCCTAGTGGACAAATACTAGGTTGTTTAGAAACTACAAGCAAGCCTTCGGCCAAGAACGGTGAAAAGTAAAAGAAATATGAAATGAAATGAGACTAAATAGTTGTGTAAAGTAGTCATATTGAATGAAGTATTATGTTAATGTGTGAGTATCCTGTTCCTCTTATCCAGGTAGGCATGATGACAGGTAATGTAATTCAAAAGGAAAATGAACCTAACATGGAATGCAACATTGGAGAACAACCCCTGGATATTCATCTAAATAATTTCCCGTCAACAATCCCGTTAGCCTGGGATCAGGCTGTGAATTCGGTGGCACGGTGCTTAGTATTCGGCCTGGAGCCTCACTTGGGCTTAACAATCACCCATTCGATGTTACTGTCGAAATAGATATAATAATCTGGAGCCTCTCTTGGGCTTAGTTTGCCTCCCTTGAGCAAACAAAATAAGAGCCTCCCTTGGGCTTAGTTTGCCTCCGTTGAGCAAACAAAAATAAGAGCCTCCCTTGGGCTTAGTTTGCCTCCCTTGAGCAAACGAAAATACGTGATCTAAGCCTCACAAACTCGATTCGTATGGCCTTACGAACGAGTAAAAAATTTACTGATCAGCTTTTTAAATTAATTATGCTATGGGACTATTTAGGGATATTCCGGTTGTTCTCCCCCGCCCAATGCTTCCTAACTGTTACTAAGTACCATTCCTAAATGATTTTAGATTTTTGAGAATAACTCGATTTTTTTCTGAAAGTCGGGAATTTGACTATCTCTTGGATTTTTCAAAAATTTCGGCAGAGTCTCCTTTGTATAGGGTGACTCCAAAAATTCACAAGAGCCAAATATATCATAAAATTAAAATTCGGGTTCGCTGACCCCTTCGGTGGAGCAACTCTCAACACCGGAACCACGCAGGTATATATCGGGTTCGCCGACCCCTTCTGTGGAGCAGCCCTCAACACCGGGAATCACACGCAGTTCATATATATATCAAACGTAGCAGGAAAATAAGCATTGCTTATTACCTCGATAATTTTATATCTTAATGCTAGTAATTCATCAGTTTTGCAATTCCACGACAAAATTCTACTAAATCAGAATTGTTAGAATACCAAAATTTTGTAATAAGAAATTATCAAGAGATAATATCACCAACTGAATGTATGAGATTATATACATCTTCACCCAAATAACCAATTCGTAAGGTATTGATTATTCAAATATTTTTATTAAAAACCTTAAATAGGGAGAGATTCTTGTACTTTCGACTTTGTGTTATGAACATATGAAAAGTTTGGTTTTCAAAAATTACTAATGCATAGAGTACTAATTTTCATTCACCATACAGCCTAGAACCCATTTCTAACATGCTAAAGCTGAATTTTATTTGGGCCAAGCTTAAATAGGTCATCATGCCTAATTCAATATTGTTATGGTCCTAAAAACTTGGAATATGAACCTATAGACTCTTTAACTAATTTTCTTACTTTATGACCTCAACTTGTGAGAAGAATCTAGACTAAGTATAGATATTGGAGCTCAATACGGCATGTCATAACCCGAAACCCAATCCGATTTATCCCTAAACAAGCATACTATAATTATTCACCAATTGCCCTATATTAATGCTAAAGACAATTAACTATGCACACAATTAATTCCGGACAACATGATATGTTATCTAAAAGTACTAATTTAATTAGTCGTTTAAATATTCTCACTAACTAGGTATTGCTTATATTTACTTTAAATCGGATATTATTTCTTAGCAAATGTTTGTGTCAAGTAATTAGGTCATGCTTACATATTTTATATTCTAATTTCCAGAAGAAATTAGTCTCATGTTTCACCAAATAGTAACGAGTTATATATAAACAGATGATCAACCACTTCACAATTTACAAATTCAAACTATATCAAGTGTCATATGTATCCTAGTTTTCCATGTATGTAACGTTGTTGAGAACTAATAAGGGAATTTAGTCCCACATCAGAAATTGTATTTTGAAGAGGAGGTGTACTCTCTATAAGTAGTGGCAGGAGCCCATCAATAAAATCATCTGAGAAATTCTACTTATTTCAACGTGGTATCATAGCCAGGTTCCCAATTTTTTTTTCCTCCCTCCCTGACGCCAGCCCCTCCAAACTGCCCCCATCTATTATTCCAACTCCTTCCCCCCCGGACCAGCGGTGCAGCGTCCCGGACCTGACCTCTCTCCCTGACGCCAGCCCCCCACCCCCGATCCACTATTCCAGCTACTTGTCCCCCCGGACCTGCGGTGCAGCACCCCGGACCACCCCTCCCTCCCTGACGCCAGCCCCCCACCGCCCGATCTACTATTCCAGTACCCCCCAACCCGGACCTATCCCCCCGGACCTGCTGTGTAGCGCCCCGGACCTGCCCCCCCGGACCGGCTGTGCAGCGCCCCGGACCTGCCCCCCCGGACCTGCCCCCCCGGACCGGCTGTGCAGCGCCCCCGGACCTGCTGTGCAGCGCCCCAGTTTTTTGTTTTTTGCACCTTCTTTGGAAGTGCTTGCAAAAGTTTATTATTTTTGCACAGCTCCTACTCGAAGTTCTAGAAATATCGATCATGCACAAATTCACGGTCCAATTGGTTATGCTTGCACTATCTACCCTCGTCATCATGACGCGGTTCTAATTGCTCGTATGCCTGAAGAATTTCTGTGTGGAGGCCCCTTGTTGTTCCCCCTGGTCTCTATAGTTGATGACATAGACACCCGAGATCAGGACACCCAACAGTTAGCAGACGACGATGAAGACGACGACTAGGGATACAACAAGACCTCCCTACTCACAGTTGAAGACGCTGGTAAACTGACGGCAGAAGAGATGAAGGCCCTGGTTGATGAGATCTTATCAAAGAGATTAACTGAGACAACCCTACGGGTGACCCATATTGATGTGGATCCGTCACCCTACAAAATGGGGAAGTTGGAAAAGCTGAAGACAAAGTTGGAAAGAACGTCCAACTACTTGAAAAGGTCGAGGCAGGCGATGCGGACGCTGAAGGGATGTGGCTTGGTTGGCTATGTCAATGGCCAAATGAAGGCGCCATCCGATCCCTCCTCAAAGGAGTTTGCTATCTGGGAGATTGTCAACAACGTCGTAGCTGGGTGGTTGACAGCCTCCTTGATCGACCAGGTGTCGGACAATGTCGAGCCGATGGAGGCTGCCGCTGATATATGGCAGACTCTAAAGGATATGTACTCAGGCTCGGGCAACCCTATGCGGGTCTTCCAACTTTAGGATGAACTCGATCGGGTGGCCCAAGACGACCGTACCATCTCTGAGTACGCAGCCCTGGTGAAGAAGTACTAGTCTGATCTGGATCACTGTGATCCTCTTGGGATGGAAGCTGCACAAGTCGAACCGGCATTTGCGAAGTATTTTCAGACATTCCTGGCTTATATTTTGCGACAGCGAATGACAAAGTTCCTGAAGGAGCTCAACCCTGTGTTTGAGCAGAGAAGGAATATTCTTCTGTCCCAACCCACGCTTCCAGTCTTGGAGGAAGCTATAGCTATCATGACACAGGAAGAAGCCCGATTGAAGTTGATGCCCAATAAGGGCTCCTTCCACGGGGACCAAGCCGCGGTTGAGAAGTCTGCCATTGCTGTCTTCACTCAGCCTCCATCTGTGAGGTATGTGCCACAACTGTGGTGACTCCGGACATTACATCAGATTTTGTCCAAAACCCCCACGAAGTCAGTCTAGTGATCGCGGACGGGGACGTGGAGGACGTCGTAGTGGTAGAGAAGGATATGCTGGTAGAAGGAGAGATTATTTTGGAGGACACAAAGCACATCTAGCGGAGGAAAGAGAGAAAATCAACTGGCAGAAATAACCCCGCTTGAGCGAAAGTTCCTTGCTAAATTACGAGGCACAAAGCAGGCTTCGGCCGACAGTCATGTCACTCCTGGGGCGTCATCTACCTCGGAGAATCACATCACTTGCTTTGCCCAACCCAGCACAGGTATACCTGCACGTGCTCTTGCATCTGTCCATCAGCCAGGTTGGATTATGGGCTCTGGGGTATCTTGCCATGTCACGGGGTCCCGTGGTGAGTTTCAGGACTATACTCATCTACCGTTGCCGGAGAGTATTCAGACTGCTGATGGTACCTCCAGACCTGTAATGGGTAAAGGCACTGTCGCATGCACCCCTTCCCTTACTCTCAATAATGTCTTACATGCTCCTTCTTTTCCTGTCAATCTTATATCTATTAGTGCCCTTATCCTTGATCTAAACTGTATTGTTTTTTTTTGACATTCCAAAGGTAATTTTTCAGGGGAAGGGGACAGAACGGCGACTAGGGACTGGCACATGACATAAGGGGCTACGGTACTTGGACAGGACCGGACTGGACAAAGCATTGGCATCTCTAGTAGTAGACGCACAACCGGACGCTTCACATAGCAGTGTAGAAGATGAATTGCTCCTCCATTACCAGCGTGTCGGGCATTCTTCCTTTAAAGTTATTAGTCGAATGTATCCGTCCTTATATCAAAGGGCTAATAAAGAGAAGTTATTTTGTAATGCTTGTGATTTGGGAAAACATACCATAAGCTCGTATGTGAGCTCAGGGAATAGAAGTTTAGCTACATTTGACATGATACACTCGGACGTATGGGGCCCTTGTCCTACAACTAGAATTAACGGTTTTCGATGGTTCGCCACTTTTATTGATTGTTATACTCGCGTGACTTGGGTCTACCTTATGAAGAATAAAAGTGATGTCTTTGAGGCATTTCGAGATTTTCATTGCCGGGTAGAAACACAATATGGCACTAAAATTAAGTGCTTACGGTCTGACAATGGGACAAAGTATACTAATAAGAAGGTTGCTGAGTATTTATCCAGCTCATGGAATACTACACCAAACTTTATGTGCCTATACACCGGCACAAAATGGTGTGGCCGAATGGAAGAACAGACACCTGCTGGAGGTCGTACGGACGATGATGCTGGCTATGAATGTCCCAAAATACTTATGGGGACAAACTGTCTTGACGGCCTCTTATCTCATCAACAGAATGCTATCTCAGGTATTGGACTGGAAGACACCGTTGGAAATGCTTACTGGTGTAACCACTTACACAGTTCCACCGAAAGTTTTTGGGTGTGTGTGTTTTGTCCAAGATAATAGGCCGGGAGTTGGTAAACTGGATCCTAGAGCGGTTAAATGTGTCTTTGTCGGGTACACGGCGACTCAAAAGGGATATGCATGTTGGAGCCCGGTTGTGCAGAAACTGTTTGTAAGCATGGACGTTACATTCCGAGAACTGGAACCATACTATGGTTCAGATGAAGGTTCAGCGTTTGGTGACACACCTAACACAGAGGGTGTTAGACGTGTGGGTGAGAGAATAAGCCCAAACGTGGTAGTCGGATCGGTCCCGTGCCCGGTCGTGGAGAATTAGACGAAAGGGGAAGATAGCAGTGACTCCGATGAAGAAGACGATACATATGTTACGCAGGGGGAGAAGCCGTGCCCAGTGTCAGTGCCTACTGTACCAAGTCCAGTGCCTACCATACCAAGTCCCTCGTCTACTCCTGCCCCGGCACTTGAAGATGTTGCCCCCGCACTAAATCACTCTGATTCCGATGCGGATCTCTCTGACTCTAATGGTATGTCCTCTCCACCACTTATTGCTCCTTTAAGGAGATCTTCTCGCATCAATGCTGGTAAGGCTCCTCGTCGTTATGATGAGTTTGAACATGATATTGCCAACTTCTTGTCTTATTCTAACATTTCTTTAAATTATCGAGTCCTCATTGCATCGTTAGACTCTACTTCTTTGCCCAAGTGTTGGCAGGAAGCAAAGAAAAATCCAAGGTGGAAAGCTGCAATGATGGAAGAACTTGGGGCACTAGAGAAAAATAAGACATGGAAGCTGGTTCCATTACCCAAAGGGAAGAAAGCTGTGGGATGCAAATGGGTGTACACAGTAAAGGAGACGCCAGAAGGAAAAGTAGAGCGATACAAGGCGAGGTTGGTTGCAAAAGGATACACACAATCATATGACATTGACTATGATGAGACGTTTGCCCCAGTAGCAAAAATGAGCACGGTAAGAACTCTGGTCTCCATTGCAGCAAACTATGGATGGAAGCTATACCAGTTAGATGTGAAAAATGCCTTTCTCCATGGCTACCTGCAAGAAGAAGTATACATGGAACCCCCGTCAGGGTGCTATGCGACAGAATCAGACGGAGGGACGTCGCATGGTAAAGTGTGTAAACTAAAGAAGTCACTATACGGACTCAAGCAATCTTCTCGAGCCAGGTTTGACAGATTCAGAAAGGCTGTTACAGGCATGGAGTACCATCAAACAAATATAGATCATACGGTCTTTCTCCAGCATACAAGAGGCCACATTACTATACTTGCTGTATATGAGGATGATATAATAATTACTGGTGATGATGAAGTCGAAATTACTAAGCTGAAGTCAAAACTTGCGAAAGAGTTTGAGGTGAAGGATTTAAGAGCGATGAGATATTTTCTGGGTATCGAGGTGTGTGACGGCGAACAGGGAATTATTCTCTCACAAAGAAAATATGTACTAGATCTTCTAAAGGAGACAGTGATGCTGGGAAGCAAAGCAGCAGTAACTCCAATTGACCAGAAGTACAAGCTGGGAGCAGAAGCATGAGAGCCTGTTGATCGTGAAAGGTATCAAAGACTTGTAGGGAGATTGATTTATCTGGGGTTCACTCGCCCGAATATCTCATTTGTGTTGAGTGTAGTGAGCCGCTACATGCATGATCCAAGAACGGGTCATATGGAAGCGGTGTTTCAGATCTTAAGATATCTGAAAGGGACGCTGGGAAAAGGACTATGGTTCTGTAGGAACGAAATCGTAAAGCACAATACTCTAGAGGGGGGGTGAATAGAGTTGGCAGCGAAAATATGCTAATTAAAAAATATTAGCAGCAAGATCATAGAATAATAATCACAACTAAGTAATGTAAAGGCAGAGATAAGAAAGCAAACGCAAAGACAGCGATGTATACTGGTTTTCCTATGTTGAGGACTAATCCAGTCGGTAGAACTCTTGCTACCAGTTGAATCCACTATTGGCAAAACTGCAAGTTTTCTTACGAAGTCCTTGCAACTTCTACAATGCGAGCTTTGATACGAAGAACTCGTCCATCTTCAATTGTGAAGAGGTATTCTTCAATCAAGCCTTCTGATTACAATCTCTCAGAAACTTCTAGACCGCACCGCACTGGCAAATCGACTAGAGGATTGTAATTGGCTTGGGATCTGAAATTTAAAGCTCAAGAAAACTCTTTGGAAGACTGAAAGCTTTAGATAGAGAGAAGATTGAAAGTGAATGAGGGAGTTGAAATGATCGAAATCCTTCTCTATTTATAGGAATTCCAAAGACAGAATTCTGGCAGAATTCGGGCAGAATTCGGGCAGAACTCGATGAGGAAATCTCGGTCAAATCCGCAACTGCAGGAGGACCAAGTTCCAGAGAATTCAAAAATCAAAACGGCTACCAACCGAACTCTGGCCGAACTCTGGCCGAGTTCTGTCAGGGTTAGGTTAGGTATTTAAAAATAGATTTTAGGGATTTTTGAAAACCTTTTTGAAAAACCTTTTTGAAACTTTTGTTAATAAGAATATTTTTCAAAACAAAGGACATTTTAAAAGACATTTTGAAAACATTTTGGAATAGCCTATTTGCCAGTACGACTCGGTGTACAATGTATTCCTAGACTCAATAAAATGAAAAATATATTGCTCAAAGAAATACAGACTCGAACAGGCAAACATTGCTTCGGTCTTGAACTGAGTAGATAGCCATTCTTGATCATGTCCAAGAGTCCGATATATCCTGACTAGCTTTATATATCCAGACAGAGTTTGATCAATTATTAAAATCAGTTTTACCATGACCAATGGGCCAACAATCTCCTCCATTTTGATAATTGACAAACTATGAATGATATAACATTTAAGCTTGAAATAAAATAAAAAATTGTTCATGTCCTGCATTTTTTCAAAAGAATGTTAGATCTTTATTTTTCTCCCCCGTTGTCATTTAGCAAAATGATTGCAAAAGAGAAAAACTCCCCCGTAATCAATGCATAAATAACAGACAGTGAAGAAACACAAGAAAATAATTATGATAAATGATAGAAATAGTTAAAGAAAATTTAAATGACATCACAGGCATGTATTTGTACTCAGGCAGTTTATAATAAACAAAGAATTATTTCACAGGCAGTTATTAAAGCAGAAAAAGATGCTAAGTAAATAAACTGATGTGAATCATAAACTACGAAATCCATAAAGATGAAAAGATGTTCAGAAGACATCAATAAAATCCAGTACAAATCCTCAAAAGAAATACTGATAATAAAGTCTAAAAAGGTAGAAAAACTTGGAATGTTGGAGCATTTCCAAGTATACAGTAGATAATGTCTAAGTCTCAAAAATTAGATAACATATCACATATCCTCATCATCATCATCATCATCATCATCAGCATGACCAGCATGTCCAGAAGGACCAGCTGCAGAGGTACCCGCGCCAGAAGGGTGAGGAGGAGCGCCAGTGTAAAACTCACCAACATAATCTCGAGGAGCACGGTCAGAACGGTACCAATCATATGCGTTACCGGACTGAAAGTAGGCATGAACAGCCTCATCCTCACAGCGGTAACCAGAGAAAGCTGGATCTCTAGGAATGGAACCGGCAGAATGTCCAGTCAGGGCGAACCGAAGATCAGCTAAAGAATTTGTAATCGCCTGATAACGGGTTACGTCGCGGAACTCACGCTCGCGAGCCATGTCCATCATCGAGACGTGCAAATCTGAAAGGTGCTGGTTTATGCCCTCAAATGTCATAGCATACTGCTGAGGAGGTGGAGGAGGTGGAGCAGTAGCAGGGGCAGTAGGAGGAGCAGCAGCAGTCATACTGCGACGAGATAACTTGAGAAACATGGGCTCAGGGTCTTGAGTACAAGTAGATAAATCAATGTCGAAACGCTGGAAGATGCGTGGGAGAATCATCGCATAAGAGAGATTTCTATCTCTTGCACGACAACGTCCCATCATCTGAATAATGGTCTTAGGGGCAGAAAATGGAATCCCCTTAAGAATGTGATACATAGCAGATAATTCAAGAGACGTGACATCATCCTTCGAAGTAGATTTCGGAAGGAGAGTGGAGTAAATGATACGGTGCAATTCATTGAAATTGATATCTAATCCTCCAACACGAGTGCTTACATCAAATGTGTTTAATATGATATTGCAGTAGAACAATCTAATGGCATTAGTTGCTACTGGGAAACATAGTTTAACAAAATATTATAACCCTAATGCCTCAAAGAGAGGTCGATGTTCTGGAAATACAGTCCACTTGATGGGAGCGCCTGTGCATATGGATCTCATTGAAAAATCTCCATACCACAGTAGGGCTTGATCTAGGGTTTGAAAGTAAAACCCGTCGAACGCGCCATCGCTAGATTGGACTGGCGAAAAGAGGGAATTCGTGGGTGGATTCGAAGATGAACCTTCCTCACTTGGGTTGGTTGTCTTCTTCCTCTTAAAGGGGTTCAATCCCTTAGGTGCCATTTGTACAAAATAAGTAAATAGCACGAAATTAAACGGAGGGGAAATAAGGAGTTATACCTCCCGAGATTTGAGTATGTTGTAGAGAACGACGAACTCTGCACGAATCCAAAGTTTGGATTGATTTTACCACTTAGATTGGAAGAGAAGGGGTGGTGAAGAACTAGGGTTAGGGGGTTCTCTCGCGCGGCTGCTGTTGCTGTTAGATGAAGTTTAGAAGCAATGAAGAAGAAAGGCTCTCGGATTCTGGTTATATAACCTGATACCTTCAACCGAACGCGGGCCGAATTCGGTCCGAAGTCTGGCCGAATTCGCCTGGGGTTGGTTTGAAATACTTTCTTTTTCATTGGCTCATTTCAAATATTTAATTCAAAGATTAGTAATTTTGACATTAAAATAATATAATTAATGTTATTTTATATATTAAATTTCTTTACACAGCGACTGTTTCAGATTAGCTGTAGGAGTACTGTCCCAGCTGGCGGAGGTTCACCGGGGAACTCTTAAGTACCGCTTCACTTCAACCGTAGTTGTGGTGACAGACAGACTCTTTATTGGCTTGTCTCTAACACAGTTTTTGCATATTGAAATAAAATCATAAAATAAAATCAATTAACATTATTGACGTCCAAAATTCCTAATTCTCGACGTAAATAATTGAAACGATATTCTGATAGAGGTTTTGTGAAAATGTCAG
This sequence comes from Iris pallida, assembly GCA_029216955.1. Lineage (NCBI taxonomy): Eukaryota > Viridiplantae > Streptophyta > Magnoliopsida > Asparagales > Iridaceae > Iris > Iris pallida. The sequence continues at coordinate 5,397,260 of JANAVB010027994.1, forward strand.
CTAATTGATTCTCAGTATCTATGTATACAAGGTCAATATCTCCATTTTGATGATGATCTCTAAGAAAATGATGTCGAATCTCGATATGTTTTGTACGAGAATGACATACAGGATTCTTAGTCAAATTAATAGTGCTCGTGTTTATCACAGAAAATGGAAATATGTGTATAAAATAAATCATAGTCTTCCAAGGTTTGTTTCATCCACAAAATCTGAGCACAACAATGTCCTGCGGCGATATACTCAGCCTCTGTTGTTGATAGGGCTACAGAATTTTGCTTTTTACTAAACCATGAGACTAAAGCCTTGCCTAAGAAATGACATGTGCCATTGGAACTTTTTCTATCAACTTTGCATCCAGCAAAATCTACATCCGAATAACCAGTAAGGTCAAAGGACTTAGTTTTGGGATACCATAAGCCAACAGAAGAAGTGCCCTTAAGGTATCGAAAGATACGCTTAACTGCACACAGATGTGATTCCTTTGGATTAGCTTGAAAACGTGCACACAGGCAAACACTAAACATAATATCTGGACGACTAGCAGTTAAATAAAGTAAACTACCGATCATACCTCGATACTTACGTGTGTCGACCGGCTTGCCTTGTTCATCAATATCAAGCTTTGTTGAAGTTGCCATCGGAGTGCCAATTGGTTTGACATTGTCCAGATCAAACTTCTTTAGCAAATCTTTTGTGTACTTGGCTTGATTTATGAACGTCCCATTGTCAGTTTGTTTGATTTGCAGTCCGAGAAAGAATTTTAGCTCTCCCATCATACTCATCTCAAACTCATTCTGCATACACTTAGAAAATTCTTGACACAGAGATTCATCAGTAGATCCAAATATAATATCATCAACATAGACTTGTTTTAAAAGAAGCTTACCATTAAAGGACTTAATAAAAAGTGTAGTGTCAACCTTGTCTTTTGAAAAACCGTTGTCAAGTAGAAAAGAGCTTAGACGATCATACCAAACACGAGGGGCTTGTTTCAAACCGTATAAAGCTTTCTTCAACTTGAAAACATGATCAGGGTTTTTAAAATCTGTGAAACCTGGAGGTTGTGCTACAAAAACTTCTTCTTTAATAAAACCATTTAAAAATGCACTCTTGACATCCATTTGAAATAATTTAAAATTATGAAAACATGCAAATGCACATAACATGCGAATGGATTCTAATCTCGCAACTGGGGCATAAGTCTCATCGTAGTCGATACCTTCTTCCTGATTGTATCCTTGAGCTACGAGTCGAGCCTTATTACGAGTCACTAAACCATTCTCTTTCAGTTTATTTCGGAATACCCAACGGGTGCCAATGACCGGATGATCAATAAGCTTGGGAACAAGTTTCCAAACTTGATTCCGTTCAAATTGGTTTCATTCCTCTTGCATAGCATCTATCCAAAAACTATCACTACATGCTTCATCAATAGATTTGGGTTCTAGCTGTGAAATAAATGCAACACTAGAAACAATATCTCTACTGGATGTACGAGTACTTACACCTTTGGTAATGTCACCAATTACCAAATCCTTTGGATGATCAGCCGTAAATTTTAATCTTTTCGGCAGACTCTGAAGGTAGCTGGTTCCTGAATCTTCTCTAAGAGGATTAGCTAGTGCCGAGCTTGGTTGAGAATCAGCTGTTGTTGAGCTTGGTACAGTTGGATCTTCGTCATTGTCATCGATAGTCATTTGATTCAGTTCATCAAAAGTGACGTTGATTGACTCTTCGATGATCATGGTTCGTTTGTTGAAGACTCTGTATCCTTTGCTCTTGGCCGCATAACTTAAAAATATACCTTCATCGGCCTTTTCGTCAAACTTTCCCAAATTGTCTTTTATATTAAAATAAAGCACTTACAACCAAATATTCTAAAATATGAAACATATGGAATTCTATCAAACCATAACTCAAATGGAGTCTTCTTCGATTTGGGTCGAATTAGAACTCTATTGAGAACAAAACAAGCTGTATTGACAGCTTCAGCCCAGAAATATTTGGGTAGACTAAACTGGTTTAACATTACTCTGGCCATTTCGGATAGAGTTCTGTTCTTACGTTCCACAACTCCATTTTGTTGTGGAGTCCTAGGACAGGAGAACTCGTGTACAAAACCGTGCGTGTCACAAAATTGCTCAAACTCTGCATTCTCGAATTCGCCACCATGATCGCTTCGAATACGAGTGATCATGTAACATTTTTCATTCTGTACTTTCTTGCAAAAGGCGACAAATTCGGACAATGCATCATTCTTGCGTGTCAAGAAGTATACCCACGTGTATCTAGAAAAATCATCTACAATTACAAAAGCATAAAGCTTACCTCCGAGGCTAGCAACTCTGCTAGGACCAAATAAGTCCATATGTAGCAATTATAGAGGTCTAGTAGTACATACTGCGTTTACTGACTTGAATGTGGATCTGGTAGCTTTGTTCTTTTCATATTGGCTGTATATCGAATCCTTTTTGAATGTTATGTCCGGTAAACCGCGTACTAGCTTCTTTGTGGATAATCTTGAGATTGTGTCCATATTTGCGCGACCGAGTCTCATGTGCCACAGATGACTCTCATCACTTTTAGCCATTAAGCATCTACCTAAAATGTTAGTTTCTTCCAACAAATAGAAAACATATATGTTGTCTTCCCTGATACCTTCAAAGATAGTACTACCAGTTGAGCTATCAACTATAGTACATTTGTCTATGCCAAAGTTGATGCCATAACCATGATCAGCTAGATGACTTACGCTGAGTAGATTATGTTTCAACTCGGTAACCAGACAAACATCCTTAATCACAGGATAGGGAGACTTATCAACATCACCGATACCAATAATATACCCTTTCAAGTTATTACCGAAGAAAACATAGCCTTCCTTCTTTTTCTTCGACAGTATTGCAAATAGTGTAACGTCACCGGTCATATGCCGTGAACAACCGCTGTCGAGGATCCATTTGCTTCTAGCATGTGAAAGGTGTTCCACCTACAAAATAATTTGCAGATGAAACTTTTGGTACCCATTTCTTGTAGGGTCCTGAAATGTTAGCCTTTGGTATCCAAGCATAAATATTTAAATCAACAAGCTTTCTGATTCTACATGCAGATGAAATATGACCAATGAGGCCACAATAATGACATTGTGCATGTCGAGTGTTGAAAGCTGAGTGGTGTGCATGGTTGGTAGGTTTAGGTTTTCTAGTATAGAAGAAAGCATGCCTATAATCCTGTTTGGGCTTAACCTTTTGGGGTAAAGGTTTGATAGGGTTAGGTCTGACAGTGTTTGGTTTGGAAATGTTCCGATTTTTCGGTAAGTGGCACGTGTTAGGAAAGGAAGCAGCAGTCTCAGGCTGTTTTTCTAACCTAATTTCCAATCTCTTGGAAGTGTCATACAACTTAGTATAATCAGAAGTGAGTATTTCCATTCTGATTTGTGCACTTTGAAGACTTTTCTTCTCTTTAGAAAGTTCTTCCTTGAGTTGGTCAATAACTTTGTCTTTCTCTTCAGATGACTTGGTAGTCTCGTGTAATAAGAGCTTAATAGAGAAAAGCTCACCAGACTCACTAACATTATTTCTAACCTCAGCTAGTAGGTCGGTAAGTCTTCCTATTTCTCTTTTGTACTCTTTGAGTACCTTCTTAGAGGTCTGATGTTTGCTACGCAGTTTCCTGTAATCACTTATCAGTTCACTGAAGGCATCTCCTAGTTGCTCAAAGGTGAAGTCATCATATGTATCAACTACAGGTTCAGTAGGTACCTGATCGGATGCCATAAAGCATACGTTTGCAGCGTCTTCTGATTGTTCATCTTCTGAGTCGCTGACTTCACTTTCATGCCATATGCTGGTGTTGGCATATCTCCGAGATGTTGATATCTTCAGGTTCCCTTTTTCATACCTGTTGCTCTTCTTGCTTGATGATGAGTTTGTAGGACAATCCTTCTTCATGTGTCCCTTCTTCTTGCAGCCATAGCAGACTGCATCATCTTGATACCAGTTGTTACTGCTGTTGTTTTCTTTGGTTCTCTTCTCATATCTCATGAATCTTTTGAATTTTCTTGCTAGGAGTGCTTGATCTTCAGCATCAGATTCACTGCTGTCTGAGTCACCTTCAGCAGCTTTTCTGTGCTGAGCCTTGAAAGCGATCGTCTTCTCCTTTGGTGCAGGCTCTTCAAAATCTTGTAGCTCCAGTTCATGAGTGAGTAGCTTACCCATGAGTACTTCGAGGGACATAGTTGTGAGGTCGTTCCCTTCAATGATCGCAGTAGCCTTTGAAATCCAGTTCTTGGTAAGTGCTCGCAGGAGTTTGCAAATCTTTTCATGGTTACTGTATTCTTTGTCTAGGAAGGACAAAGGATTTACAATATCCAGGAATCTTTCGAACATCCGAGTAACTGTTTCGTTGGGCTTCGTCTTGAACACCTCATACTCTTGAGTATGTCTGCTGACCTTTGATTCTTTGACTTGAGTCATGCCTTCATGTGTGACTTCAAGTAGCTTCCACACTTCATTAGCCGTTGTGCAGATAGACACCCTGTTAAATTCAGTTCTGTCTAAAGCACAAAATAGAGCGTTAATAGCACGTGCGTCAAGACTGGCCTTTTTTTTCCTCCTCTGTATATCTATTATGGGTTTTTTCAACTAGAACTCCATCAACATTTATACGAGGTGGCTTTTGATAGCCATCAATAACAATAGACCATAAATCAAAGTCAAGAGATTTCAAGAAGAAACTCATCCGTGTTTTCCAATAGGTATAGTTCTTACCATCAAACAGTGGAGGTCTGTTTGTGGCCTGGCCTTCACTTGTGAATTTCACAGTTGCCATGTGTTGTGCTGTGATCTATATAACAATTAATTAAATGAATAAATAATTGCAATGTTACCTTGCTTTACCTGTAACACCCGCTCTGATACCAATTGTAGGAACGAAATCGTAAAGCACAATACTCTAGAGGGGGGTGAATAGAGTTGGCAGCGAAAATATACTAATTAAAAAATGTTAGCAGCAAGATCACAGAATAATAATCACAACTAAGTAATGTAAAGGCAGAGATAAGAAAGCAAACGCAAAGACAGCGATGTATACTGGTTTCCCTCTGTTGAGGACTAATCCAGTCGGTAGAACTCTTGCTACCAGTTGAATCCACTATTGGCAAAACCGCACGTTTTCTTACGAAGTCCTTGCAACTTCTATAACGCGAGCTTTGATACGAAGAACTCGTCCAACTTCAATTGTGAAGAGGTATTCTTCAATCAAGCCTTCTGATTACAATCTCTCAGAAACTTCTAGACCGCACCGCACTGGCAAATCGACTAGAGGATTGTAATTGGCTTGGGATCTGAAATTTAAAGCTCAAGAAAACTCTTTGGAAGACTGAAAGCTTTAGATAGAGAGAAGATTGAAAGTGAATGAGTGAGTTAAAATAATCGAAATCCTTCTCTATTTATAGGAATTCCAAAGACAGAATTCGGGCAGAATTCGGGCAGAACTCGATGAGGAAATCTAGGTCAAATCCGCAACTGCAGGAGGACCAAGTTCCAGAGAATTCAAAAATCAAAACGGCTACCAACCGAACTCTGGCCGAACTCTGGCCGAGTTCTGTCAGGGTTAGGTTAGGTATTTAAAAATAGATTTTGGGGATTTTTGAAAACTTTTTTGAAAAACCTTTTTGAAACTTTTGTTAATAAGAATGTTTTTCAAAACAAAGGACATTTTAAAAGACATTTTAAAAACATTTTGGAATAGCCTATTTGCCAGTACGACTCGGTGTACAACGTATTCCTAGACTCAATAAAATAAAAAATAAATTGCTCAAAGAAATACAGACTCGAACAGGCAAACATTGCTTCGGTCTTGAACTGAGTAGATAGCCATTCTTGATCATGTCCAAGAGTCCGATATATCCTGACTAGCTTCATATATCCGGACAGAGTTTGATCAATTATTAAAATCAGTTTGACCATGACCAATGGGCCAACAGGTTCAAGAAGAATGGACACATAGAAGTTGAGGGATACTACGCTGCAGACTGGGTAAGCTGCATAGACGACAGAAGGTCTACCACGGGGTACTGTATTTTTGTAGGAGGAAACCTAGTCTCATGGAGAAGCAAGAAACAGCCAGTGGTAGCATGGTTGACAGCTGAAGCAGAATACAGGGCAATAGCTCTGGGAGTGTCAGAGTTGCTATGGGTAAGAGCACTGCTGACAGAGTTGAAGCTGGACAATGGAGCACCATTATGTCTTCTGAGCGATAGTCAAGCTGCAATAAGTATAGCTAACAATCCAGTTCAGCACGACAGAACGAAGCACATCGAGATCGATCGATTCTTCATCAATGAGAAGCTGGAACAAGGGATACTGAAGATTGACCATGTTCGCTCAGAAGAACAAGTTGCAGACTGTCTGACTAAGGGTCTTAGTTCATTGAGTCTGTCAAAGCTATATAACAAGATGGGGATGATTAATATCTATCACCCATCTTGAGGGGGAGTGTTGAGAACTAATAAGGGACTTTAGTCCCACATCGGAAGTTGTATTGTGAAGAGGAGGTGTACTCTCTATATGTAGTGGCAGGAGCCCATCAATAAAATCATCTAAGAAATTCCACTCATTTCAACTAACGTATCTAGTTCAGTGAGTCAAAATTACTTCCAACGCTTGTGTCCATACTATAATAAAAATACGTATATAGAAACCTAGACAATTTTCATACTAGAATGATATTAAAATTTCAGCCCAAGTTCTATATTAGGCAATATATATCTTAAAATTAATCATAAAAATTGGAAATTTGAAAGCAAATTTGATGATTTTAAGAACAATTGAAACAAGGAGAGGGCTTGCCTTAGGTTGGAGATGACCTAGAATTCTCCACTAATTTCCTAATTTCAAACCCAACAACAACAAAAATTCCTGTTAGCAACTCTAACCTAGGTTAGAAAAAATAGAGATGGAAAAAAAAGGAAGTTTGGAAATTTACCTAGGTTTTCCTTTTTTTGGAAGTGGAAATGAAGGAGGAAGAAGAGAAGGAAGAGGAGGTGGCCGGAGAGGGGTGGCCGGCGGCAGGCGGCGGCGGGCGGCGGACGGGAGCGGGAAGTTCGGCCAGCAGCAGCAGCGGTTGGGAGTGGGGAGGAGGTGGTGTTTATGTGTGTGGGTGTATGTGTGTATGGAGAGAGAGAGAGGGGGGTTATTTGCTTTATAGAAAAGAAAATCGGTGAGGTGTCCCTTTCTAGGGAATTCCTAAGGGACACATGGCTTGCATCTAGGGAGTTCTCATGGAACACATGGAATGACATGTGTCATGCCATGGATGGGTTTCCCTTTTTTTTCTTTTTTTTGAAAACTTAGAGAAAAGGAAAAAAAATAATTAGAGTATGACATATGCCGTCTATACTTATTAACGACATTGATTGCATGACGTGAAAAGGCAATTATGGCGTGCAGTAGACCGCCGTTAGTACACAATAATGACATACTTTTATACGTAGTTAATGTATAATTACGACACTCCTGCACGTCGTTAATGCACAGTTACGACATTCAGATGCACGCCATTAGTAATATTTTATGATATTCCTTTGCATGTCTTTATTGGTCAACTATGACATTTATTGTATGTCGTAAAAGGTATCATACACACATCAATTATGACATATTATGAACGCCTTAAATTCTTTTCAATTTTTTTAAAGAAAATTCTGCGTTCTGTGTATTCAATTTTACCTTTGACATTCAATCACAATACATATAATATACCCAACAATTACTAAAAATAATAACTTTCATTAAAACAATAATGTTAAATCGAAATCCATAATCACTTTATTAAACCATAATAATGTCAAATTATTTGAATCCCAAATCACCAACTAAATTATCACAAAAATGTGGCCTAATCACCACATCAATTGTTATAAGTACCAACTAAAATATCATAACAATCACCAAAAAAAATATTCCTAAATCACAAACTAAAAGTCACCAATTGATCTCAATTTCATTAGCAGTCGTCCCAAATGATTAAGGCCTTCACCTTCCCTAGCTACCTCCACTCCAAAGGAGATCGTGAAGGGAAGCTTTGACATCAACTTTTACAGTCCCAGTTAGCACAAACCTAGATGGTCATAAATTTAGTGTTAGAAAACCAAAATATGATATAAGAAATTTTATCTTCAGGATTGTATCAATACTGACAATCAGAAACATAGGGAATAAAGAAATATCCAATTCTATTTACTTTATATGCATGCAATCAGAAACCATATTTTCAGAAACCGTATTTTCATGCAATTAGTAGCAAACTGACACTAGCATATGAATGCTTCAAAAGTTTCAATTAGTAGCAAACTAACACTAGCATATGAATGCTTCAAAAGTTTCAATTAATAGCAAATTGACGCTAGCATACAACCCCCATAGTTAAAATTGGTTATACCCATACTGACACTAGCATACAACCCCCATAGTTAACTGACACTAGCATTCATATTTTCGAAAATATCCACAAGTTTTCAAAAATATGGTATACCCATAGGGGAAATATCCAATTCTATTTACTTTACATGCATGCAATCAGAAACCATATTTTCGGAATCCACATTTTCATGCAATTTGTAGCAAATTGACACTAGCATATGAATGCTTCAAAAAGTTACAATTAGTAGCAAACTGACACTAACATATGAATGCTTCAAAAGTTTATTGCTAAGGAAACATAATCCTATCCAAATGGTTTAGAAGAATTTCTATATGTATCCATCGATTTCTTTTTCTCGCTTTTCCACTAATCAAATTGGGAGGGCAGGGATCCATCTGATCTTTATGGCTAGACTTCTCTTCCATGTCCCGGACAACGACTACGTAGCAACTGACTCTCAGACGGTATTGGTCGTTCCATGTAGTTGATTTTGCATAGCGTGCCAAAGTTTGGTGGAGAAAAGATTTGGATTATAATGATCAGATTATGCACTTCAATTGGTTGGGCTATGGGGGCAGTATAAGTTGTATTCTTTCTTGTCAACCGAATAAATGTTGTGATAGTTGAGTCATTTAGGGCATGTTTGTGTTTAAATTGTTGTACATATTCCGGAGTATCATGATATTTATTGATGTTAAAATGACCTAATTAATGCTACTTGTAAACTGACACTAGCATATGAATGCTTCAAAAGTAACAAGTTGAGCTTACATTAGAACTTCTCCCATCAAAAGGTTCCAACTGTATAATGGGATTGTATCAGAGTGAACTTCTAAAATGATGAAATTGAAGTTTGAAAACAAGAATCATGTAAAAGCAACATGAGATGCAACGAATAATGTAAAAAAGCATCATGAGACTATGGGATTGTATCAGACCTGGGATTTCAAACAAAAATAGCAGACCTGGGTATATTAACAATTAATAAATGTTACACTCAACAGGGCAAACATTAACAATTTTCTAGGTGGTAGAGAACAATGTAAACCAATATATATAAGACATCAACAAATATATATCTGACAGGTGGCAGAGAAAAAATGATACAAACAACAAATTCCAACATTTGATACAGATATGTTTTAACTTTTAGATTTCAACTAGGAAAATTGAACTAATTTGTGTCAACATTCAATTGGTTCTATAATATGCTCAAAAAAGAGAAGGAAAATAATATTATCTTAAAAGATTTACCATTAGTTGAATATAATATACTTGATAGGCCACGTGACTGTACTTGATAATGCCTCGTGTAGAAGAAAAAACTCACGGGTCGGCCGATATAAAGTCACCTCAAAATTAGTTACTTCATGTACCCAAAGCTTATAGCACTCGTGTCCAAGAGGCACATGGTGGACCAAATCATTAGGATTTGTAGATGCAATGTCACCAATGGCAACAACTTCTGATCCTGTCATCCAATTCAACATTTTGCATTTTGTCCCAATGTTAGGGGAACTTGGAATTTCTACATTTTTCTTTCCCTACCTTGTTTGTTCCATCTCCCGATGGGTAGAACTTTGAACACCAAATTTTGAGTTAGAACTTTCCACCATGCCTGGGTTTTCAGTTTGCTACAAGAATAAAAAATACGTTAGTAATTGAACATATCAACAAATAATAAAGAGGGGGAAAAAATACTACTTCCAAATGGAAAACTTATAATATTATTCACTCCCGTGAATTTTTCAGTAATACTTTTTGTATAATTTCTCAATTCAATCAACTCATTTTCCAATCTATTGAATTTGTCACGATAATATTTTTGGCCTTCCACTTTTGAAGGAGTCGCCCCAAAGCCAAGACCTCTTACTCTTTCACGTTGTTCAAGGCCAATTACCTTTGAAACCGCATCATCTTGAAGAGAACATTTTTTTGATGGTGTTGCTTACTTATGAGTTTTCTGATGGTGTTGAAGAGAAATATTTTTAGCCTTCCACTATTGGTTCTTTAGACCCACCTCTAAAGAACCAATAGAAACCAATGCCCAAGTGATAAAACCCTGAAAACATAAAAAATCCTAGATTTTCAATCATCAGGCCACATTTCTAATTTCTGACAGTAAAAAAGGTAGGTAGGTAGTAATGAATTCTTATTAAGATATGGTTCTTTACAAAATTATTCTATAAAAACATCATTATAGCTTGATATCATAATACTTAGAGACTAAGAATTACTTGCCAAAGGATACTTTAAAAACCAAAGGAAACATTTCTAATTTTCAATCAATAGGCAATATTTTTCAAAGCTGTCATTTCCAAAGGATACTTTAAAAACCTATTTTACTCAAAAATCATAATTTCTGAGAGACTAAGAATTACATACCAATTTTAGTAACTTCGTAGTATTTGCAATATCTAGATAGCCTGATATCAATGAAGAACACCGTATCTACATGCGTTCTTTCTGGACACTTTAATGTTTTAAGATATCAAAATCCAAGCAGAAGAACACCTTATGTCGATTCAACGTCACTACAGTTAAAACTCAGCCGTTCTCTTTTCAATAAAACAATGAGCACAAAACTTTACCTTAGTAACCAAATATGAATCACAAACACAATAACACTAATTTTATAAAATTACTGAAATATATGATATCCAAGCCATTTCTCTACGATCACACAATCTGTGTAAAGAAAGGAAGCAAGCCCACCACCTAAGAAACCAATACAAGCCACAAATAACACATGCAGGAGGATCAAAATTAACATAAATTAGGGTTTTTACCAATACCCAACTGATAATAGCCAAGAACCCTAAATTAAGATAAACTATTTTACTCAAAAGATTAAGAATTATGAGCTACTTTCAGTAGTTTCTAGTATTTTGTCAATGCAGAATCTGATGCATTAATATTATCAAGTAAGTCCCTTCTCGGACAATTTTGGGCTTAGAATATCAAGATTCTAGCCAAGCAAACAACAGCACAATTAGCTAGTAGAATCATTTTGAAAGATGCAACACATTCATATCATGCAACATTGATACCTTGGTTTCCCTGACAAGTTACTATGATACCGTATCTTAACATTAACCAACTCATGCATATCATGCAATACTGATATATCACTGACAGGTTTGAAGAATGCTGGTGAAGAATTTAGAATAGCTAAAAGCGCAAAGTATTAAAGTTCCAAAAACAAGTGCAACAAATTATATATGATAAAGTGTGAGCAAGTTCACATGTGACACTTCCAAATAACATCTCTATTTTCTTTCAACTAACACTTAGGACCCTTCAATTTGTTAAGTAATCTTCAATCTGTTTGGAAAAACCTCCATCGTTGACATTAATCTTCAATCTGTTTAGTAAAACATTTAGATTAATTAATAAGAAAGAAATTATGATACATGTATACACAAAATTGATAATACTTATGATGACTATCGAAATAGTAATTATTTACCTCATCCGAAGTCATCTTCTCACAATCGTGTCTTACATAACCTTCACCATCAAGATTCAGATCAAATTGTAGTGCATCTAATAGTGCACATGGCATGTAGGCACTATCTTCAAAACTTTCTAACTCGTAAAAAACCTCGTGGTGGTGCTCTTAGTATAACATACCAATGTGATGCATCACTATCGCTTGAATAAAAAACTTGCTTTGCTTGTGATGCTAAAATAAACGGATCTCTTTCAAATTGACTTTACCAAGGTAAATTCCTCTTCAACTTTGATACCATTTTCTATGTTTGCCCAATCACATTGAGATAAAGGAACCTGAATATTGTAGTAGTCAAGCAAGATTATGTCTCTAATAACCCCATAATAAGATACTCTTTCAATAACGTGAAATGTGTCTCTTGCACTAGATCGACAAATTGTTTCTTCTTCAATAGAAACACCACTGTTTTGTGTGCTTTTTTGGGCATCTTTTGTATGAAATCAATGACCATTGATGACATAACCTGATAATGACATTACATCCTTTTTAGGTCCATATAATAGCCACCTTAATGTGCTCGACATAGTGGCAACTTGGCACGTTTTGACTTTATTTGCTAGCCATCCTAGGAAAGTCTCTGTATGTCTCTTTCGTAGCAGACATTCATTCTTCAAAAGACGCCTATCCAAATGCTTAAGTTTCGCTAAATGCATTCTGATATTAAAGTATAAATACATGAGATCGTAGAAAATAAAAATGTTAAGTGAAAGTAAGTTATAATTTGCTATCATACTTACCTAATGTATGGTTCGACTGCAGAACTGTTAAACAAAACAGTATGATGAGCTATCTCTAACATGTCAGAAGACATACTCCTTGATTTCCCCTTATAAATTGGTCTCCCTTCTCCGATAGTTTCATTCTCAAAATCATCATTACATCTATATTGAGCTCCAATTTCAGCAGCTTGCTTCATGTACCCACTACAAAAACTTGAGCACTCTTCAACAAGATACCTTTCTGCTATACATCCTTCAGGCCGTAAACGATTTCTAACATATCCTTTTAGTACCTTCATAGATCTAATTAAAAGCTAATCTTAGAAGAGTATAGAATAATTTATAAGTTCATTATTAATTTAAAATATAGATTATTACCTCTCAAAGGGTACATCCAACAAAATTGTACCCTCCACCAATTCGAGCTTCTCGTGCAAGATAAATTGTGAGGTGCACCATTACATCAAAAAAGGATGGAGAAAAAAAATCTTTTTGACAAGCACAAAGTTTCTGCAACTACAGTTTCAAGTTGTTCCAATCAGTTTTTATTAACCATTCTTTGACATAATTCATTAGAAAATGAACAAAGTTGAAATATTGCAGTTCTTGTAACCTTTGGTAGAAGTCCTCTTTATGCTACTGATAAGAGTTATTGGAGTAGAATGTGACAATCATGAGACTTAGGTTTACAATCTTAGAATCTTGCAGTGACACATGATTTAAAATGTTGGAGCCATAACCATCAGAAAATCGTAAATTTGCAAGCCTTGCACAAAATAATTGCTTCTCTGACTTTGATAAATTAAAAGACGCTGTCCATCGAAATTTATCCCCTATTTTTTCAGCATGTAGTTTTTTTTTCTTATGTCCATTTCTGCCTTATCTCTACGAGAATTTAGTCCATCCTTTGTTTTCCCCTTTACACTCAAGAGTGTGCCAATAATGCTCTCATAAATATTCTTCTTAATGTGCATCACATCCAAATTGTGTTGCAATGACAAACTCTGAAACGTCAGATAAAAAAATACATTAAATTCATAACTAAAAAGGAATTTATTTTCATATATATATATATATATATATATATATATATATATATATATATATATATATATATATATAATATTGAAAGAGAAGGGGGGGTAATGATAGTACCTTCTAATAAGGTAACTCAAAGAAATTTGATTTTTTCTTCCAAGGCCATATTGAATCAATATTTGGCTGTTGTTGCTTCTTCTACCTTTTCTTTTTTTTTTTTGGTTTTTCTCAATTATTGACATGGTTTTTTACCACATCAAAAACTTCTGAACCTGTTAGTGTTCTAGGCTTCCTTCTATGTTCTTCATTTCCATCAAACCAAACTTTTTTAATCAGAATGAATGATTGTGCGCAAGAAACCATTTATGGTCCATGTATACATGCTTCTGACAATTAGCCAACCATCTTGAAGATGTCTCAATTCCACATATTGGACAAACTGCTAAATCCTTTGTGGAATATCCAAATAAATTTCCATAGGCCAGAAAGTCATTTATTTTCCACATTAGAATAGCCTTCAAATTAAATATGGATTTACTAAACGAATAAAAAAACACTCACACCATTGGTCCATAACTCTTTCAAATCTTCTATATGTGGTTCCAAGTATACATCTATGTCATTTTCTGGTTGCTTAGGCCTGAGGATTAATAACGTTAGCATCAAGTTATCCTTTGACATGTATAAGGAAGGGGCAGATTATAAGCAACCAAAATCACAGGCCAACAACTATATTGGGTACTACGATCACCGAAAGGATTAAATCCATCTAATGCAAGGCCAAGCCTAAGATTACGTGGATCTGATGCAAAATTTGGCTACTCACTATCAATCATATTCAGGCCATTAAATCAACAGGTGCCCATCTTTCCATCCTGACTTGTAAGTGTCATGCCATCTTAATTGTTCTTCCTTTTCTGGTGATTTAAACATTCTTCTAAATCTTGGTATTATAGGAAAGTACCTCAACACCTTTGCAGGAACTCTATTTTGAGTCCTATTGGTGCACTCATCAACTTTCTACCGTAAAGCCCCACATTTTGGACACGTCTCCATATGTTCCTTTTCCTTTCTAAATAAACAACAATCATTAACACAAGCATGTATCTTCTCATAGCCTAGATCAAAATCTTTAAGTAGCTTCTTTACTGAATATAAAGAATCAGAAAGTTTGTTGTATCGAGGTAGAATTTTGCCAAGCATCTCAAAGAGTTTATTAAACCGTTGTACGTGAGACTATGTCTAGCTTTATAATTGTATAGGCAACAACTGCAGCCATCTTCGTGTAGATAGATTCACTATATAAAGGAAGTTCAGCATCCTCTACAAGATTTGCAAAATTTTCATCTCTTCTTTCATATGTAGGTTCCACATTATTATCATTGTCTTGAAAAAAATTATCTTCAAAATTTGCATCTCTAAACATTTTATATGCTTTAGGTATTTCTAAAGCTTCGTCTCTAGTTGCAGTATAACTTTCTCTATGAAAGACCCATTTATCATATGTAGGATCCGTCCCAAATATGACTAAGTGCTCGTAAACAGTATAAAATGGTGAAATTCATGACTTAAACATTGACAACAAGGACATTGATTTTTTTTCTGGATTTTCCTTACTAGCTTGAATTGTATCATCAAACCTGTGTGCTCCATTTTGATATGCTTTTGAATCTCTACAAATAACGACAAACCCCCACACATAATCTTATATTAATAAAAAAAGTAAGTAGCCTTATATGTTAATGTTTATGATTTTAAGGAATAAATAATAACCTTTTAAAGTGTACCCAATCTTTGTCCATTTGTATGACCCACTTGCACGAATTATAACCTGCTAAAGTCATAAAAAGTCACTTTTCTTATAGTAAGCCATTTTATGTCTTTCATTTTCTTCAAATCTGATATGTAAACATGTAGAGTTATGTATCATACGATACATGATATGATACTCGATACACGCTAATGATACACAAGCAACTCAATAAACAATATACTATGCGAGTTAACAAACTTATGTACCCATATTCTTATTTGATTCTTTAGTATCAACGTCTCAAATATTCATCGTATCCAACATGGTAATTCTAGTTTTTCTCATCCTGGAATCCAAACTCACAAAATTCACCATTAATCTAGTCATGTAGTCTTATTTCGATGCAAGTTTAAATGCCAAACAGATTCAGAAAAAAATTATTTCTATACCGTAAATAAAATATCAAAATAAGAAAAGCAACTTTAAGAAAATGTTGTAGCACAATATAAGGTTGTAAGGTTATAACGCGTATGGCTAGACAGATTCAAAAAAATTAGGGATATCTCAAACTAAAATCAATTACTTAAAAAAAATTAGGGAAAAATAAAACCCTAAAAATCAGATCGTCCAAAATAAAAAGGGAAAAATACTAAATAAAAAAGGAAGAAACAGATAAGAGATGCCTATAGAGAGAGAAGAAGAAATAAAAATGAGAGAGAGAAGGAGAACCTAACATCTGTGGGAGAGAGAGAGAGAAGTGAGAAAGAGAGAGAGAGAGAGAGAGAGAGAGAGAGAACCCGCGATAAAGAGAAGCGAGAGAGAGATAGAACCTGCGGGAGAGAGAAGAGAGATAGAGAGAGAAAATACCTGACGACGGAAGAGGTTGGAGAGGTCTGCTACGGGAGAGGGAGGAAGTGTACCGGGAGACGAAAAAAGAATTTTTTTGGGAGAGATGGAAAGAAAAGGTGAACTTGCTGCTTTTAGAATACATCTGCGGGAAATAAAAAAAGACGCGTTTGTTTGTTTTTTTTGGGAAGATTTTAGAGCATTAATTGTGCGCCCTCTTTTTGGTATAGTTTAATATGGCGTCACAATGTATGCCATAAATAGATTTAATTATCATATTCTGAATTTTTTATGACATTTAATAAAACTGGAAATTGCTGAGAAATCCAATTTCGGGGTGGACTTTTATGAAATGTCCAACCGCTGGATAAGTTTTATGAAATACCCAGAATTAAGTATTTTCACGTTAAATATTCTAAGATTCCCTTTTAGATGCCACCCGCTAAAAACTGCTATTTTTATAATACCGAAACTACCCCTCCGCGCGAATTGGTCATCTATATGTATTTGAATTCAAAAAACTCAGATCTGGATTGTGATTTTCGTCTTCTTCTTCTTCACTGGAAATCTGAATTCCATTGCTCTCATCTTCAGCAGAGATTGCAAAGATCGTTCGTAGTTCGGTGTGCTTTTCTTCAGTCGAACTCAGATCATCGCTCGTCATCATCATCATCATCTTCATCTTCATCGTGGAGACATTTGAAGTTTTTCGACAATTAGGTCAATTGTGGAGAGAATATCTTTCTTCTTCTTTTCCATCAGAATTATCATCGTTTTGAAAGAATAACGAAACTCTTTGTTCATGAAAAAAAACTAAATTACACGGAGAATGCCATTCTCCGTTTTATTTAAAACGGAGAATGCCGTTCTCCGTCTTAATTTAAACGGAGAATGACATTCTCCGTCTTAATTTAAACGGAGAATGGCCATTCTCCGTGCTACATTAAGACGGAGAATGTCATTCTCCGTTTTATTTAACACGGAGAATGACATATTCTCTGTTTTATTTAACACGGAAAATGGCATTCTCCGTGTTAGTAACACGGAGAATGGTCATTCTCCTGCGTTTTAACACTAGAATGACCATTCTCTGTGTTAAATAAAACGGAGAATGTCATTCTTCGTGTTAAATAAAACGGAGAATGACATTCTCCGTCTTAATGTAGCACGGAGAATGGCCATTCTCCGTTTAAATTAAGACGGAGAATGTCATTCTCCATTTTATTTAACACGGAGAATGACATTCTCCGTTTAAATTAAGACGGAGAATGTCATTCTCCGTTTTATTTAACACGGAGAATGACATTCTCCGTTTTATTTAACACGGAGAATGGCATTCTCCGTGTTTCTAACACGGAGAATGGTCATTCTCTTGCGTTTTAACACTGGAATGACCATTCTTCGTGTAAACTAAGACGGAGAATGACCATTCTCCGTCTAAATTATGACGGAAAATGGCCATTCTCCGTGTAACTTTCAGGACGGAGAATGACATTCTCCGTCTTAATTAAGACGGAGAATGTCATTCTCCGTGTTACTAACACGGAGAATGGTCATTCTCCGTGTAAATTAAGACGGAGAATGCCATTCTCCGTGTTACTAATACGGAGAATGACCACCCTCATGTGAAATTAACATTTTTCGTGTTCTAACACGGAGAATGGCCATTCTCCTGCATTTTATGATCAGCTGAAACTTTGGAGGGCCATAACTTTTGAGTGGGAGGTCGAAACGAGGTCCCGTTTGTCGCAAAATGAACGTATCGTCGAGGAGACTGAAAGTAATAATTTTATCGTTAGTCGGCCTTCCAAAATTTTAGATTCGCAAAAAAATGATGTTTGGACCTCCGTTTTAGCATTTTTGTCGTTTGTCCCAGTCTTTCCGAAATTTTTCGACGAGTTTTTGAAGATTTTTGAGGAGAAAACCTAGATTCGAAAGTGAGCAGCGTAAGGAAGAAGATGAAGTATCGAAACTTTTTTTAAGAGCAGTTTCGTGGGTGTTTTCAATAAATTAAAAGGAAGGGCAAAAGGGTCATTTGGAACCCGCTTTGGATAAGTTTCTTTAATTCTGGGCACGCGATGAAAGTTTTTTTAGCGGTGGATTTTACATAAAACTTTTTTAGTTTTTGGGCATTTCATAAATCTTCCCTTAATAAAATGTATGTCGTGGTTAACTATTTACGGCATACTTTTTTTAGCACGTCTTAAATTCAACGTCATAAAAAGTCACTTTTTTGTAGTGTAACTTGGTTTGGCAAGGTAATGACTAGAAGACCTAGAAAACCTAATTTAGCAAGGTATCGACCTAGAATTGACTTAGAAACCTAGGGATGACCTAAAGACTTAGAATTTGACTAGTTTAACTTGTTTATCATTTCAAAACAATGTGTTGATATGATATTCCATATTTAGGTCTTTGAGGCACTGTTACAGATACAGTTTGATATTTCACCTGGATTCCAAGCGGGTACATTCTCTGATAATTTCTCGTTTATGATATCTTCTATGTTTTTTGTATCTAGTGTAGATATCTTTGATTTTCTGACACATGGTTACATGGATTGGTATTTTCGAATCCCGTCATGAGATGTTATTCCTTGAGTATCTTGGTGTACCTTGTACAAGGCTTGTTGTTCTTGTACTTGTATGGACACTGATTCTTGAGGAGATTTGCTACCTTCTCATAGAATTTCGTGTCGTAACGTGCCATAGTTGGATCCACTATACCAGTCAGGGGCGGAGAGTGTTAGTGTAGATATGTGATCATACCCTCCTTTTGCATGTCTTATTCCTTATGAGAGTTGATCATACACCGCACGTATGATTAGCCAGGCCCTATCCTTGTACAAGTTTTCAAGCCGATCACATGTTGAAACTAGTGTCCACTCACTTAGATACTTTACTCTTGATTCTTGTACATGATATTTCTTGTTCTTGTATTTACTTACAACATTTCTATATCTTGTTATATTTTTGTTTTTGCTCTATTATCTTGTATTTATCTCTACTTACAATTACATAGTCCATATCATTTATTGGAACTATTATTACAGATGTGCTTCGCTCAAATCCTGACTGGATATATTTTTTAGATGATTTAGAGAGTGATGCTCTACTCACTACGAACCTCAAGATGTAGTAGGTATAGACTTGGAGACCGTGGCTCAAGAGGGGCTAGTACCAGTTGAGGAGGATGATGCACTAGTTGTAGCTCATTAGTTAACAGTTTATTGTGCTAGATTTGTCTCCAGTTGGACATTTTGTTATATCTCTTTCTGAGACTCATATGGGATATTGTTAGCATTCAGACTTATTTGTGAGATGTATATTGACTCTTATTTCCTGTTTCTCTTTATATCACATTCGTGCATTATACTTCCTTATAGATTATGTGATTGAGTATTCATATTCATACTGATATTGAGATGATATTATATTTTATGGATCATTATTGTTAGATAACATAGTAGATCTAGACAGCGTTCTACTGTCGATGCTGCGGCATAGGCTGGACATATCCACGTTCTTGTGCCCTTACATTGGGTACGGGTCGTGACACATCCCGTGGTATTTATAGCCATTCATATTATAATGGCTACTTTTGTTATTCTACACAGATAATAAGCAAAACATATTTGTCATGCCTAGTACCGAAATACGAAGAACAAGGGTATGACATGGCCGGTTACGCACTACAGAGTAAAACATCACCCCAAAATACGGTAATGACTGTCAATAGACAATAAGGTTAATACTGCAATAAGGTCTCCTATGATCTCACATATCATCTACGTCTCAGTCAGTCAATCAAGAAGCAGTAAATAAATTGCATATAAGATAAAATAGTAAGACATTCCTAACGCTCTATCAAAATGATTATGAAGCTAACTATACAAATGAAAAGCTAGCATAGTGCCAAATATATATGATCAAAGTCAGCTGCAATTTGAATAAGTACAATCATGTAGAAAAAAAATCTAGATATCAGACTAAGCAGGCGCCTGTGGTTAAATGCCCAAAAGATACAAAATATTATTCGAGTGATGAAAAAATAACCCACTCTTATCCCTCGGCGGCCATCCTCCTGACTTACACCATTAGTCAGGTATAAGGCTGGATCCTTGGACTATGGCTCTAAATATGGCCAAACAAACAAGTGGGGTCAGACCCCAAATGATAAGTACCACAACGAATCATAAATGATTAAAAAATCTAATATAGTACATAAGTATGATTTGTCCTATAATTATAGCTGTATACTCTATCATCGATGCAGTACGACACCGCTATACTAATTAAGGACAAAAGGTATCATATCACCCCGAGATAGAATACATCATTCGACCATGGTCAGGCTATCAGCCTCTATATCGTAGCTCGGTCCATAGCCTATCATAGCACAAGTCAACCCCACAATCAAACAAGGATAAGGGTTGGACCACCACACTACGACAGTCTATGTCCTTAGAATACTAACAGATAGTACAATACTCAATGAATTAGTTTCAATAATCAGCCAACCATATATATATATATATATATATATATATATATATATATATATATATATATATATATATATATATATATATATATATATATATTTGACCACCACACCACGACAGTCCCTATATATATATATATATATATATATATATATATATATATATATATATATATATATATATATATATATATATATATATTATATATATATATATAGGGACTGTCGTGGTGTGGTGGTCAAATATATATATATATATATATATATATATATATATATATATATATATATATATATATATATATATATATATATATTTGACCACCACTCCACGACAGTCTATGTCCTTAGAATACAAACAGATAGTACAATACTCAATGAATTAGTTTCAATAATCAGCCAACCAACCCTATATATATATATATATATATATATATATATATATATATATATATATATATATATATATATATATATGGGGATCCTCAAATCATTCTATATATGAGTGCAGAGCTAGCCGAGCTAAATAAATATAAGCATGGGATAAAATGTACCGGTCTCTCGTAAGGCCACCATGCTAAGTAGATTAGTAACTATTTTAGATCTCAAATGCAGGAAGACTGGCTCAACATATAACATTGGTCAAATAATTTACTCCAGTAGTGCGGATGATATATAGTACCAGAGGTGGCCAGGCATACACTCCAAGCGGGTAGCTTATGGTTTCCGTTGTTGGCCGGCATGCACGTGCTTGTGTACCATTCTGTAATGCCCCAGTCCAAAAGTACGTAGGACTAGATATCGTATACATGCCAGCTACATATCGAGAGGACTCCAGCCCAGCCTAAGTACATATAAGCTGTCTTGTTATTCTAAATCAACTATATCTCAATCCACTAAATATCGACAATAATGACGAATCAAATGCACTAGGGTTGATCAGACCGTAATGTACTGATTCTAGAATAGAGAAATGTATTAGAGTGGATCCCCAATAATACAATCATCATGAATAAGCTAGAAGAAAATGAAGCTTGTAAAAGACTAGGCTATAATAACAGTATAAGTCAAATAGAGGACAAAAGATAAGGAAGATAATGATAATAGCATCAACTAAATATACCTGAAGTCTTGGTGAAGCAACCATCATCTATCAACATATTAAACCTTGATAACTTTATTTAATACCTGGAGAGATCACCAGGTCCACAGGGGACTAGCAAGATACATATAAACATGCTTACACTACCAAAATACAATATATTAGCGATGGCACATTAGCGACGGATAATTTTCGTCGGCATTAGCGATGAATTTACGGCAAATAGCCGACGGAGTACCGCCGACAAGCCGATACAATTTTTATTTTATTTTAAAAGGGAGAAAAGATCGCTCATCCATCGCTAGGGCGTCGGAGATATAGCGACGGATAAGTAACCGTCGCTATGCAGTCGATTATTTGGCGGGAATTGTTGAAAGAAATGGCGGGACAATTCTTCGACTACGTAGCGACGGATGTTCCGTCGGCAAGTATCAAAAAGAGCGACGGATATAATCCGTCGCTAGTTCGTCGCTAAATAAAGGGCCCAGACTTAAATTGAAATGACGGAGGGAACTTTTCATTCCCCCCCAAATTTCATTATCTCTCCTGTCTCTCTCTCTCTCTCTCTCCCGTGGCGGTCGGCAACCTCACTCTCCTCTCTCTCTCTCCCGCGACGGTGATCGGCGACCTCTCCTCTCTCTCTCCCAAAGGTAATCTCTCTCTCTCTCTCTCGGTGGTCGTGGGTGTCGTAGGATGCCGGAGGCATCGTGGGCTGCGGGGGCGGCGGAGACTGCGGGGGTGGCACGTGCGGGGCAGCGCGGGGCTGCGGCGGGCGCGCGCGGGGCTGCGGCGGGCGACGGGGGCAGCGCGCTTCGGGGCAGCGGGGGGCGGCAGGGGTGGCACGTGCGTGGCAGTACGGGGTACAAATACAATGAGTAGTATCGGCGATATGACAAACCCTAGTTTAAGAAATAGGATATCGGCGATATCGGTAGTATTGGCAGTTTTGGATCGGAGTATCGAATTTTTTGGTATTAGAAAACAAATAATTATCGGTAGTATCGAATTCTTTTACATGCTTTTACAACCTTATTATGCTTTCAACCTAGGTTCACAATATCGATAACCCAATACTTTATCCTAATAAGGTAACCCAATATATTCTAATATACTACTTGGTATCTCAAGTTACCAAGTATCTTAACTCTAATTTATGAATATCTAACTTAATCTCTAAAACTAAGATACTATACATATCCAATATATATCTATCTAAACTCTAAGCTATCATATCAAAACACAGACTCTAATACACTACCATCTAACATATAAGCTATCTAACTTATATCTACTAACCTCATTCTAGACACTAACTTATTACTAACCATCTAACCAACTATCTTATACTTCTAGCATCCTTATCCCAATATACTAACTAGTAGTAGGATACCAACATATATTTTCTAAATAACTCTAACATATGTCATATCTAACTAACAAAGACCCCCAATGTCGGCATCGGTCAATATTTGGTATCGGTCGGTATCGGATCGGAACATGCCAAACCGTATCGGTATCGGCCGTATCGGATCGGTATCGGCCGATACTTTAAAGAAAATGCAATATGACAAACCCTAGTTTAAGAAATATGATGAGAAAGTCTATTGCTTTATATATATATATATATATATATATATATATATATATATATATCAAGGTTCAAAGTATCGGTATCGGAATCGGTATCGGACTTTTCCTATGAGTATTGGTATCGGCGATATCGGTAGTATCAGACTATCGGTATCGGTATCGAACTATCGGTATCGGACTATCGGACTATCGGTATCAGTATCGAACTATCGGTATCGCACTATCGGTATCGGACTATCAGTATCGGTATCGCACTATCGGTATCGGTATCGAACTATCGGTATCGGTATCGAACTATCGGTATCGGTATCGGTATCCGTATGTACTTAGTATCGATCGTAGCATATTAGAATCGGTATATCGGTTTGGTATGGGTCGTATCGGATGGTATTGACCTTAGCGAATTGGTATCATCCTATCCGATATGTATCGGCCGTATAGTTAGGATTCATACCGGATTGATAAGGCCGATACGAATCCTAGCTATACGGCCGATACATATCGGATAGGACGGTACCAATTCGCTAAGATCAATACCAATTTGATACGGCCTATACCAAACCTATAGACCGATACTAGTCTGATGCGGTCGATACTAAGTACATCCGGCCTATATACTAGAGGATCCACCAGTTACATGATTATATACTAATTCTGTTTAGTTTGTCTTACGATACAGATTTTCACATCCAATCTAAGATGGATCGTTATTTCGTTGATCGTATATAGATGTACAAACGACAACACGAGAGCAGAATAGGTGTGAGTGACGATTTTCAGGCAGGCGTGGAAGCGTTTCTTAAGTATGCCATGAGCAAAGCTCAGTATATGGACGGTAACAAAATCAAGTGTCCATGTCGTAATTGTCGTAATAGACGTTACGAAGAAGTGGTGAGTGTAAGAGATCATTTGACCCGTAATGGTTTCGTACGTGATTACGGCCTGTGGTCATCGCAAGGTGAACAATATGCGGAAAGACAGGTTGCGAATGCTGCTACTTATGCTTTTGATAATAATGCTGCAACGGATTTTGTCGTCGAAGATGACGAATGCTCTGTTGATTATGGAGACCTGCAAAACCTTACACGAGATATGGTGTACGATGCGGCATGGCCTAATTTTGATCCGGAGTATCCTAATCCCGAGGCGAAGGAGTTCTATGATATGTTTCAGGATGCTGAAACTTCTTTATATCCTGGTTGTGAGCCACATTCCGTACTGTCAGTGACGATGCGGTTGTTGAACATAAAGTCCGATTTTAACTTGCCACAAACTTGCTATGATCGGATTATACAACTAATCAAGGAGGTGTTACCGAAGGAATCAAAAGAGCTTCCAAAAAACTTCTACAAGTCGAAGATGATGGTCCGACAATTGGGACTGGGGTACGAGAAGATAGATTGTTGTCGCAACGGCTGTATATTGTACTACAAGGAGAACGAGGATATAGAAAGTTACAGCTTTTGTAATGCGGATTGTTACAAGCCAGTTAGGGGAAAAGGAAAGTCAACTAGAAAACGACGTCCTTACAAGTATATGCATTACTTGTCGATCATGAAGCACTTGCAGAGGATGTATATGTCTCAGAATACAGCAGAACACATGACATGGCACAACGAAGAACGCACAAAGGACGATGGAGAATTGTCACATCCTTCGGATGGAGAGGCGTAAAAATATTTTGATTTGCGTCATCCAGATTTTACTGCATAGCCTAGAAATGTACGTCTGGGGCTATGTTCTGATGGCTTCGCCCCTTTCGGGCAGTCGAGATCTCAATACTCCTGCTGGCCAGTCATTCTGACCCCTTACAATCTGCCACCATGGATGTGTATGAAGACTCCTTATATGTTCTTGACAGCTATCATACCGGGTCCCAAAAATCCGACGAAAAATATCGATATATATTTACAGCCGTTGGTGGATGAGCTGAAACAGCTGTGGGAGATCGGCGTCGCGACCTATGATATTTCCAGGAAATAGAACTTTCAGATGAGAGCTTCACTGATGTAGACAATCAATGATTTTCCCGTATACGGTATGCTGTCGGGATGGAGTACTCACGACACCATGTCTTGTCCGATATGCATGGGAAATAGTAAGGCGTTCTGCCTTAAGCATGGAGGAAAAACTTCTTTTTTTGATTGTCATCGTCAATTTCTGTCCGCGAGTCATCCTTGGAGAAAGAACAAGGACGCATTCAGAGCTGGAAAACAAGAATTTTCTCATCCGCCTGCCAGATTGTCGGGATACGATATTTGGGAAGATGTAAAGGACTTGTCCACTGTAATGGAAGATTCATCGAACAATCGTGTCGATGGGTTCGGACAAAGCCATAATTGGACCAAACAGAGTATCTTCTGGGACTTGCCTTATTGGAAAGATAATCTTATAAGGCATAATCTTGATGTTACGCATATCGAAAAGAATGTGTTCGATAATGTCTTCAATACCGTCATGGATATTAAAGGAAAGACGAAGGACAATCCAAACACAAGATAAGACATTGCCGAGATATACAAGCGTCCTTATCTGAACTTGATACAAAGGGGAGCTGCTGGACAATTAAGTAAGCCGATAGCACAATACACATTAAGCAAGGAAGATAGATTAATAATCTGCAAGTGGGTATATACTTTAAGATTTCTCGACGGCTATGTGTCGAATTTGTCTAGATGCGTTGATCTTAATGAATGCAAGCTAACGGGAATGAAGAGTCATGACTGCCACGTGTTTATGGAAAGATTACTGTCCATTGCTTTGAAAGAGTTGTTGCCTTCTGCTGTATGGGTTCCGTTGGCCGAACTATCTATATTCTTTAGGGATATTTGTTCAACTAAGTTGACTGTGCAACACATGGTTGAACTTGAGGAGAAGATTATCTTAACAATTTGCAAGTTGGAGAAAATATTTTCTCCTGGCTTCTTCGACAGCATGGAGCATCTACCAATTCATCTAGCATACGAAGCCCGTGTCGGTGCATCTGTTCATTATCGATGGATGTACCCATTTGAAAGGTACATAAAAATCGATATAATTTAAGTTGAATTTAAGTGGGTTTTAAAATTCATTCTTAATTCTCAAGATAATTTGACTCTCTAGATACCTACACCATCTAAAGAAGAAAGTTGGCAACAAGGCTCATATAGAGGCTTCGATATGCGAAGCCTATCTTATCGAAAAGGTGTCAAACTTCTGCTCTATTTATTTCGATACTCATGTTAAGACAAATCGAAATAGACCTCAAAGGAATGATGAGGACGTTAAGGATGGAGGTATATTCAATGTAAGAGGCAAGCCTGTTGGGGCTAGTAAAAGACGGTGGTTGACAGACGACGAGTATGATACCGCTCACCGATATGTCTTGTTAAACTGTGACATACAAGAAGTGAGAGATTTGGAGAAGTAAGCAGTACACTTGCACTCGTTATAATCTCTAATTTGATGAAGTAAGTGACTTCACTTATATATTCTTATTTTCTCTAATAGTGTATTTAAAGATGAAGTCAAAATGAGGACACCCGATATTACCGATGAGGGACTTCAAAGAGAGGTTGATTGTACATTTCTGTCAAGGTTTCGCAAAAACGTAAATAACTGAGATTATAATTAAGATTATAAATATATAATCTAAAACATTTAAATTATAAATATTTGTTCACAGGTTTTATTGCCTGAAACAACACTCACTTATGAGAGTGTTCGTTATCTGGCATTGGGACCAAAGAAACAAATAAAGACTTGGCCAGGCTATGTCGTAAATGGCTTCAGGTTTAACTCAACTCAGAATGCTATAAATGTCAAATTTATCAATGATGGCATCAGTACCAAGGATTCCGGTGTTTGCATAAGAGGCACCATCTATGACGACGAGCCGGACTTTGACTATTATGGAGTGCTTCGGAATATTGTAGATTTACAATATACTAGCCCATATGATATGCATGTTATGATGTTCAAATGTGAGTGGTTCGATACGACACCAAATATCGGTTGGAGAATCGATAAACAATTTGGATTTGTCGATATAGATCATCGCAGGAGGTATAGAGGGTCCGATACATTTGCGATAGCAAATCAGGCTGTTCAAGTCTACTATACAAGCTACCCAAGGCGTCGTAGAGATCGATTTGACTGGTGGGCAGTATACAAGATTAAATCTAGAAATACATTCAACGTTGAAGACCCAGCATACCAAGAGGACCAGATCGAAAAGTCCCAATACTTGGGACAACACTCGGATATAATGGATGTTGAAGATATTGTTGAGAAAAATAGAGGGGAGGAAGAGATTGATACACAAGACTTAGCTGTCAACCAGGGGAGAAGGAGGCATCTTGTCCCAAATATTGAGGCAGAAGAAGAAGAAGAAGAAGAAGAAGAAGACGAATTTGATGGGGATGAGGATACAGATGAAATCGACGATGAAGATAAGGATGGGGATGAGGAGGAGGATGATGATGAAGACGAGACCGAGGATGAGAACGAAGAAGATGATTAGGTTAAATATTGTTGTATATTAAAAACACTTCCAATTACGTGAATTATGTTTGACCTCATAAAAGCAATTGCGTGAATTCATGTTTTTTTCATTCGATTATTTACTTATTGCAGATGGCACTACTAGTCTTTTTCATCGCGGCGGCACTCGTCTCCCTACTGGTGGTATGTATATTTTAGTTTAGAATTTTATATTCATTTACACTTTTATATTGTTAATTATGTTTATGTGTTCTATTTACAGGTCATGATGGCTGGCCGGTAGGAGTATTATGAGGACCTCTTAGGTATGATGAATACTCATGCGTACAAGGAGAAATCGAAGAAGGCGAAGGCGAACCGACAGGCTGCGGGGCTTCATACGGGGGGATCAAGGCCCCATGCAGCGACGCTTGCAGATCTGGTGAGATACCGTAAATTTATTTCACTATCGAATTAGGTATTATTAATATACGAAGTTAATTAAGTTCTACGAAAATTTTGTATGCAGGCCCAATGGGCGGTGAAGGAGGAAAGGGCGCCAGAATCGGTCACCATGTACGACGTGTTCCAGCATACGTACAAAAGACGGAAGAACGGGAGCTTCGTCGACGAAAGGGCCAAGGAGACTGATGTAAGTACTTATGTTTATGAGATTTATGTTAGAATTAAAAGTATTCGGACTATAACTTAGGTAAACTTAGGATTCACACTTAACTTAGTGAAACATAGGATTTAGATTACAACTTAGGTAAATCTTATAATATAAACACATTCATTTGATAGGCTGCGTATCGTGAGGCCCTTATTCGGGCTCAGTTAACTGACACCGAGGATGTCGGTGAAACGATGCCCGCCCGGACGCCCTCTTCTTTGGCCGCTCGCAACGACTTGTTCGTAGATACCGTCGGCAGCTTTAAGAAAGGGCTCCTGTACGGAGTCGGCTCCCTAGGGCCGTTGCACATGGCGATGCAGAGATTTCCACCGACACCGCCTCCTCCCGTGGCTCCGGCAGACGATGATGTTAGGTCGCAGCTTATGCAGCTGCACGAGACAGTGTCGTCCTTGCGGGAGCAATTTACCACGTACTTTCCGCCTTCGTCTGCTGCTGGTGTCGGTCCATCTTCTACTGGTGCCGGTCCGTCGACTGCTGGTGTCGGTCCTTCTTCCGTCGGTCATCTTTCTTTCAACCCTGCTGCCCCTCTGGTACCGCCTCCGACTGTGACGGCACTCCTGGATCTCATGTCGCCAGAGCAGCTACGCCGACTTCCGAGCAGTGTCTACGACGACTTACCGCCGTACCTAGTGGAGGAGTATATTCGTCGGTCGCAGCAGGGATTACCACCATCGGGCAATCGAACTCCTCCTCCTTCTTAAAATATTGTAATTAAAAAAATTTGGAATATTTGATAAAATTTTGGATTATTTGTGCTATGATCGGATTATAACGACGGATATTAGGTTACTCTTCAGGATAATTGATGTCTATTTTATATTAATTTGGTTTGGTCTATGTGATTCTTGGATAATTGGTGTACATTAAATTCGTATGTGCATATTTGGTCTATGTGATTCTTGGATAATTGGTGTGCATTATATATTTGGTCTATGTGATTGTTGGATAATTGGTGTGCATTATATATTGGTTTGGTTTATGCATATTTTTGTGAACATGGAAAGTGCTACAATTTTTTTTTTCAAAAAATCTCAGTTAGCGACGGACTAGTGACCGGTTAGGGACGGATATTGCCAGTTTTCGACTAATTTTTGACAGAATTTCCGTTACTAACTGGAGATTTGAAACTGTTTCCAGGTAGCGACGGGTGGTCGACGGAATATCCGTCGGCAAGGTTCTGGTGGTATATCATTCGACGGAATAGCGACGAAAAATCCGTCGCCAAGGCGACGGATAATCATCCACTAATCAGTCGCACTCTCGACGGCATAGCGACGAAAAATCCGTCGACAAGGTTCTGGAAATGCTTGACATTTCCAGAACCATGGCGACGGATAATCAGCCACTAATCAGTCGTCTGTCGACGGCGTAGCGACGGAGTAGCGATGATTTATCCGTCGCCAAGGTTCTGGAAATGTCAAACATTTCCAGAACATAGTCGACGGATAATCCGTTAGTATTCCGTCGCTAATCCGTCCTTTGTTAGCGACGGCGATCGACGGACTAGCGACGGAACGATACCCTCTGATATACTGTTACGACGGTTTACGATGGAATATCCGTCGCTAGCATCTACACAGTTAAGTATTTAATACTTGAAATGGACGAAAGTCCGTCAGAAAGTCGTCGCTAATGCATCGTATTGTGAAGACAAAAAGCCGTCGCTATTCCGTCGCTCTTCGACTACTTAGAGACGGATCATTATTAGTGACGAGCTAATTGCCGACGAATTATTTTGGCCAAGATCCGTCAGTTATCGGTCGCTAATACTGATTGCCGACGGATGGGCGACGGATGTGGCCGTCGCTAAATGGACATATTTTGGTAGTGATATATATAACATGTATGAAAAACAAGAATAGTACCAGAAAGACATCCAAGAAGCAACATGTCATAAAGAAGTGTAATACTAGCCTTGGTTAACAATTAATCAAATAAATCCTATAGAATATAGTACAATGATAGATACTCCCACTCTATATTATGTCTCAATTGTAGTACAATGCAAGATACTCTCAATCGAGAGCGGTCGAGTAGCCAATCCTAGTATCAACCTTCTCTCCTAAAGGAATACAAGACCAAGTAAAATCTAATAGATTGTAGTACAATACAAGATACTCCTAATCGATAGAATGTCACAAGTCAAGTCATACTCAAGTCAAGTCTAAGTCAATCAATCAATATCAGGTCAAGTCAAGGAAACATGGCATAGAACTCACAACTCTATCACAAGACACGGTGAACCAGTGCCGGACTTTAGATTTTGAGGCCCAAGACGAACAAGAAAAGTGGTGCCCTCAAAGCTTAATATTCACATTCGTTTATTTTTCATCGATAATGATATAATAGTATATCAACCCAAAGTTTAAGAAATAAAATAATAAACAAAAATTCATACATTTATGCATAATTTTGTAGATTTTTTTTTGTTTTCCATTAATTTTAAGATATTTTTTGTATTTATTGTTTCTATTGCATAAGAAAAAATGAAAATTATTACAATAATTTATAACACATGACACTTCAAATGGATAATCTAGCTATGAACACTTTCAAATGACATTATCATAATTTCCAACAAATAATAATTTAACGACAAATAAACAATCAACAATGAATATTTTTCTTTCTCAGTTTCTCTATTATTCGGTTTCATTTCCAGTAGGAATAACTATGCAATCAAATGGCAAAAACATTTTTTTCCAATAAATTAGTCAACCAAAAATAAAGATAATAAAAAATAATTTATTAAAAACTATATTAATAAATTATAAAGCTTATCTAATGGAAGTGACTGATTCCAATATATTTTGTAACAACAAAATCTACTCGTAGTCTTCGACCCCGGCCATTAGATCGACTCGACAAAAATAACTAGAGGCATTAGTAGGAACACAATTTTTGAATAAATTATAAGTCAACCACAAATAAGTCAATAATTATAACATCAAAATAATAATTATATAGTGAGACTTGCCATGTCATATAAATAAACAAAAAAAATGAGAATATTTAAATCTTCTGTAAATAAAATGTAAAGTTGCACTCAACAACAATTTATATTATTATATATAGAAAGAAAAAAATGAAAGACTCATATGTGAAAAGGGAGGGGGTGATTTGTAGCTTCTAAAAAAGAAGAACACTAGTGTTTGCAAAAACAAAAGTTTGATTACAAACTAAGAAAATATTACAAGAGTGCAATTGATTTCTGGGGAAGTACAACTGTAGGAATCTGATCAGAAGACGATCACTTTATTCCTTGGACGATGTGATATCAAAGATACGAGCCTCTGGAAGATGCCATAGTACTTTGTCAGTAGATTATGATCATTAGTGATACTTTAGAACT
This sequence comes from Iris pallida, assembly GCA_029216955.1. Lineage (NCBI taxonomy): Eukaryota > Viridiplantae > Streptophyta > Magnoliopsida > Asparagales > Iridaceae > Iris > Iris pallida. The sequence continues at coordinate 5,429,259 of JANAVB010027994.1, forward strand.
GATTTAAAACTCTATTTATAGAGTTTTGAAATAACTATTTTTTGAGTTGCGCGCACTTCAGGTTGCGCTCCTTCTATCCAGTTACACGAACGGTTACTTGAACTGTTGGGGACGCGTGGCATCGTTTGAGTGAGATGCACGTGGTCGTGGGCAGTGTAGTTGATATGTTCTTCGAGATTAGTGGCATGCACCCCACATCATCCAGCTTCTGAATAAAAGTTGATCAGATGGCGCCAACTAGCCAGGTTGTGCGCGGGTGTAACTCAACAACAAGCGCCTTTGACTAATTCTTTTGTTCTGTTTTGATTAATTCGCGTGCCACTTGACAACTTGCGTGGACCAGCTGTCAACATTAATTATATGCTGACAAAATCATCTCGAGCGCCGCGTTGCGCGGGATTCAAATAGATTTTCTTCGACTAACGAGCTATCAGAGATGTCAGTAATGATGGCAGTCGTTACAGCTTCTCGAGGATGCTTGCCACGTGAAGCTCGTGCACCCTGGCTTAGGTGCAACCTGAGATGGCACTGGCGCAACTTAATGATCTAGTGCCACTTGATGTTGGAGCTTTGTCGAGAGGGGCACCCATTGATTTTAAGACTCCTACACGACCCCCTTCAAAGATTTCAAAGTTTTGAAAGATTTCAAAATTTGAAATACTTTGAATTAGAAAATTTGACACGAGTTGTGCCAGTCAATGTTAACCAATTTTGCTTTTTTAACGCAAGTTGCGCAACAGTTTCGGAATACCCTTTTAGCTATAAATAGCAGTTCAAAGAGGATTTTTAACTTTTTACTGAAAGTTATTTTCCTCAAACCCCTTATCTTCTTATTCCAAACTTCCTAAGCTTCTCCGACGATCGTCAAATGACACCAAAGAATTCTGTCGCCGACAAGGGGAAGGCCATTGTTGGGCCTTCATCGCACGCATCACCACCGAGGGCGCCTCGTTACGCGCCTCCATCATCGAGAGCTGAACATGCCAACCCACCTCTCGAAGGTTCATAGAACAAATTGACCATCGCTTAGGCGCCAGTGAACAAACAAATCCAGAGTCAATCATCGCTTTTTAGAGTTTTTGATTGATTTACACATTCTGTAACGTGTGCCACCTCTTTTTAGAGTATAGGCGCGCACTCTATCTACTCACACCTCTTCTTTTTAGAATATTGGCTGCGTTAAAATTAAACTATTTGTTTTTACGAACTGTGTTGCGCATGTGTCAAATTTGGGCCTTCTGACTTGCGCGAATGCACTCTTCAAACATGCGCATTTTAAGTTTGCACTAGGTGCAACTTGATAACTTGCGCAATGTAGATCTTAAATTCATATTAATCCTGAGCTGACACCAAGCGCACTCTGTAGGCTTGCATAACATAGAATCATGCGCAACCTAAATTATATATTTTTAGATGCTCGCGCAAACTGTGACATTGTGCAACCTGTTTAAAATTTAGATACTGTTATATAGGCTTCATAATTAATCTTTTACCCTTTTTTTTATAGTTGATCTCAGAGAAGACCCTAATGCTGAAAGATATGCTTCGGCCTTCAATATGTCAGAATGTCGAGAAGACTTATCCCACGTACAATACCTTCAATATGATCTTCCTGAGTCCCGAAGAGCTATGCTCGCAGCTCAAGAGAATCTAACTTTATTATGCTTGATGAACGGCGAGCCTTTAGAAAGTCTGGACAATGTCGTTCATAAGAAACCAGCTTTGTTGTTTAGAGAGGCGATCAAGAAGATGTCCCAACCCAAAGCGAAGAGAGAAGACATAATTTATCAACATGGGTACAGAATCATGTACCTCACAGAAATGTCGAGACGCTTATCTTTGTCTCGATATGCATTTTCTAGTTATACCCGACGTATGGCATGGGATCTGACTCCGATTCAATGGGCCAGAGTCGGGAGGATATGCTACAAATTGGGTCCACAGAACAAGGATTTGTTTTACACCACTTCGGAGAGATACAACTCCTATCTGAGAGGTTTAAGACCAAGCTGTATACCTCATGAAGATTCATCAATGCTGCTTCCGTCGGAGTACCTATTTTTGCGAACATATTTGAGAAGGCTGAAGGAAGATACCCAGACCAAACCATGCGCTTGACAGGCTTAGTGAACCCTGACATGAAATGCTGGAACAGTGTAGTAGTTGGGCTTTGGATCATTTTAAAGATAAACTTCTCGAATTAGAGCTCTATGATCCAATCTCGACCACTGCTCATGGCTTTCGCCTGAATGCTCACATGTTTTTGGCTTTAGTTGAAAGATATAATGAGAGGACCGGTACTTTCATGATACAGGGAAATCGGTTTCGCACTTCATGAATTGAAGTACCTTTCACATTTGTCGATGGGTGAAAACCCTTATGAAGAATATGTGCCAACAAACGAGGAATTGGATACTCTCTCAGCAGAGAACCCTAAGATGGTGGCTGTGTTCGAAGAATTATTATGCCACTATATGATCTGTTCCCTTTATTACAAGAGTGCTTCCAATGGGACTTGCTATACAACCAAATGGCTACCATACTTGTTTCTGGGACATGCTCATGAAGAAAAGATCGTCAAGAGTCAAGCTTGTGGTCCTTGTTTCTTCAAACCGCTCAGCCGCAGAGATGTAGAGAAATTGATAGAAAAAATTAAGCATTATGATAGCATCTTGGATGTAGTAGACAAGGTTATAGAACTGTAACGCCCCAGTCCCAAAATACAAGGACTAAGAACGTAAGCATGCCAGCTGTATACATACGAAGTATATGGGACCCTCATATGTATATATAAGCTGTGAAATATAGAAAGCCATGAAACTAATCTCATCCACAAATAAAAATATCATAAAATCAACTTATAAATGTTATTTGTACAAACGTTGGGCGGAGATAAATCCACTACCAACTAAAGAGGGAGAATACATAGCAATGATGGAAGAGTCGAGCGAAGCGAAAGACGATCCAAGAGCTAGCATCGCGAAGGTAGATTGTAAACTATGGCCCTGGGCTAGAGCACCTGCGAAAACTACAAAACATACCTAGAGAAATCACCAGGGCCCCAGAGGGACGTAACAAGATACAGAAAGAACATGTCATTATAACTGTAATATAAATACTATAAAACTACAACACAACTGGGTCCCTAACCATCTATGTGATATACACTTTGAGGACAATATTCTACACAGGGGCTGTAGGATCAACAGAGTAAATAAAGAATAGAAGTAAGTAGCGTTCATCCGAGTCACTATCGGTCAGGGGCAGAAAATAGCGCTCATATGAGTCACTATCGGCCCACCCATGCGTGTAAAAGTAAATGTAGCCCCTACTCTAGTAGCTGTCCTCTCCCCCCCAATGATACTATATATGCATCGTAACCGCGGCACACCAACACGGGTCATTTCCACAACACGATTTTATACTTAATAACAGTCAAGTCTTCTAACATGCATCTATTGACAGTTATTTCTACGCATACGCCCGGGTGATCAGCCAACACGCAAGTGACCTATATATGATACTTATAACTCACACACAACTCGTGATACAATCGTGACAAGTTTAATGAGATACACTAAGTTGTCGGTAGTCCCTTAACTCTAAGTCCACATGCAAGAAGAAAATAATAAACGAGAAATATAGATACAATAACGAAAATAAAATACAACTAAATGTAAGCAGTAAAGATGGCAAGGTATCTTGTCTGGTGTGTCGCTTGGTGTGGTGCAATGTTCTGACAAGTTCCGAGGTGTCCAATAGCCGTGATCGATGGGCAGTGGTCTGAAGTTGCGAGGAATTAGGATTTAGTCATGGTCAAGATTGGTAATCGAGGAAATTGGGTGTGAAGGAGTACTACCTTAGAAAATATTTATACTACTCGAAACCATATTTACAGGAAAAATAAATTTGGTAACTATTTGAAAATAGAGAAAAAATGATTTAGGCTAAAATTATGAGTTTGTCAAAATATGCCTTTTTAGATAAAACTACCTTTCATAAAAGAATATTTAAGTAATTAATCAAAAATAGTAATAGATTGTTTAGGCAAAAAAAAAAACTATAACTTTGGGAATATATATATATATATATATATATATATATATATATATATATATATATATATATATATATATATATATATATATATATATATATATATATATATATATACAAATTTTCAAAGTGTAATATATGTGCTAAATTTTTGTACTGTAACCAGTAGTAGGTATACTGCCACCTTAGTTTGATGGAGAACCAATAATAATAATAATGTTTTAAAGTTTTCTATATATATTTATCAAATAAATATTATATATTGTATACAAATTATCTTACCAATAAAATAAATTAAACATAGCAAAACATAACTGATATAAATTAATAGCATAATAATAACATACACTGTATATATTAATAATTATATATACCAAAAATTTGACAGCACATAAGTGTTGTTCTCAAAACCACCAAAAACTTTAATAGGGGAGAGAGAAAACCCAATAAAGAAAATAGAAGGAGCTGAAGAAAGCAAATGGAGAGAGAGGAAGGAGCTCGGGGAGAGGGCTTTCCGAAGGGGGCTTCGGCGTCTCGGCCCGGCACGACAGATCTGGGCAGAATCGACCACGGCGGAGGAACTCTGGAGGCGGATCGCCGGTTGGGGGCTCCGACGGTCGGCGACTAGAGGCCGCGCTGGGCGTGGGGAGCCGGCGGCGACTCGGGCTGGAGGCCGCGGGTGAGGCGGGAGCCCACAGACGGCGGCACGGTACGGTGGCTTCTCGTGCGCGCGGAGGGGAGCTCGGACGGAGGGTGCTAGACGTGGCGGAGGGGGAAGCTCGGCCACGCGGAGGTGAGGTTATGTTCCCCCTTCCCCTTTACTTTGTTGGGGGATGCTGGGTCTGGTGGCGACGACCGGGGATGGTCGGTCGGAGTGACGGGGTGACGTGGGCGCAAGGCTGCTATGGCCGTGGAGGCGGCAGCAGGAGGGGCAATATCGGAGGGATGAGGCTACGGTGGTGGTTTGGAGGTTCTGTGTTCTGGGGGTGGTTGACAGAACTACGGCAGTGGTGGGCTGAGTTTGGGTTGGACGGGGGGATTGGTTCTGTGGTTGTCGTCGTCGAAAACGACAGGGAGGAGGAATACGATGGCAGGGGTCAGGACGACGAACGTTGTGGTGATGACGACGGTGATGGTGGTTGTGGGCTGACAGGGATTCTGATGGTGGTGGGGATTGGGTTTCTATGGTTGTCATCGTGTCCGGGGATGTCGGGCACGATGCGAATAACTGTAAAAAGAACTGGAATAAGAATATGTGGGCACAGATACGATGCACAAATTGTGAATTTTTTTGGTTGTGGATGTTTTTAGAAAAGAGAGAAGGCTTCTCCTTATATAGGAGGTCGGGTCCCTATTTAGATAAGGACGGGGAGAGTTTAAATTCTCCTTAGATATCCCACGGTTTAATTCAAATCGATTCAAAAGTAACTCAATCAAATCTAATCCCATGTGGATAAATTCCACCTTTAATTTAAAATAATTTAAATAAGTTAATAAAATCTTTTTTCAACTTAATTCACCATAAATAATTATATATTAAATCAAACCATATTTTAAATATCTTTTTCATAAATAATAAAATATAATAATAATTAATTTCAAAAACCACAATAATAATTTGAATATTTTAAATACCCTTTTTTGAATAAAATAATTTTAAAAATCAATTTTTACATGAATTTCATTTTTCGTATTTGCGTAAAAAAATAATATTTGTGAAACATTGTTTTCCTACATTATCAATTATATTCGCACAATAAAAGTAAATACCACTTTAAAGTAAATAAATATAAAATAAAATATTTAACTCATATTATTTTGAACCTATATTATATCTATAAACGTTTCCAAACAATATGTACCTCGTACATATTCGCACTCGACGAGAAAACATGAAACGCAATTGTAGAAGCATGAAACTTTTTCAGCAAATATAGCTCCATGCGCCCAAGACAAGTGAAGCTCCATGCGCCCAGTCAGTGTAACTTTATGCGGCCACTCAATGAAGCTCTATGTGCCCAGTCAGTGTAGCTACATGCGCCCAGTCAGTGTAGCTCCATGCGCCCAAGACTAGCTCCTCCGAAAGGAGGGCGCATAGCCTGAGACATGGCTATGCGCCCAAGCCTGACTCAGTCAAAGCCATGATCAAAACGTGCACCGAAGCGCATGGCCACGTCAGTCTCCACAACAGTCGTGCACCGAAGCATGCGGCCACGTCAACACCACGACCAACCCACGATCTCGCAGCCTATATGCGCCTACACCCTATGCGCCCAAAGCAGGACTATGCGCCCACATAAGAACCAGCATGTTTCCTCTTGTGGGCGCATAACATCATTCTAGCTCGAGAACGACTATAAAAGGGGGCCTCACCCCTCTTCAAAATAAGAGAACGGAGAGCATTTTCGAGAGCCAAATTGCTGTACTTCTTGCCAGTGAGCCGAGAGTTAGCAATTTTCTTAGGTTTTCTCCCACTTTTGTAATCAGAGTGTCAACGGAGAAAAGGAACAACTGCCGTTCGATCTCTATCGTCCCATTCCCCAGAATTCTTTTTTGTACTCGGAGATCTTCAACGCAGGATCTCTCAGGCGTACTCGATTTGTGGTGCCTTGCGCCAATAAAAGAAAAGACAGTGTTTTCTTCTTCTTCTTTTGTATGTGTCCACAAAAAATGGTGACTCTGCTGGGGACTACCTTTTTCTCTGACGAGAAGGTGGTAACGCAATCCGATACCAACAAAGTGGGGAGTACTCAGAAGATGCTGATCGTAAAGTTCGATCAGCAGGCGTTCGAAGAGATGCACTCGAGGGACGGCTCTACTCCCTCAAAATCAGCGAAGCCAAACAAGTCTCGCAAGACTTGGCTTCCGAAGGCTCATTTTGCATATCTTGCTAGTGTCATAGCAGATATGCAGTTGGAGGACTCTGTCACAGAAGTTCCCCAAATGGAGAAGGCTCACACGTTCCGGGCTCTACTAGCCCAGTGACTTCTTTCCTGCACAACCAACAATAGGGTGTTTAACACCCGAGACTTGGCAAAGGAAAATATTACGATGCCAAGAATCGGGGTGTGCGACACTCTGGTCGAACCCGACGAGGCTCACAAATAAAGGAGACCAAACTGGAAGAAAACAACACTGCTCCACCAGGCATGCGCCCAAGGCCATGCACCCAAAGGAGTGTTTGGGCGCATAGCCCCAACCAGAACACTCCTGTCTTCAACAGGCTGGGCACCCAGAGCCATACGCCCAAAGCTATGCACCCCGGCTCTCTGGATACATACTATGCGCCCACATCAAGGAAGCTCAGACATGCTGTCAAGGAGCATGTGCCCAAGGCCAGTCTCCAAGGCCTATGCGTCCACAACAAAAAGACAGACCCCAACGCGTATAGCACGGGGCTGTCTTCAAGGACCTCACTGAACTTAGGTGTAGGGGTTGCCCCTGCACATGAACTAAGTCTGGATGCGCCTACTTTCCTTACGAACCCGTATGCAAAGTTCGACGATGCATGCAACATGGGTTGTAAGGCAAACTTCCTTCCGCTGACTTGCACAACATGATAAATCATAAATGTAAAGCGAGGGAGAACATAGAAATTCATAGTGCACTTTCGTGCACCAGTATTGTTATCAACTGTTGTTGCTCCAAAACAACAAAAGTATCTCAGAGAAAGTCCGTGTTTCAACGGCTGCACTTATCTGACGACGAGAAGACACTATGTGTTTCATCCAACATGGCTTCGTGGGGTCCTCCTTACGGAAGCCCCAATCAAAGACGGTGGACTACGAACCCAACTTTCTCTCTTAGCTCTGGAAGAAAAAGAAGGTGAAGTCTACCAACAGATGGCCAACAGGCTGTCACATCCGAAGGAGTCTATATGGGCACTCGATCAAAGACGAGATTCCGTATGGACGATGAAGATTCCCAAGCCAGGGGTAGCATTCCCTCAGAATCTGAAGCAGATGACCCTCACACTCGGGGTAGCCTTCCAGAGGACGATGATCCCTCCGAATCCGATGGCGACTATCTACCTCCTCTACCTGAAGATAAAGGACTCACCCACTCGGAGACAGACAGTATCAGTACTAGTTGCACTGCTTTCTCTGTTCATCCTTGCATGCTATCTACATACATGGTAGACGGAGAAAGACCTGAAAAAGCCAGTGATCAGACTAGTAAGCGGCTAGAGGGTCTCGAAACAGCATTTGCCAAGATCGCTGATATGCTTACCAGTATCATGGCAGTTCAAGTTGCTGGAGCTGTTCCTCCACCTCAATATAACGTCTCGACCCACGCTAGTCTGGCTCATAGCTACAACCCGCCTTCACTACAAAAGGAGTATCATTCCGTTGTGCCTCCTCTAAATCTTGCAAATACCAGGGGTGGTCCTTCGCCAACAACGCCTGACAACCGTTCAGCAGCCGTTTCCCAACACCTACTCAACCAACAGGATGTAATTAATTCCTTGGTCGCTCGCCTCGACACCATTTCACACAAATACGAGCTTCAGAAGATGGGGATATCTCAACTGTACCCCTCTGAATGGGAGAACGCTACTTGTCCTCCTAACTACAAGCCGATGACGCTGAACTCATTTGATGGATTGACTTCTCCTCGTCAACATATGACGTACTTCAACACACAGACTCTGCACTTGTCCAGAGACGATCCATTCCTATCGAAGTTGTTTATCAGCACCTTGTAGGGGGTAGCCTTCGAATGGTTCTGCAGTCTGCCTGATGGGTGTATCAATTCATTCAAAGACTTAGAGAGGTTGTTCCTCAACAGATTTTACGAGAGTGGCATGCATGTTAGTATGTCCACCCTCCTCGAGACCAAGCAAAGGAGGACTGAGTCGGTCATCGCCTTCATCGAACGCTTCAGGCGGCTAGCACTGAAGATGCCCTTCGGCATACCAGAGTCAGAACTTATGGATACTTGCCGACACAACTTCCTTCCTACAGTAAAGTTTTGTCTGGGTATACATAAGTATAATACATGGCCCGCTTTCTTTGTGGTCGCTGATGCTGCCGAAAATGACGTTCTTAACTTGGAACTACTGGGGTTGAAGACACCCAAATCCGAAGACAAGGGTAAGCATCCTCAAACTATCCCTGTTCGTGGAGGTAAAGGGAAAGAAGTCATGAAAGTCGACACATCCAAAGGAGCTTCTAATTCTCAGGGCGCCTCCGACAAGCCTAAGGAGACCTTCTTCTTCGACGAAGACGATGTCATCACCATCTTCCAACGTTGACAAAGGATACTAAGCTGATATTGCCTCTACTATGACGTCCTGTAGAGGCGAGCCAACTCAATGATCCCAAGTACTGTCTCTATCATCAGTACGTACACCATTCCACCAAGGGCTGCATTGTCCTGAAGAAGAAGATACAACAGCTTATCGACAGTCAAGTGATCAACCTTGAAACGGAAGACAAGGTCGTAACTGATAATATGATCTCTCTTCAGTTTGGTGACTTTTCTACTACAGAAGTCCCAGACGGCGTGGTCCCAATCCCTAAGGAGATGATAGAAGTCGTCAACCTACCACCAGCTCGCAACTCGACCTTGGTCCCACTCACAACTGAACGTGGTGAGACCATGTGGGTCCACCCGGACCTTGTCCAAGAAGTGACACAGGGGATAGCACCTCCCAAAGCAAGAAAGGGCAAGAAATTCAAGCCATGTCTTATGGTATCCTCCCCCCATCTATGAGGTTCTATCTGGCGAGACGCGATCGGGGAAGACTTATCTTCGGACGTACGATCCCGCACAAGAAGAAGCAGTACCTCCTCAAGCTCCTGTTGCCCCTATAAGCTCAGAAACCGGCCCGTCCAGGCCTCAAACCACGGAAAGATCCAAGCAGAAGGAGACGCGGTTTGACAAATCTTTAAAGGCGCCAGCTCCCGAAGGCATAGATCGGCCCTACAACTTTAACATACTGGCTCAGCTAGCTAATAAGCCTGCCAGGTTGTCTCTGTTCGATCTATTGTGACTCTCCAAAGAGACGCAGAAGGCCTTAAGTGAGGCATTACTATATGTCGACTCTTACCTCGCTGAAGTCAAAGCCCCCGCTGAAGATCCTGTCTCCTGTCCCCACTGCCACAGTACTATGGAAGTGGTGCCCAACATCCCCTTCTCATAGGAGGACATGCTACTCAAGAATAATCGTCATGATAGACCCCTGTACTATACAGGGTATATCGGGGCGATCAAGGTAGACCGTATGCACATCGATCCAGGATCCTCCCTCAGAATCATTCCTAGAAATTTGCTTCAAATTCTGGGAATCCCTCTTCACAAGCTATCCGCTAGGAAAGATCCGTCTGAAATGTCAGATCGGTGATCTCCGAATGAAAGTTTCCTGCTATGTGATCGATGCCAATGTATCCTACAATATCGTATTGGGACGTCCATGGATACACGATAACATGATCGTTCCTTCCACACTCCACCAGTGCTTCAAGTACGTCAACAGTGACGGTGTCGTGAAGATGGAGTTCGCTGATGTTGATCCTTTCAAGGGAATCGAAGCTTATTATGGAGATTCGGTACTTTACCAGTTTCAACCCTCCAAGGATAACGACAATAAAGCTGATAAAGAAGCTGAAGCAAGTCCATCCTCCAACGATGGTCCCCTGATTATCCGAGTCAAAGGACGTGCTACGCCGAAAAGTACTCTGAAGCCTTTCACAATCTGGGTGAAAAAGAAGAACCCTAACAAGGTCAAGCCACTGACTATCACTCTCAACAAGACACCCCGGGAAGCGCCTACTGATGCCCGTCCCCCAAATCCTGAAGAGTTACCCTACGTGGTAAACTCGGCCAAGACTGTGGCTCCTCTTCCAGATGATGATCCTCTCAATGAGTATATCAATACTCATAATAATGTACCTTCGGTGGATGATGTTATCCCTGAAGAAGAACTTGCGTATTTCCTTAGTAAAGGTTTATCTTTGAATTACTCTGATGTCTATCAATCTGTAAACCACTACATAGATACGATATGTGCTCTAGAGAACGGCATAGGACCACACCTCTGCATGCCGGTCACAACACCTCATCTACGGAAAATGTTTACCTTGAAGATATCCTTTACTTCATCATTCCATCCAGAAAGAAAGATGAAGAGATAATCATCTTCGGTTGTATAATTGGTGAGAGAAAGTTCATTCCAGACTCTACTTCTTCCAAGCACAACACAGAAGCTGACTATGACTCCGGAAAAATACAACTTTTTCGGTATAGTTGGCAGGCCAAGAACATCATCCAGAACATGGGATATGACATCAAAAGCGACAAAGGGCTAAATTACGGCCGAGGACGACGGTTGCCAATACGACACTTTGCTCCCCCGGGTCAACCTGAGAACTACTATCAACAAAGTGGTGTTGGTTTGGGCTATGTCTCTCCTCCAACAACTCCCGAAAGATCAGATGATGAAGCAAATCATTGTTCTCATTCTTCTGATTCCTTCCTTTGGGACTCAGACTCCAGCATCGACGATATGTTCAAAGTAACTCTGTCCGTCAATATGGTTTCTGCTGACCAAATTACAGACGATGTCCAATCAATCGAACTCGAACAATGGGCTCGAAAGATGGACACCCGGTGGGAGCTGTGCTTCGAACAACAGGAACCATCTACCGAAGACGAGGTTATCCAAGTTAATCTAGAAGATGAAGTATCCTTCACACCTATCTTCATCAGCAAAAGCCTATCTGGCGATGAACGCTAATCTCTTATACAACTTATAAGAGAATACATCGACGTCTTCGCATGGAGCTATGAAGACATGCCAGGCTTGGACCCTAAAGTCGCCATGTATTGCCTGAACATTTAGTCTAAAGCTAAGCCAGTGAAGCAGCAACAACGACGATTTCGACCAGACGTCATGGAAGCCATCAATAATGAAGTCAAGTAGCTCATTGACAGTGGATTCATTTACGAGGAACAATACCCAGACTGGGTTGCCAACATCGTTTCGGTCATGAAAAAGAATGGTAAAGTTTGAGTCTGTATCGACTACCGTGATTTGAACTCTATATACTCGAAAGATGAGTTCCCCCTATCGATCACTGACGTAATGATCGACAATACTTGCGGCTTTGAGCGGATGTCCTTCATGGATGGGTTCTCAGGCTACAACCAGATCAAGATGTTCCCCAACGACGAGAAGCACACATCTTTTCGAACACCGTTGGTGGTATACTGCTATACGGTGATGCCCTTCGGATTGAAGAATACAGCAACAACATACCAGCGAGCCATGAACACAATTTTTCATGATTATTTGTGCAAAATCGTGGAGTGCTACGTAGACTATATCGCAGTCAAAAGCCATCTCAAGGGCAACTACCTCCAAGACTTGAGAATGGTATTCGAACTAATGCGTGTACACCAACTCAAGATGAATCCAACCAAGTCTTTTTTGGGAGTCTCCAGCGGCAAGTTCCTTGGTTTCGTCATCACTTCAAAGGGTATACATCTGGACCCGAAGAAAGTGAAGGCTATTCTCGACATGCATCCTCCAAAAAATCTCAAAGAGTTACACGAACTACAAGGAAGGCTAGCCTACATCAGACGATTCATCTCGAACCTCTCTGGAAGGTGTCAACCATTCACTAAGCTCATGAAGAAAGACGTATCTTTCGTCTGGACTGAACAATGTTGTAGAGCCTAAAAATCAAGTTGTGCCCTGAATATGTTAATCAGTGATCAAATTGTGCACCAAAGATCAGGTTGCGCCTAATATTAGACTGCGTCCAGTCTTGTTGCACCAAAATCTACATGGCGTCTGACACTTAATGGTCATCATTGCCTGACAATACTAACGACTGACACAATAGTGAACGAGGAAAATCTCTTCGAATCCTATGAATTGTGCCGCTCAAGGAGAGTTGGTGGACAGTTGTCCTGTACGTTTCGTGAGTTGTGCCCAGGCGCAATCGAAATAAAATCCTTAGTTGCGCCTGGGCGCAACCTGAACAACTTTTTGCTCAAAAGCTGCCACATGTCTAGGCGCGACTTAGTTAGGCGCAGTTGACCGAAGCTTGCGCAATCTGATGAAGTTGAGACAACTGACATTCTAAAGCAGGATGACATGGCGCACATGCCACCAATCTCTCAAGACGTGTCTACTATCCTGTACACGACTACGCATGTCTCAATCACATGATGCCACGCGTCTAAATATAGTTAGTACACGACTGACAACTGAATGAAAGTTGGAGCAACAGGAGGTTGGCGCAACCCAATGTGGCACAACCCAACCTCGCACACATCAGAATAACTGCTAAAATAGTTATTTCCTGAACTCTATAAATAGATTTTCTAGAAATCATCAGATACATAGGCACAGAAATCAGAGAGACACAGACAGAGATCAAGAACTCTTGTAAAATTGCTGCTGCATTCTCCAGAGGCTTCAGTCTTCAAGTTCACATGGTCTAAGGGATAAAGTGATCGTCTTCTGATCAGATTCCTAAAGTTGTAATTCCCCAGAATTTATTGTACTTTGTACTCTTTTACAAGTTTGGAATAAAATAAAATTTGTTTTTGCAAACAAAATGGCGACTCTGCTGGAGATGACTTTCTCCTCCGACGAGCAAGTGACAACTCAATGTGACATTGCGTCGATCGGCAAGACGTAGAAGACTCTGGTTGTTCAAGTCAACCAGACAGCCTACGAGAATATGATCAACACCAAGAGCAACAAGCGCACTTTAGCTATCTCCAAGAACAGGACTGTGTTGACTCCTAAATCTCCTACAGTCGTTGTTGCCTAGGCGCAACTTGAGTGCTCAATGACCAAGGTGCAATCCGCCTCAGTGGCTCCAGTACAGCCTGTTTTTGTTGCTAGGGCACAATCTGCTCGCTCTGCTGCCCATGCACAGTCTATTACTATCTTTGCTGCCAAGCCGCAGTCAGTTCAAGCTACTTTCGAGGAACAGTCTACCAATGTTGCTGCCAAGGCACCATCAGTAGTCCGTAGGACTATGGCGCAACCCAAGCAATCGATAATCCATGCGCAATCTGCTACTCTGGTGCAACTCAAGGGAACTAGTCTTTTGGCTATTCCCTCTTCCAATTGTCAAGTTCTGAACTTGGAGAATTCATGACCTAGTGCCAACACTAGACAAAACAAAGAGAAGAGTTCTTTGACACTTCCTCAATTGGTGCAATTTGTGCCTAAAATGGTCACACCACTGAATAAAGGGAAACGCTACTTAGCTAACCCTATTCAAAATAAAGGAAAGCACCCTTTGGTCTTTCCTAAAACTTTCATGGTCTATGACTCAGAGAAAGATGTATCAGATTCTATTCCTGTAAACAGAGGTCCTCGAATCGCTGATACCAGAAATAATGCTGATCAGAGAGGTATCTTATCTACCCCTATGGGGTCTGGTCAAGATTTTTCTACCTTGCAAATTTTAAGATCCAAGCAAGGAAAATTGAAGGTATCACAAACAGAGACACCGAGAGCAGAATTTTCAGATTTACGCGCTTATCTCAATATGCGTCAACCAATATCAACTTTGGCAAAACACAAGAACCCTATGCCAAAGGTCAATCTGCACCAAAAGCCAAAGTTTGAAAAGAAAGACCCATCTACCTATGCTAATGAGTTGAGTACATCTTTGTATACTCAAGGAACTAAACACCTAAATAATAGGAGACATGTTCCTAACATCATTTAAGGAATATGTTCCTTCGACTTCTTCTCGTCCTGTGGTTGTAACTGATCTTCGGCAACGTCTTACACAAAGGCGGGAGACTACGAGAATGTTTTCCTCACCTCCAAATCGTACTTCAAATTGCCATTGCCTACATGAAGTTATCATCAACTGTTGTTGCCAATCGGCTCGACGATCTATCTTCGATCGTCTGAACTATGCTTCAAATCCTGAACATATAATAGAAGACGAAGATGAGCTATTATATGCTTCTGTTAACATGACTTCTCAAGGCACTGGGGGTGGGAAACGTCTAAGACGTAATGCATCCCGTAATCCCAATCAACAATACTTAGATCGGATCCATGCATCCAGTGAAGGTGTCTTTCAATACACTAGATCGATAAATCGACATTTGAAACAAGGTGTCTTTAATCAAGAAGATCTTCCTATCATCCATGTGGGAGAGGACTCTCTTTCGGAGTTTGATGCAGATAGTAAAAGTTTTGAACAAACTATCTCATCAACAGCTGCAAGAGAAGTGACGGCATATACCATTAGGAAGATCGAGATGCCTCTACATCAACCAGCCAAGAGCAATGAATTATTGTATTAGAAGACCAATTGAAAACCATGGCAGAAATGGTTGCAAATATGCACACCATAATGGTGGCTCAACATACAGTGCCTCTGATTGTAAGCCCTGTTACAAATCCTGAGCTTATAGCATCTTCTGTACCTGTTAGTCTGGGGGTACCAGCCCCTCAGGTTGCTTCTGTGCCAATTCAAGCTGATCCAAGTCAGTTTGGTACTGGGGGTGGTAATTACCATGTTGTTCCTCCTCCTAATACTTCTAATCAGCCTACCAATTCCCAAACATCAGAGGATGCTAATGAAGCTGTAAAACTCTTATGCACTCAGTTTGAGGCCTTTAAGCAGAAGGATGGCCTACAAAGACTGGGCATAAAGCAACCATATCCTATAGAGTGGAAGGAAGTTCCATTTCCACCTAAGTATAAGCTTCCAACCATTATGCTGTTTGATGGCAGTACTTCTCCAAGTCAGTACATCAATCATTTTGAGGTGATAACTAATCAATTACAGCCAAATGATGCTCTCCTTACCAGAGTGTTCGTCGATTGTTTAGCCGATGTAGTATATGACTGGTATCGTAGCCTGCCTGATGGTTGTATCACTTCTTTTGCTGGTTTCAAGCAAATGTTCTTGGAACGATTTTATGAGGGAGTCAATGACATGACAATGTCTGCCCTCATTAAAATTAAATAGAGGCACAATGAATCCACAGAAAGTTTTATTGAAAGATTCCACCGAGAGGCACTCAAAATGCCTTTAGGTACTCCATCTGCTGTAACAATAGACACTTACAAATCAAACTTGTTGCCTATTATCAGTATGTGGACGGGATCTACACAATTCCAGGATTGGCCTTCTTTCATTGTTAATGCAAAGGCGGCAGAAGTTAGTGCCGAAAAGTTCAAGCAGTTAGGAGTCCAGATGACTCATCCTAACCAAGATGAACATTCTACACCTGGAGGTAGTAATCTCCAGAATAACCACAAGAATAAAGAAATACTGGCCATTAATCTCAAAGGCAAAGAGTCTTTGGCTGTCAATGTTACTCAGACGGCATCCACCCCATCAGCACCACTGCAAAAGTCAACTAGTCCAAAAGAAGAGTATTCTTTCGATGAAGATGATACTTTAAGCATCTTCGATTGCTTGATCAAAAGTAATACGCTTCAGCTTCCAGAGGCAACGCGACCAGAAGAAGTTGGTAAAACTGATCACCCTAAATACTGTGTTTATCACAGATTCATAGGGCATCCAACCAGAGCATGTTATGTGCTCAAGGGCAAAATCCAGGAGTTGGTCAATTCTGGAGCAATTACTCTACAGCAGGACGAGAAAATGGTAACTGCTAATGTTGTTTCTCTCTAATTCGGTGATTTTTTACCACAACTCGTACAAGATGGTGTTGTCCACATTCCAAGGACTACTCTGGAAATTATAAATATTCTACCTCCTCAAAATGAAGGTCTTGTTCCACTTTCAACTGACAGATGAGAGATTATGTGGATTCATCTTGATCTGGTGGCAGAATTTGAAACGCCTTCCTCTTCTAAGCAAAAGAAGCATTCCAAGTCTAAATCCAAGAATTGCAACATGGTATCATTTGAACCAATAACAGAAGAAGAAATTCTAATGGGTACTAGATCTGGGAAACCCTATCTTCGAGAGTATTCCGAAAATCAAGAGAACCCTGCTCCATCCCCGGATGCTCTTCCTCCATCATCTTCTCCTGCTGAAGATACACCATCTACATTCTTGCCAGTGGTCGAGCCATCTCCTCCTAAACCAACATCAGCAGACAAAGAAAAGCAACATGTTCGCTTTGATAAAGCATTGAAGAAGTCATCATCTCTTAGACTTGAAAAGCCTTACAATTTTGACATATTAGCTCAATTGGCCAATACTCCGACGAGATTGTCAATCTTTGAACTTTTACGTCTCTCAAAAGAAACTCGTGAGACGTTAAGTGAAGCCTTGATGCAGGCTGACGCTTGTCTGACTCTTCTCAAGAAGCCCAAAAAGGAGCCAGTCAGCTGTGCACATTGTCATAGTGTATTCGAACTAATGCGCAATATCACTTTTACACAAGATGATATGTTGTTAGAAGACAATCGTCATGATCGTCCTCTATATTTCACGGGGTATGTGGACACCATGAAAGTCGATCGCATTCTGATTGATCCCGGGTCTGCACTTAGCATCATGTCGAAGTCCTTACTAGATTCTTTGAAAATCCCAGTACACAATCTTTCTACAACTATCACTACCATCCTAGGATTCAATCAAGGAAGAAGTGAACCTTTGGGGAAAATACGTCTAAAACTTCAAATTGGCAATCTTCATACAAAGGTGACTTTCTATGTTATTGACAATCATGGCTCATACAATGCTTTGTTGGAAAGACCATTCCTCCATGAATACAATATTGTACCCTCTACGCTTCACCAATGTTTCAAATATGTGGATGGATGGAGAAGTCCAAAAAGAGGTTGCAGATCTAAATCCTTTCAAAAAAGTTGAAGCATACTGCAACGATTCTCGTATGTACGAAGAGGAATTCATGAAGGTGGTACTAGCAATGGATACATATGAAGAACAGAAGAGTATACCTAATGATACTCTGGTAATTTCGGTCAAAGGACGTACCCCCTGTCCTCAGTCTTCCAAACCTCTGACTATCTATCTTCTTTCTCATGAGAAGCAACCTAAAGGTGATAGTCAAGAACAAAGGAAGCTCACCTCTTCTGAGCCGCTTGTAATCGATCTTCGTCGCAAGAAGCTCCCTCCGCCTTCTCGTTCTTCTTCTCCCCCTCTTGTCATCAATCTGACTAAGCCTGCTAAGGCTAAAGTCCTTGTTGTAAATGATGGTGTAAAAATCAATAAAGCATCTCCTTTGCAGTATACTGATATCTTTTACTATACTCAGTGTTATCTGGATATGCTAGATAGCTTTAAACCACTTACAATAGAAGTTGTATCATCTCGACGAAACGTGGTATCACTGGATTCAATACAAGAGTCGTACTTCTTAGTACCGTCTCGAAAGAAAGATAAAAATCCTATATTCTTCAACAAAAGAGAAGAACCAAAAATTATGATCTATAATGATAATAGAGATGATACAGGAAGGCTACAATTACGACGCTATAGTCCACAATCCAAAGCCATCATCCGTAAAATGGGCTATGACTTCAGAACAGGCCTTAACAACGGTAAAGGAAGGCGAACCCCTCTTCATATTGCTGTTCCAAAAAAAATCACAATAATACCACAGTAAAACGAAACGAGGACTAGGTTATGCCTCACCACTTCCAACTCCAGAACCTTCTGAATTTGATAAAGAAGAATGATCTAACTCTTCTGATTCTATCTCATAGGATTCTGATACCAGCGTTGGTCATGTTCATAGGGTGATGGTATCTTCTAACATGGTGTCTGCCGAATTCTCGAAAGATGATGAAGATGACATTGAAAAAGCTACTGAAATGAACCCTTGGGCACAAATGATGGACAATCAGTGGGAACTTCATTTTGAACAACGAGAACCACCTACTGAGGATCAACTGGTCCAAATTGATATTGGAGAGAAAGGCGTATCATGACCAATCTTTATTAGCAAGAATCTTCCAGAGGATGATAAACAAGAATTAATTCACCTTATTCGTGAATACATTGACGTCTTTGCCTGGAGTTACGAAGATATGCCGGGATTAGATCCTCAATTGTAACTCACAAGCTTAACATTTTGCCGAATGCCAAACCGGTTAAACAACAACAACGGTGATTCAAGCCAGAAATGATGGATGCAATTGATGATGAAGTCAAAAAGCTTATAGCTTGCGGTTTTATCAGAGAAGAATAACATCCTGACTGGGTGGCCAATGTCGTCCCAGTCCTGAAGAAGACCGGAAAGTTTCGAGTTTGCATAGACTTTCAGGATCTCAATAATGCTTGCCCTAAAGACGAATTCTCTCTCCCAATTACTGATGTTATGATCGACAATACATGTGGATTTGAACGAATTTCTTTTATGTATGGGTTTTCTGGATATAATCAAATCCGGATGAATCCTGAAGATGAAAAATATACTTCATTTCGTACTCCTCGGGGTGTGTACTGTTATACAGTCATGCCGTTTGGTCTAAAGAACGCAGGTGCAACTTACCAGCGGGCTATGAGTACTATTTTTTACGATCATCTGCAAAAGACTGTTGAATGCTATGTTGACGATATTGCTGTCAAAAGTCGTCTTAAAGAAGATCACATTCAAGATTTAAGAACTATCTTCAATTTAATGTGCTAGCATCAACTCAAAATGAACCCCACCAAGTCTTTCTTGGGTGTCTCTAGTGGTAAGTTTTTCGGCTTCGTCATTACCTCTAAGGGTATACACGTTGATCCCGAGAAGATCAAAGCCATTTAAAAGATGCGTCCTCCACGCAACCTAAAAGAGCTACGAGGATTCCATGGTCGGCTTGCGTACATCAGGCGGTTCATTTTGAATTTATCTGGACGTTGCAGACCATTTACTCAATTAATGAAGAAAGGTGTATCTTTCGTTTGGATGGAAGAATATCAACGAGCATTTGACGACATAAAGCGGTATTTAATGAGTCCACCGATTATTGTACCACCGATCTCAGGAATACCCTTTTTAATGTTTGTCCGAGCAATAGATCATTCATTGGGAGCTTTGCTGGCTCAAAAGAACAAGGAAGGTCATGAACAAGCTATCTACTATCTTAGCCGAACGATGATTGGAGCTGAACATCGTTATAGTCCAGTAGAGAAGGAATGTTTAGCCTTAATGTTTGCTATTCAGAAGACAAGACATTACATCATAGGCTAAACTATTCATGTCATATCTCGAGTTAATCCTCTTTGAGTTCTAATGAAGAAGCCAAGTACACTCAATTCTAGGCTTGCCACATGGGCTATATTGCTAGCACAATATGATATGGTTTATGTTTCTCAAAAGTCTGTGAAAGGCCAAGCACTTGCTGACTTCTTAGCAGCTCATCCTGTCCCTGAGACATCTAAACTTTATGATGAGAT
The DNA here is from genome assembly GCA_029216955.1 of Iris pallida. Classification (NCBI taxonomy): domain Eukaryota; kingdom Viridiplantae; phylum Streptophyta; class Magnoliopsida; order Asparagales; family Iridaceae; genus Iris; species Iris pallida. The sequence goes on from JANAVB010027994.1 coordinate 5,449,637, forward strand.
TCCAGACGAAACTTTGGAATCAAATATGATTTCAGAAGAATTTCCTACCTGGAGATTGTTCTTTGATGGAGCTTCTAGAATTGGACCTGGAGGTACTCTTGTTGCCGGAGTAGGAATTGTTCTTATTTCACCCGATGGATTAACTATTCAAAGGGCCTATTCTTTAGACGAATGATGCTCCAACAATGTGGCAGAATACAATGCTTTGTTCATCGAACTTCAATTAGCCAAGCAATTGAGTATTGAATATCTCGAAGTATATGGTGACTCTAAGCTGATTGTTAATCAGGTTAGAGGCATATATGAAGTCCGACATCAAGATTTAATACCATACCATGAAACAGCAACCAAGATAGCTTCTTCATTTAAAGGATTCTTTATCGAACATGTACGTCGGACAAGCAATACAGAAGCTGATGCCTTAGCTAACCTAGCTGCAGTGTTGGCAGTTCCAGTTAAAAGGCAACAGATGGTTGTTATCTCTAATAGAGAATTATTCTGTGTTAAAAACAACCACAACATTGAATTAAGCAACCTAACTGAAGTCAATGCCCTTAGCGAGGATTGGAGAGTACCTTTCATTGATTTTGCAATTCATGACATTTTGCCAGAAGATCCTAAAGAAGCTACAAATATCCGTCGTCGATCACTTCGATTCTATTATAATCATACTACTAAGACACTATATCGAAGAACTTTTGATGGATAACTCTTGAGGTGTCTCGCTGGTGATGTAGCAAAACAGATATTACGTGAGGCTCATGATGGTGTTTGTGGAGCACATCAACCTGGTCCTAAACTACAGGATCGTATCCGACGTATGGGCTACTACTGGCCCTCTATGGTATCAGATGCTATTGATTATGCAAGGAAATGTCGTGCATGTCAGATTCATGCAGACTTCATTCACCAACCGTCGGAGTTTCTTCATCCAACTGCTGCCTCATGGCCTTTTGAAGCTTTGGGCATGGATATAATTGGCCATATCAATCCTCATTCATCTAAAGGACATCGGTTCATCTTAGCTATAACCGATTATTTTTCCAAGTGGGCCGAAGCTATACCTTTGGCGGAAGTAAAAACTAGTAGCGTTATCAATTTTATCAAACATCATGTGATATACAGATTTGGTGTCCCTCGCCGAATCATCCATGATAATGGGCCACAATTTATCAGCCAGAAGTTTAATAGGTTCTGTGATGATAATAGAATCAATAATGTCGCCTCTACAGCCTATAATCCTGCGGCTAACGGGTTGGCTGAAGCATTCAACAAGACCATTATTAAACTCCTTAAGAAGTTTGTCTCTATTAACAAATGTAATTGGAGTGATAAACTCGGAGAGTGTCTATGGGCATATCGCACTACCGTCCGTAACCCCACAGGTTGCACTCCTTTTTCTGTGGTATATGGATGTCAAGCTGTGCTACCTTTGGAAATTCAAATTCCATCATTGAGAATCGCCATTGCTAATGAGCTTACTACAGACAATAATGATCGTCTTCGGCTTTAGGAATTGGAGGCACTCGACGAGAAAAGGTTATTAGCTCAACAGCATATCGAGCTTTATCAGGCCCAGATTTCGAAAGCTTTCAATCGCAAAGTTAGAGTGCGAACATTTCAAGAAGGCGAATTGGTTCTTACAGTCAGACGTCCTATGACTATGACACATATGAGCAAAGGCAAGTTCGAGGCAAAATAGGAAGGACCGTATGTAATAAATAAAGTCTTCTCCAATGGAGCCTATCAATTAACAGATATGGATGGCAGAGTTGCTATGCTGTCCATCAATGGCAAATTTCTCAAGAAATATTATGTATAAAGACAAAATGTACTTTATTTTCAGAGACATTATATAAATAAAAGTTCATTTTTTATTCAAAAGCAGAATGTAATTACATAATATTAAGGACGGGGAGGAGGCCCTGACCCTTCCTGGTTAATACAAAGTTCGCCAACCGTTCAAACATCTTATTGTCGAAACGCACCAGGAACTCACAAACAACCATCCTCAATGCCTCTTCTTCGGTAGTTTTTCCAGGCTCCACTAACTTGGAGATCAAATCCTGTCCTGGCGCAGGAGGAACAGTTGAGCCTTCGCCCCTTTCTTTTTGAGAAGGCACTGAAGGCTCAGCAAGGGAAGTCTTGGTTTCTTTTTCGATCTTCGGAGCAATCAAATCTTTGGAAGACATTTTTTTCTTGTACAGGAAGAAAAGAGATTGACATTTTATAGGCAGAACAACTAAGTAATCAGCCTTGAGAACTGATGCGATTCTTGGAAAGAGGTACAACTGTTTGTTCGTTTCTAACGGTTCATTCATAATCGACTCTTCATCTTCCCTTCTTCGAAACCGTCGTGCTTGATTCATTCGCTTTCTTCTTCGAAAATTTAAACGACCATTCATTCATTCAATATTTCTTCCTCGGAAATTGAAGTGAATGATCACCCATTCATTCAACATACTGCGAGGTCATATCTTTTACGAACTTGAATTCCAAATATTCACATCAAAACAACTTGCCACATTCGTAATCCTCTTTGGATTCTGTTATCTATGACAGCATAGCAAAATCAAATTGTAAAAAAAAAGGAGAATAATGAGACAATTATTTCTTTATTCCTTCTTTAAAAGCATAAATACATCTTGATGAAAATCTATTACAACTTGGATTTTCATCCTAAATGAAGGTCTATTACTTCTTTGGATCTTCTCATCTAAATGAAGATCTATTACATCTTTGGATCTTCTTATTTATTACTGGCAATTCCTTGTCATCTCGACCTGAAGCAATGAGCCAGACAATGGAATTAACTCTGGTCTTCTCTCTGAAAAAAATGAGAGGAGAACCCCAGAGTGCAGCAGCCCAAAGATGAGCTGTTGTCGATACAACTGGTGGAGAGAAGACAGCCTGCTAGGGGAACTAGGAACGAGATCACCCTTGTGATACAATTCCTAGTTCTGCGTCTTCACCATCCAACTCTCATGTTTATAGGCTCTTTCTACCATATGAGGACGACCCTTCTTAACATGAAGAGTCCTGAGCTGTCTGATTTGAGTATCAGAACCACATGAGCTGTCTGATGTGAGTGTCAGAAAAATGCTCTCTACAACATCCAAATCACCAATGCCAGTTCTGAAGAAGCTTGCTAACCAAGTCCCTGCAAATATCAATGAAACATGAGAAGTTAGCAGAATTGATCAGCAGTATGCGTCTACAAACAGGCGCACATCAGCAATTGTGTCTATGAACAGGCACACATCAGCATTGCACCTACAAACAGGCGCACATCAGCATATGCGTCTACAAACAGATGCACATCAGCAATTGTGCCTACGAACAGGCGCACATCAATACTGCACCTACAAATATGCGCATATCAGCACTAAGCACTGATCAAACTAGTATATGTCAGCAATACGTGTCTTTGATCGGAGCTAAATACTGGACCACAGTGTGCGCCTATTCTCTGAAATAGTTAGTGCATATCAATAAGTGTCTACACCATGCATATCGATACTTGTCTCCAAAAGTGGTACGAAAGAAGAATATTCGTACCACTAATTCTTCGTCGAGACTTACCAATTTTTGAAGACATAGCATGCAGGCAAATAACATCAGGATGAAGTGGCGCAAGTAAAACCTTATGGGAAGACATTTGTTTTGAGAGAGTATGAATGGTTCTTTTATTTCTGGATGTCCTTTTTAAAGAGGTTAAAGATGAGATGGGTGCATCGTTCTAGGATCCTATTTTAGGAAAAAACTAAAAATGGGCATCTAAAACCGTGTAACGACTGCCATGTGTTCTTCAGAAGAAACAGTAAAACAAAGAATTATCTAAAAGAATATGTCTATGAGCATCATTCGAAATCACAGCCACACAAAATCAGAAATTCTAGGTTTCATTGCATAAAGACGAGTGGACCCCTACAGTCAGGACATAAAAATAAAAAGTTGTTCTGCCTAGAACATTATTTCTTGTCCTTGCCTTCATCAGTCTGACGAAGGGCGGCGTCCAATTCTTGTATGGTGCGGATCCCCGAGCGACGCATCAGGTTAAGAAATCCCTCCGAATTGACGTGCTCCTCAGAGGATGATCTGCCACTCGAGCGATTGGAGACTGACGGGGTTAAACCGAAACAGTTCAAAAAGCTCACTGTCCTTAAAGCTGGGTCAGCCTCCAACAAAAAAGTTGTAGGCGCAACATTATGTCCCACTTCAGGAGACTTGGTTGTGGTGTCAGAATTGGTCTCCATCTCTTTCTTCTTGGGGGCCATTGAAGAACAGAAGTGAAGAACAAAGCACAAAGATCAACTACTACATATATATCAACAAATTGACTCTTCATATTCTTCTTCTTCATGGGAAATTGAAAATAATCAATGAAACTCCAGAAGACGAAGAGAGGATTGAGTATTTTTGAGAAAGGTATTTAATTGTGATGACCGAGCATTGTTCGGCACAACTTGACCTAGTCAAAACTTTTCTAAAATTCAAAGTATTTCAAAACTTTGCAATGTTTTTAAGTTTTGAAAACTTTGAAGGGGGTCTTGTAGAGCCTAAAAATCAAGTTGCGCCCTGAATATGTTAATCAGAGATCAAATTATGTACCAGAGATCAGGTTGCGCCACTAATATGAAGCCCAGAGAACAAGTTGCGCCATTGATCAGGTTGCGCCTAATATCAGACTGCGCCTAGTCTTGTTGCACCAAAATCTACGTGGCGTCTGACACTTAATGGTCATCAGTGCCTGACAATACTAACGACTGACACAACAGTGAACGAGGAAAATCTTCTCGAATCCCGTGAATTGTGCTGCTCAAGGAGAGTTGGTGGACAGTTGTGTCACGACCCGCACCCTAGAGTAAGGGCACGAGACGTGGGTACGTCCAGCCTACGCCGCAGTGTCGGCGGTAGAACGCTGTCCTAGGTCACAACATCTAACAGTTTAAGGTAATAACAGTTATACTCCCCGAATGGGGGTGACATAACAGAATATATCTCTATCACATCTAAGGTAGAACAGGATAAAGATAGAATGTTATAAAGATGCAAGATCCAAACCACAGGAAATACAAATAGAGTGAAGCTAAGTGTCTATGATAACTCCACTAACATCCAGAATAATACAGATCCACATATACAACTCAATCTCCAACACTAAGTAATAAGATAAAAACATCTATGGAGCAACAGTCTCTACTGCTAAGGGTTCCGACTGGAAGTCCGGATCGCAAGTGTCCTCTAAGGTTGTCCCATAGAAAGTGTCTAGACAGGCCTCCTCCTCGTCCTCTGTAAAATTTTTAATAGATCCAATCAGGACGGGAACGAGCACATATCTCTCAAACAGTTCATAGCAGGTTAGGAGTATAAATCATGTAATAGAGTAAAATACAGGAAATGCTGAAAGAAAGTACAGGAAAATAGGAGATATTTTGTACTGAAAGTAAATACATGATAAGTAGAGACTGTAAGTGGCTACGTGATTTAGAGTACAATATGGTTATGTAAACGGCTTAGGGGCACATGAATACAACTAAGAGGCACATGAATACAGCTACTGGGGATAATGATCACATAACCAATTCTACTCACCCCCCCAATCAATACACAAGGATCCATTCAAGTTACGTTATAGGCACATGAATACAGCTAAGATACGTGAACTCATGTAATGAGTAGTACATGAGGCACATGATAGTACATGAAAGCACATGAGAACATGTAAAAACATAAACTAGCTAGTACGAGTACAAGGAGTACCTGATGCACATGATAAAGTACATGAACATGAAATACCCGATGCACCCGTAGAGGGATAACATCTCAGGAAGGGATCCATATAGTACTAATCAGTGAAGATACATGTCAGCATCAAGTAGAGTAATCTAGAGCAAGAATATAGTCCAGACTGGTATGAAAAGATCAGAGAATGAACTCGCCTGCTATCTGAATGTCCAAGATGAAAGTACTGTCCGAGGAGTGGTGTCTGGCTCCTATTAGAACAGCACAAGTCACAACAAGTCCAGAATGGTAATAAGATGTACTACAATATATTCTACATGAATCTAGGTCAATCTAGGCCAAAGTTAACTCTTGGTCAACTCTGGTCAACCCTAGAAGTCAAACTAGGTCAACTAGGTCAAACCAAAGTCAAACGAGTCTGCACTAGTCTAGAAAGTCTATTCTAGGTCTAACAAGGATACACAAGTCCAATCTAGACTCTAAACCGACACACAGACACATCCATGGGCCATAGGCTATTCCATGCCTATAATTCAAACCATACTCACATAACACAAGTCAAAATATATCTAATATAGTACACTCTAATATAGAATACACATATTGATATATTATATAATATAACTTGGAATATACATAACCTATAGGCTACTATATGTATACCATACAAACATACATATATACATTATACATTAGATATACATGCATACATACCTATAGGCATACCTACATATATTCATTTGGGAAAGCCAACAAGTGTGAGAAAGTGTTAAGAGAGTGTGTGAGTGAGATACATGAGTGTGTGATATGGCATGTGTGATTACAAGAGTGTGTGGGTGAGGGTGATCCTAAAATCAGGAAACAGTGGCTAAACATGGTTCACATGACAGTTTCAAATGGGAAGGAAATCAGTGAGATGATAACTGGCATTCAGTGTGCATTAGAAAACAGTGAACAAGGAATCATTTGTGTGCACTTGTGTACAGTGAGTGAAGCAAGGGAAAATAGGAAAAATCAGTGGTGTACATGGGATAACTGGAATCATATTAACAATGAATAGGAATAATCAACAGTGATTAACATGGCAATGCATAATCCTGAATTAGTTGTTAGGTAAAATCCTGGAAACACATGACAGTTAAGGAAATCCTGGAAAACAGGAATTCAGTGAAATGCACAGAAAAACAGGAAAAAAATGTAATAACAGTTGACAGGAACATTGAATAGACATTCATTAAATCTCAGTTATAAGAATGGAAGGAAAAACCAATTCCAGTTTTGACAGTTCGAATTCCTTTCGAAACCAACACATTATTCAATCTCAAACCCAAATCAGAAGTCTCATTCGAAAGCAACATTTAAGCTAAACATGAGCTAGCAATATGTGGGAAAACATGTAACAGTTGAACATCGAATAAGAATGGATTAAAAACTGGAAAATGTGAATAGTTATAGGAACTAAACCCAGGAATCAGTGTATCAGTCGATACACTGATCCCACACTCAATTCAATGCCCCATTCTTCATATCCACCACCTAATCTACTATGAATCAACTAATATAGATTACAAACATGTAGGAATACTAATAGGTAACTGAAACAACAATTTAAAGTAGATTTAATAGGGTTTTAAAGTTCCAGGAATTTGGAAAAATAATGTATCAGCTACATGTATCAGTTATCATGCAAATAACCCCATTCGAATCCAATTCCCATGCTACAAAACCTAAACTAACATGTAACTAATTTAACATAGATAATATTTCATATTTAGGATCTAATGAACAATTAAAAACATAATTTAAACTATTTAAAACTGAATCGAAACAGAGAACCAAATGAACACTGATACACGCACAGTGCACGTGCGAATCCGTGTCCGATACGACACGAGGGGTCGTGTCACTTGACACACGTGACGTCAGTGGTCGCCCTTGGTGTGTATCAAATTTCACGTGTCAAGGTGGCGTATTCGCTGCGCAAACGCACCCGAGCAGCAGGGCAAGGAAACTGCCTGCGCGCGCGCGTGCAACCGCGTGTCCGTGTGTCCGTGGCGACTCGACACGACACTAATACATGCTCAGTGCAATGGAAACACAAAAGCGAGGTCAAAACCCTAATTCCTATTCAATTACATTTTAGAAAATAGATCGAAATGCCCTTTGGAGCATTTCATCAAACACATATATATACGAACTGATACGTGTCCGATACGGACATGTATAGGACTCAAAACCTAGGGTTAGCTAGTCCTACAATTAGGTTAGGCCTAGGACTTCCTAGATATGCAATAAAAACATAAATTTATGGAAGGGATTAGAATATTACCTAGGGATTTGAAATGTAACAAAAAGCCCCAAATGAGAGGATCCTCAAACCACCAAAACTCTCCCAAATTTTTTCTTTCCTGAAATTACTCAACAACAACAGCAAGTAAACTAAATTTAGGTCCTATAGCAATTGTTTTGGGAGAAAAATGAATTGAAATAGAATTTCTATGGATTAAAGAAGATGGAGACTCACCTCTTTCTCAACTTGCAAAATATTCCTAATGGAGGCTAGCCCTAATTTCTAGGAGGGGATTAAATATGTGGGAATCCCTAGGCTTAGTATGGCCGGCCAAGTGGGATGGGCTAGGGCTAGGTTCACTTGGTTTTGGGTTGGGCCTCTAAGGCTAAAATCACAAGTCATGGCTTGTGAAACCACAAGCCATTTACTATTCAAATCAATTCCTAATTTCCCCAAAATAATTCTAATGGGTTTGATTTCACTAACTTAGGTCAAGCTAGGGTTTCATAACCTAACCAAGTAGTCATGACCTAGGTTAGCCTCTAGGACAGTCTCCTAAGTCAACATTAGTCAAATCTAAAAATAGCACCAATTCAAATATACAAAATAATCACTTAAAAATTCTAATAAATATAATTAATGCTAATATTTCCAAATTAATTCCAAAATTTTAAAAATGACCAAAATACCCTCAAGCTAAAAAGTGGTAGTGACAAGTTGTCCTGTACGCTTCGTTAGTTGCGCCCAGGCACAATTGAAACAAAATCCTTAGTTGTGCCTGGGCACAACCTGAACAACTTTTGCTCAAAAGCTGCCACATGTCTCGTCGCGGCTCAGTTAGGCGCAGTTGACCGAAGCTCGCGCAATCTGATGAAGTTGAGACAACTGACATTCTAAAGCAGGATGACGTGGCGCACATGCCACTAATCTCTCAAGACGTGTCTACTATCCTGTACACGACCACACGCATCTCAATCACATGATGCCACGCATCTAAATACAGTTAGTACACGACTGACAACTGAATAAAAGTTGGCACAACAGGAGGTTGGCGCAACCCAATGTGGTGTAACCCAACCTCGCGCACATCAGAATAACTACTAAAACAATTATTTTCTGAACTCTATAAATAGAGTTTCTAATCATTGTGAAATTATCAGATACATAGGCACAGAAATCAGAGAGACACAGACAGAGATCAAGAACTCTTGCAAAATTGCTGCTGCATTCTACAGAGGCTACAGTCTTCAAGTTCACATAGTCCAAGGGATAAAGTGATCGTCTTCTGATCAGATTCCTAAAGTTGTACTTCCCCAGAATTCATTATACTTTATACTCTTTTACAAGTTTGGAATAAAACAAATTTTATTTTTGCAAACAAATGTCAACGCGCATTCGACGACATCAAGGCGTATCTTATAAGCCCTCCAGTATTGGTTGCTCCAATAATGGGGAAGCTCTTCTTACTATATGTCCGCGCTATGGATCATTCTCTTGGTGCCCTCTTAGCTCAGAAGAACGAAGGCGGCCATGAACATGCAATTTACTACCTCAGTCACACAATGGTGGGTGAAGGAATGCCTCGTACTAGTATTTGCCATCCAGAAGATGCACCACTATGTGTCTGGGCAGACTATCCACATTATATCTAAAGTTAACCCTCTCAGAATAAACATGACTAAACCGGGCTCTCTCAATTCCCGTTTAGCTACATGGACAATGCTGTTGACTCCGTACGATATGATCTTCGTTCCTCAGAAGGCAGTAAAAGGCCAAGCATTAGCTGATTTCCTAGCAGCTTACCCGGTGCCGGAGTCGTCCAAACTCTACGACGAAATCTCTGACGAAGTGGTGGAGTCTAATACGGCAACTGAAGAAATCCCTATTTAGCGAATGTTCTTCGATGGCGCATCAAGAACATGACCCAAAGAGAATATTGTGGCTGGAGTAGGTATCGTGCTCATGTCCCCTGATCATCTGGTTATACACCGTCCATATTCTCTCGTGGAACCATGCACCAACAACGTGGCCAAATATAATGCCCTATTAATCGGCCTACAATTGGCAAAACAACTGGGAGTTGACTATCTAGAGGCTTACGACGATTCCAAGCTAATAGTTAGTCAGGTCCGAGGAGATTATGAAGTTCGCCACGAAGATCTCTTCCCCTACCACAAAGCAACAATCGAGCTGGCGTCTACTTTCGCGGGATTCTTCATCGAGCATGTGCCTCGACTACAGAATATAGAAGCAGATGCTCTAGCCGGTCTCGCTGCTTCCTTAACCGTTCCTACCAATACTCAGCAGACGATCACAGAGTCTGGTCGAGAATTATTCTGTGTGAAAGATGCCTCGCATATTCATCACAGTTACACAACGGAAACAAACGTCGATGCTAATGACTGGAGATTTTCTTTCATAGACTACGCTGTCTATGGAATCCTCTCTGAGGACCCGAAGGAGGCAGTATCCATGCAAAGACGATCCCTCAGATTTACTACGACACAGCTACCAAGATGCTGTACCGACGCTCTTATGACGGGCTACTGTTACGATTCTTATCAGACACAGAAGCCAAGCATGCACTCCGGAAGGCTCACGATAGAGTTTGTGGTGCACATCAACCATGCCCCAAATTGCAAGACTGCCTCAAACGAATAGGTTATTACTGGCCCAAAATGATAGCGAATGCTGTTGAATATGGAAAAAAGTGTAGAGCTTGACAGTTCCACGCTGATTTTATTCATCAACCTTCAGAGTTTCTACACCCGACGGCAGCATCTTGGCCATTTGAAGCCTGGGGCATGGATGTCATAGGACCAATCAGCCCGTCATCCTCCAAAGGACATCGGTTCATCCTAGCTATAACTGATTACTTCTCCAAATAGGTGAAAGCTATACTGCTCACCGAAGTGAAGACGTCAAACGTGATCAGTTTTATCAAACATCACGTCATCTACCGCTTTGGCCTACCTCGCAGGATCATCCACGATAATGGTCCATAGTTCGTAAGCCATGTATTCTATCGGTTCTGCGATAAGAATCGAATCCAGAACGTAGCCTCTAGTGCCTATAATCCAGCGGCTAACGGGCTAGCAGAAGCCTTCAACAAAGCCATCATAAAACTTTTTAAGAAGTTCGTGTCTTCAAACAAGCATGATTGGAACGAGAAGCTCGGTGAATGTCTATGGGCCTATCGCACAACGGTTCGGACTCCAACAGGCAGTATGCCATTCTCTCTGGTTTGTGGAAGTAAATCAGTTCTTCCCCTAGAAATCCAGATTCCTTCCCTTCGGGTAGCCCTAGCCAGCGAGCTGACTACTGAAGAGGGCTACCGTCTGCGACTCCAAGAGCTTGAAGCGCTAGACGAAAAATGCCTATTAGTTCAACAGCGTATTGAGCTATACCAAGCACGCCTTTCCAGAGCTTTCAACAAAAAGGTGAAGGAAAGGATCTTCCAAGTCGGTGATCTGGTCCTAGCAGTAAGAAGACCGATGGTTATGACGCACAAAACAAAAAGAAAATTCCAACCTAAATGGGAAGGTCCTTTCGTCATAGAATCGGTGTATTCTAACGGTACGTACCGGCTGACCAAGCCTGACGGTGACTTGCTTATGATGCCTATCAACGGCAAGTTCCTGAAGAAGTACTATTGTAGAAGCATAAAAAAGAATAATAATTTATATGCGGTCCAGACTCAACATGCGATTCAAAAGCTCGAAGAATCTTATGCGACTCGGAAAGACCCAGAGAGCCGCATGCGGCTCAGGGACTTTATACGGCTCAGGAAGAGCCACGTAGCCTCATACGGCTCAAAACAGGCCGATGACAGCTGGCCATAATTACTTTCTGTAGCTGGCCATTTAATGCTCTGACGTAAAGTGACCGCTCTGACTGCTCTGACATAATGAGGAGACGCGTCAGGCTCCTCAAAAGACGAGAAAATCTCTGAGACAGCCGGCACAATCCATAAAGTCCAAAGAAGTTCTCTATACGGACCGCCTAGACCACCCTTATGCGGTTCAGATTGGGGGTTCACCCTTATGCGGAGGCCACCCTCATGCGGCTCGGATTGTGGGGGCCACCCTTATGCGGTTCAGTTGGAGGCCACCCCCATGCGGCAGCCACTTTCATACGGCTCAGATTGTGGGGGTCACCCTTATGAGGTTCAGTTGGAGGCCACCCCCATGCGGCTGCCACTCTCATGCGGCTCGGATTGTGGGGGCCATCTTTATGCGGTTCAGTTGGGGTTCACTCTTATGCGGCTGTCACTCTCATACGGCTGCCACCTTCATGCGACTGGGTAGTCGGGGCCACACTCATACGGCTCTGCTAGGACGCCCCGTCTATGCGGCTCATAGCATAATGGCAGTTGGAACACGTGGCAGAAGATCGACTAAGACTTATCCACCCGCGTTCATACGACTCTCAGCATAATGGCTGTTGGGACACGTGGCAGAAGATTGACTAAGATTTATCTACTCGAATTTAGCGACCAATAAATCATAACAATGCAGATTTGTTGCAGTCAACATTAACTGCCCAGATCGATTACCAACAAACCATGCAGATTTGGTGCAATCAACATTAACTGCCCAGGTTTGTTACAATCAACATTAACAGCCCAGATTAATTTCTAACAAATAAGATCAAGGCTAATCTTAACCAAATCCCTAACCGCCCACTTTTCAAGGAGTAATTACTGCATACCCTACTTATCACAAAGCCCTATAAATAGCAAGGTGCCATTCCCTTGCAAAACCCTGGAGACAGAGAGCGGCGGAGACACAGAGAGAGGCATAGAGCAAAGAGCACCCAGCAAGAGCATTTCTTCATCAGAGCCGAAGCGACGTTCGATTGTCCAAGGAGTAAGACAGAGTTGATAGCACTCTCCCGAGCCTCTACCGTCACCCCCCAGAAAAACAAAACAATTGTACTTTAGATTGCTTTTCCTAGGTTTTGTTCTTAGGCTCTCTTCTGTACAAGCGAGTTTGTAGTTGTGAAGTAAAAGTCCAGTCCTCCCATAAAACTGTTCTGTTCTTTTATAATCAATGGCAAACACAATGGCGACTCTGTTGGGGACTAACTTTTCTATGGCTGAGAAGTTGGTGACGCAATCGGACGCCGCCAAGCTCGGCTCCACGCAACAGATGTTGGTCGTCCGCTTCGACCAGCAGGCGTTTGAAGAAATGCTCTCCGACGGAAGGGCTAGCCCGGTCCAGAAACGAACCCGCACGAAGAAGGCTCGTAGGGAGTGGAGGCCCAAATCATTTGCTCATTTCCAAGCTCTAGAAGAAATACTCTTTGCAGCCCAAGACGGCGGAGAAGGATCTCATGCGGCCCCACTTCAGTCCGTAGAGGATTCTGCTGTCCCCAAGTTCGGCAGAGGAAAACACTACAATGCTGGACTTGCAGGGGCAAAAAGGAACTCTATGCGGTCCAAGAAGCAGCCACGTAAGGGCATCCGTCGCATGGAGAAGGCTCATGCGGCCACAAAAGACAGCCGCATGGAGAAGGCTCATGCGGCCACAACTGCTAGCCGTATGAAGGAGGCCCATACGGCCATAACTGCCAGCCGCATGAAGGAGGCCCATGCGACCACAACTTCCAACCGCATGCAAACTATTTCCAGCCGCATGGAGAACACTTATGCGGCTGCCAAACTCAGCTGTAAGCCATCCACCCTGCACGGCTCAGGGTCAATCTTTGACCGCCTCTCATGCGGTCTTGATCCCAGAGGCTCTCAGCAGGACGTGCCAGACTCTATGACGCACAACTTGGACTCTTCCTACTATGCATTCTCAGGTGCTAGAGGGAAAAAGTCTAGGACAGCACAGGCTCGTCGAGCTTAGTCAGCTGACCCAATTTTGGACCATCAGGGCGTCCCGCTGACTATTACGCTAGCCCCTAATAGAAAGTTGTACAGAACCGACCGTGTCCAACCCCCGGCAGCAAACGGACAGAGTGGTTCCCAAGAGTCTCCCGATCAGGGAGCAAACATGATGCTAACACACTCGTGTGCTCAGAACTCCCGGGCCCGAAAAATGAGTGACTTGCGTGATGTGATTCTCCATAAGCACAAGGAAAGAGAAGAAAGCTTGGTGTGTAGAGAGTCCTTTTATGGACATCACTGTACTCAAGTCATCATCAACTGCTGCTGCAGCAAGTCGGCAGCCCAAGAGAACCGGCAGTCCGTCTTCCAACGACTGCAACATCCAGGACCGGTCCTACTACCAAGCTCAGGAGACGAAGCGCTTCATGTCGCCTCCTGCAACTCTGCTCAGAAGGTCCCTACTAGCAAAGTAGGGAAGAAGATGAATGTGGCCAGCACAAAGATTTTAACCGGCACGGCCAAGAAGCTCTCATCCGAGCGGTTGTCTACAACTACTATGTGAGGAGTCTATCAAGGTACCGTTCAAAGACGAAATCTTCAACACTTGGAGATTCGTCATCCCCATCCCTTGGGGTAGCTGAAACTGGGGGTAGCACCCATCCGAATGTCCAAGACAATCCGACGTTCTAAGAAGATGCACCGGAGGAAGCAATTCCCCACAGATGCAGTAGACCCAGATGTCCCCGAGGACGTCCACGGGTCCCAAGACGAGGCAGCCTCCTGCGCAGGGGGTAGCACTTCCTCTGAGTCTGAACCAGAGGAGAACATTCCTACATACCCCGACGATTTTTTGGTGCAAGGGTATGATTCAGAGGGCACGTCCTCCACCGTTCCTTCCATCTCTCCTCATGTGAGGACGGTGTTCATGACAAACAATGACCAAGACGGTCCCAGTGATCACCAACGCATCGACACCCTGGAGGCCATATTTTATACCTTGGTTAAATCCATGGACGAGATCAAAGCGGCCCTACCAACTTTGTAAGGAAGGACGCCTGGCCAGACAACCTTGGGTCCTGCGGCCAATGCGGACTCGAACTCAACCCCGGGCGACAACCCTCCCACAATATCATCCCCCACCGCTGCAGACGAAGCCAGGGAGGCAAGACGAGAGGTCCAGGAGCTCCGGGCCATGTTCCACGCCCGAGAAACCTGCAGGACCTCAGGATACGACAACCGTATCCTGCTGCATGGAGAGATGTTCCCTTCCCACCAAGATATAAACCATTCAACATCAATCCATATGATGGGAAGACATCTGCAAGCAGGTATATCACCTACTTCGAAGTCACAACCGACCATCTGTCTCATGACGATGCCATCCTTACGCGGTTGTTCATTGAAGCGTTGGAAGGGGCCGCCTTCGACTGGTACCGCAACTTGCCAGACAACTGCATCCATTCCTTCGTCGGCTTCAAAAATATATTCCTTGAAAGGTTCTATGAGGTAGGACAAGATGTGACAATGTCCACCCTCATGGACGTTGTTCAAGGTGAGAAGGAGCTGACAAGGAACTACATTGAGCGGTTTCGCCAAACCGCGATAAAATTACCCTCTGGCAATCCAGATTCTTCCTTGATTGAAATCTGACAAAAGAGGCTGCTTCCCACAATCAGCCTCTGGATGGGCGAGTATCAATTTAAGGACTGGAAGACTTTCATCATCAGTGCCACTAGCACAGAAGACAAGTTAAAGAAAGCTCGCCAACTGGGATTGCACATCACGGAGGGAGACGACAAGGGTAGACGCCCTAATGCCAATAGCAACAATGGTGGTAACCCCTCCAACAATCGAGACAACAAGGGCAAACAGGCTATGGTGGCCAACACAGCCCCGAAGCCCAAACTAAAGCCGGCAGAGAAGCTGTGGCCGCAGATGACTTACTCTTTCGAAGACAGCCATGTCAAGCCCATCATTGACATGTTCATACAAGGAGACAGGATTTAGCTCCCTCTACCAAGACGTGAGCCTCGGCTTGCAGAGATGGAAAGCCCAAAGTATTGCCACTACCATTGCTATGTCCACCATGCTACTCAAGACTGCTTCCAATTGAAGCGGTACATCCAGAACCTGATCGACTCTAAGGCTCTGGCCATTGACTTCGAGGAGGTAACTGTAGCGGCCAACATGGTGTCTGTGCAATTCGGCATCTTTCCTCCGACGAAGACTCAAGATGGAGTGGTACCCGTCCCCCGGAAGAAGATAGAGGTCGCTAATCTTCCACTTTCCCGAGACCAGGCTGCTAGGCTGGTACCCCTCACCACATAGCGAGGGAAGGTCATGTGGGTCCACCATGACTTAGTATCTGAAGTAACCCAGCCAGCATCACCCTCTACTGGCAAAAAGAAGGGTGGGAAAGTCAAGTCCTGTCGCACAATCTCAGCCGACGTCGAAGAAGCCACAGCTGTCATTACCCGATCTGGTGCACAAGCTCAACCCCCACCGGGTAACTCGGCTGAAGATCATCAGCCGGCTGCTGCTGATGCTCCAGGGCCCTCTCAGCCTCCGACGACCGACAGGCCTATGCCGAAGGAGACCCGCTTCGACAAACCGCTGCTCCGAAAAGATACGCCTCAGGGACTGGAGAGGCCTTACAACTTTGACATCTTGGCACAATTGGCCAACACACCGACCAAATTATCGTTGTATGAGCTCTTGAGGCTCTCTAAAGATGTTCGTGTCGCACTGAGTGACGCACTTCAGAACGCTGACACCGATCTGGCTCAAGTTAAGCTCACAGGAGAAAGCTCCATGGAGGATCCTCAGGACAGTACTTTTACTGGAGTAATGCCCAATATTGTCTTTACTCCGCAGGACATGCTCATTAAGACCAACCTGTACGATCGCCCACTGTATTATACTGGATACGTCGGTGACGTAAAGGTGGATCGGATGCAAATAGACCCTGGTTCTTCCATAAGCATCATCCCGAAGAGCCTGCTTCACTTCCTGGGCATCCCTATGCATCGTTTGACACCTACAAGCACCGCCATCAGCGATTTCAATTCAGGCAGAACCTATCCGGTCGGAAAGATTTATTTGAAGTGCCAAATCGGCGACCTTCAGTCAGAAGTAACCTGTTATGTCATAGACGCGGACACTTCCTACAATATTCTTCTAGGGATCCTTGGATACATGACTACATGATCGTGCCTTCCACATTGCACCACTGCTGCAAGTACGTCGACAAACACGGTTTTGTAAGAACCGAATTTGCCGACATTGATCCTTTCAGAGGGCTTGAATCCTACTACTCGGACTCTTGTTTGTACGAGAAGTCGAAGAGGCACCTTGTCGAAGAAAATACTCAAGCTCAAACTGAGGCGGCAACGGGATCAGAAGAACCTCTGACGATCCACCTTCAAGCCCGTAAATCGGGCAGAACTGCACCCCTTACAGCCACTTTGCGTAAGGATGCAATCAGTGTCTCTACACAGGAGGAGCAAATAACTATCCGACTCCCAAGGTTTGACCAAGCGCCGAGACCCACTGTGAAGCCAATGACAATCAGACTGTCAAGAGCCGGTCAATGAAAATCTGAAGAGACAAACTCTCCTGATAAGCCAATGTTCATCCGTTTGCCAAGAACAAGGCGTCATCCCAACACTGAGTCGAGGACTGTTAGTGAGCCACCAATCCCACGTCCTGCCCCACCAGCGGGACCCTTGGTGATCAAGCTTCCTAGATCGTCTTCCCAAGCTTCAATAATGCGGGGGGTTGCTGAACTGGAGCTGGGGACAAACCAACAATTTAGCACCAAATCGGGGACCGCTAGCGCACCGATGACCCCACGTCCTGCCCCATCAACGAAACCCTTGATGATCAGGCAGCCCAGATCATCCTCCCAGTCTTCACTGATACAGAGGGTAGCTAAAGAGGAGAAAACGTTGGCCAAGTATGTGGCCACATACACTGATGTTCCTTCCACTGACGATGTAATTCCTCCTGAAAAGATACCTTACTTCATCAATAAAGGGTTATCTTTGAACTACCTCGAGCTTGATAAGCTTCGTGTAATATATGCGATGGAACACGATATAGGCACTAACTTACACACACAAGTAACCATTGTCTATACCACGAACCAACTTACTCCCGTGGAAGGCGTCTGCTTCATAATCGAAGGAGAGGATCATCCAATCATCTTTGGCCGGAAGAACGATCCACAGCCCTTCAGGCTAGAAGAAGTCGATCTAGAACCCGACACTGGAAGACTGCCCCTTTATCTGTATAGATCTCGATCCAAGTACTTCATGCAAAAATAGGGATATGATATGGAGGCTACACCAGGCCTGAACTATGGCACCGGCCGACGATTACCTTTACAATTGTCAGTCCCGGCTGGAAAGCCACGGGATTACTACAGCAAGACCAGACATGGTCTAGGCTATGTTACTCCTGTGACAACCCCCGAGAGCTCGGATGAAGAATGCGAATGGCACTCTCATTCATCTGGTTCACCCACTTCTGATTCGGATGTTAGCATTGGTGACATGCTCAGGCAGACTTGGACTGTCAATATGGCATTCGCCAACGCCTACGAAGAAGATGAAGACATTCATGAACTTCTTGAGTTAGAGCCGTAGGCTCAACAGCTAGACGTGCAATGGGAGAAGCGGTTCGAATAAAGAGAGCCTCCCACCGAAGATGAGGTCATGTAAGTTGACCTCAGTGATGAGTCCTCTTCAAAACCAATCTTCGTTAGCAAAAGTCTGACAGACGAAGAGCAAAAATCGCTACTGTAACTCCTCAGAGAATATATCGACGTGTTCGCCTGGAGCTATAAAGACATGCCAGGGCTAAACCCCGAGGTTGTACTTCACAAACTTAACATTTGTCTGGACGCAAAGCCAGTCAAGCAGCAGCAATAACGGTTCCGTCCAGACATATGAACTCTATCGAGGCCGAGGTTAACAAACTGATAGCCAGTGGCTTCATTTGCGAGGAACAACATCCAGACTGGGTAGCCAACATAGTACCATTCCTCAAAAAGAATAGGAAGATCCGAATCTGTATCGACTTCCGGAATATGAACGAGGCGTGTCCCAAGGATGAGTTTCCCCTCCCTATTGCAGATATAATGATTGACAATACCTACGGCTTCGAGAGCATGTCATTCATGGATGGCTTCTCAGGGTACAATCAAATTAAGATGTTCCCTGACGACGAAAAGCATACATCATTTCGAACACCGATTGGCATATACTGCTACACAGTCATGCCTTTTGGTTTAAAGAATGCTGGTACCACCTATCAACGAGCCATGAGCGTCATCTTCAGAGATCACTTACGCAAGACTGTGGAGTGTTATGTCGACGACATCGCCGTCAAGAGCCGCTCTAAAGAAGATCATCTATATGATCTGAAGACAGTGTTTGACCTGATGCGGGCGCATAATTTGAAGATGAATCCCACGAAATCTTTCTTAGGCGTATCCAGCGGAAAGTTCTTGGGTTTTATCGTTACCTTCCAGGGTATCTATGTCGACCCTGAGAAGACGAAGGCAATCATAGAGATGGGTCCTCCAAGAAATCTCCGTGAACTCAGAGGCCTTCAAGGAAGGCTAGCTTACATCAGAAGGTTTATCTCTAACCTCTCCGTACGATGTCAACCCTTCACGCACCTCATGAAGAAAGGTGTCTCCTTCGTATGGGATGAAGAGTGCCAGCGCGCCTTCGACAATATCAAAGAATACCTGTCGAACCCTCCAGTCCTGGTGGCCCCGGTTGCTGGAAAGCCATTCCTGCTCTATGTGCGAGCTATGGAGCATTCTCTCGGTGCTCTACTAGCACAAAATAATGATGCAGGCCATGAACAAGCCATCTACTACCTCAGCCGAATAATGATAGGGCTTGAGCATCGATACACTGTCGTAGAAAAGGAGTACCTCGCTCTAGTATTTGCCATTCAGAAGACGCGACACTACGTCATAGGACAAACTATACATGTGATATCACGAGTTAACCCTCTAAGGGTCCTCATGACCAAACCAGGGGCACTCAGCTCTCACCTCGCTACTTGGGCAATATTATTGTCTCCCTACCACATGATCTTCGTCCCGTAGAAGGCTGTTAAAGGTCAAGCTCTGGCGGACTTTTTAGCAGCCCATCCAGGTTTGGAGTAAACCAGAATATATGAAGAGATTCCAGACGAGGTCGCCAATTCAATTGTGGTCTCCCATGATGCCGTTCGGCGAATGTTCTTCGACGGCGCTTCAAGAACTGGGCCCAAAGGCAATATCGTAGTCGGAGTCGGTGTGGTGCTGATTTCTCCCTCCGGGTTGGTGATCAATCGAGCGTACTCCCTTACGGAACCTTGTTCAAACAATATGGCAGAGTACAACCCTCTGGTTATCGGCCTCCGACTTGCAAAAGAACTGGAGGTAGAGTACCTCGAAGCATATGACGATTCACAGCTAATCGTTAACCAGATCCGGGGTTCATACGAAGTTCGTCATGAAGACATGATCCCCTATCACCAAATAACGATTGACATCATCTCATCCTTGGAAGGGTTCTTCATAGAACACGTTCCCAGGCTCCAAAACATTGAAGCCGATGCCCTAGCAGGCCTTGCCGCTTCCTTAGCGATTCTGAATCATGCTCACCACTTGGTTGAAGTAATAGGCCGTGAATTGGTATGTCCCAAGAACAATGTTCAATGTGTTGAGAGTTACTCTGCTCTGACAGTCGACGAAGTACCAGACTGGAGACAGCCATTCATTGACTTCGTAGTCTATGACATCTTATCGGAGAATCCAAAAGAAGCCACTTCCATCAGAAGGCGTTCCCTCAGATTCTTCTATGATACGGAGACAAAAATATTGTATCGACGATCATACGATGGATTACTGCTTCGATGTCTGTCAAATACAGAAGCCAAAGAAGCTGTGTGTGAAGCTCACGATGGCGTTTGTGGGACCCATCAACCTGGCCCGAAGCTGCAAGACCGCCTTCATCGGATGGGCTATTACTGGCCTACGATAGTGGCGGATGAGATAGACTATACAAGAAAGTACAAAGCCTATCAAGTCTATGCAGATTTCATCCAGCAACCATCCGAGTTCTTACATCCAACGATGGCATACTAGCCATTCGAAGCATGGGGAATGGACATCATCGGTCAAATCACTCCACCTTCGTCCAGAGGACACCGCTTCATACTCGCTATTACAGATTACTTCTCCAAATGGGCGGAAGCTGTTCCGCTTGCAGAAGTGAAGACATCAAACGTGATCAGCTTCCTTAAGCATCACGTCATCTATCGTTTCGGACTGCCTCGAAGGATCATCCATAACAACGGTCCGCAGTTCGCAAGCCATGCCTTCTTTCGGTTTTGCGACAAACATCGGATCCAGAATGTTGCCTCAACACCGTACAATCCAGTGGCGAATGGTTTGGCGAAAGAGTTCAACAAAACTATAATTAAGCTGCTCTAGGAGTTCGTGTCTTCCAACAAACGCGACTAGAATGAAAATCTTGGCGAATGCTTATGGGCGTACCATACTACAGTCCGAACGGCAACCGGGAACACACCATTCTCTCTGGTGTATGGAAGTGAGGCAGTTCTCCCACTGGAGACCCAAATCCCCTCGCTCTGCGTCACCCTCACCTATCGATTGACGACGGATGATAATTACTATCGCCGGCTACAACAGTTGGAGGCCTTAGATAAGAAGCGCCTGCTAGCTCAACAATGAATCGAGCTGTATCAAGCACGCATCTCGGGAGCCTTCAACAAGAAGGTTAAACTCAGAACATTCCAAGTGGACGATCTCGTTCTGGCAGTTCGGAGGCCGATGGTTATGACTCACAAAACCGCTGGCAAATTCCAGCCAAAGTGGTAAGGCCCATTTGTCATCGAGGCTGTATTCTCCAATAGTGCTTACCGCCCCGCCAAACAAAACTGAGACTTGCTCATGTTACCCGTCAACGGCAAGTTCCTGAAGAAGTATTATGTCTAAACGACATCCTCCAAATCTACCATACTGTTAAGTTATGTGCCCTTAGGTACCGCTGAACTTACACTCTGGTCATCCCAAATGAATTTATATCGCATCTTCTCGGTAGTAAGTCATGTATGATCATACCTCTGAACTTCCTTCCCAAAAGAGCATCTTTCTCATGATCTAATGCCCGCACTTTTAGTGTATAAACAGGGTAACAGATCCACAAATTTCTCAAAACAACCACGCTGATGTCACCTCTGAGTTGTTCCGCTTCCGCCAAAAAACAAATTACCCCCTCACGTAGAACTTCCACGTCCATATTACCTCTGGGTTGTTCTATGTACCCTTCATGGAGTCCACTCCTGCCACGTCCTCATTACCTCTGAGTAGGAAGGCCCCATTGAAAAACCCTCATATTTACCACGTCCTTATTACCTCTGAGTAAGTATGTTGGTCTTCTCTCGACTTATTATCCATACCCAAGACCGGAGTACGCCAAGGATAATAAGCCCACAAATGTCCTCTGTTGACCTCAAATGTCCACTGTTGACCACAAATGTCCTCTGTTGACCACAAATGCTGTACTAAGTTTTCTACTACATGCGTCTCATTTCTCATCATGCCTCGGGAGCCCAGCTGCTCTATGGCATTCTTTCTCCCGATACCAGGAACTTCCATGGCCACCTTACTGTGGAATTGTTCTAAGTATCCCTATTAAACTTGTTATTCGTACCTAAAACTAAGGTATGTCAAGGGTAACAGGTCCACAAACAGTCCCCCAATGGGGCAAATACTATGACACCATAAATGCAACAAGCAATACAAATGAAGGATAAAATAAAACACGCACTTTTATTTGAAAAGTCAAAGGTACTACATGTTCTGGGACCACGTCCCTCTCAAAAAGGAAAGAACATAAATAAAGAAAAAGGCCGACTATGGTTCGACGACACATAATTCTCTAAGACGGTCCCTCAGTAAGGCAGTCGACCGCTCAAACCGCTGCTTGGCCCGGCGCTCGGCCTCATGAGTCAGCCGCTCCGTATCCTCCAGATGCGCGTGAGCCCGCCAGCCCTCTTCAAGCCTTTCCAGAGCATGCTCCAAGCCAGCAGAAGCTCGAGTGACCTTGTCGGCTTCCTGAACAGTCATCTCCTTATCCGTGCGGGCGGCCTCGAGCTCAGATTCCAAGAAAGTCAGTTTCCTCTGAAGTTCGAGGATCTGCTCTCTCGTATCAATTACCCCATGGGAGGCGGCCGCTTTCCGAGCCATGCAATCCTCTCCCCTGCGGCTCAACTGATCATACTGCAGAGACAGGTTGTGGAGGTCCCCCATTATAATCGGCTTGGCCGTATCCCGAGCAATCCTTACCTTCTCCATGGCAGTTAGGAGGAAGGCACGCTCTTGATCTATTGCTGCAAATAGATCAACTTGTCGCAGCACTTGAAACTGGGCCACAAGCTGATCAGCCTCTAGCAATTTGGGCTCCAGAAGTTCAACTATCCCTGCCCCGTCGGGGAGGGTTCTAAGGATTTCAATCTGGTCCCGGGTGCATTGACGGGCTAAGGCAAAAGAGGTCCCCCTCTCCACCGTAGCCTAAATTCCTCGCCTCAGGTGGCGGTAGAAACTGTCAACCACATCCTTTGACGCTTCATCCAGAACTTCCGTAGAAGATGGCGTCAAAGGAAGAGTAGCTGGTAGTGTCGAAGAAGATGCACCGGAACTTGATGCCCCTGCCACAAGGGAAACAAGTTTCGAACGAAAAGACGCTTGAAGAGCGGCTAATTCTTCCTCTGCAGCCCGAAGGGTTTGGAGACTCGGCAGGGCGGAAAGGCTGACCCCCGGAGTCACATGAACAGAGGAGAGGGCAGGAACCATTTCTCTCCACCCCGACCGTTCCGTCGTCCGCTCTCCCGAACTCGATCCTGCGGGAGGTCCCTTAATGTAAGTTGGAGGGGGAGGAGGCACACTCCCTTCCACCAGATCCCCTCTGGCGAACTCTCCCCTGATATTATCCGTCGTTGGTAGTAGAGGAGCAGGACCTGTATGTCCAGAGCGACCATCAATCAGCTTAACCTGAAGGATGTGATGATAAAGCAGAAGAACCTCCTCACTAGTCAAGACTTGGCTTATCTTACCAGGGGAAAGTTGTTGAAACTGAGGTTCGCTCATAGTCGCCGTAGCCTCTTCACCAGCGACATCCGAGCCGAATTCAGCTGGTTCCTCTGCCCCAGCCACCCCGGAAGGAGATACAACTGGATCAGCGTCACCCAGCTGAAGTTCAGTAGCCTCAGGGACGAGTTCAGCAGAGCCCACGTCGTCGTGGGTTGAGACCTCAGCAACGGGAGGAACCTCAGCCGCCACCGGAAGAACCCAGGTAGAAATAATCTCGGCACACATGTCACTAATCAAAGTGGTCAGGATCGGGTCGACTTCAGAGCCAGGGGCCGGTTCCCGAGAGTCCGATTCTTCTGACGCCTACAAAGAAAAGAAAATAATTAGATCATAGTTCAAAAGAAGAGCTAAAGAAGAAGATGGTTGTAGTTCAATTCACCTCTAAAATGGCGTCATCCTCATCTCTCTCCTTGATGAGCAGCCTGCGAGGCTTAGATACAGTCCGTATCACGGAGTAAGTTCTGCCGCCAATGGCAGGCTCATGCCTGTTTCGCTTGCGCAAAGGACTAGGAACAACAGACGGCTGAACCGCCGCCACCTCATCTGTAGGAGGAAGAGAGTTATCGGGATTATGCTCATCATCCTCTTCGTCCGCTTTGGCAGACTCCGAGTCCGACACAGCAACTGTGTTCTCTCGCTTCTTCCTCGCCTTGAACCCCTGGAGCTTCTCCGCCAAGCCAGTACCAACAGTAAAGCTGGTACTTGGGTCAAAGCCAACAGGAGGCTTGCTCGCCACAACATGGTATAGAGCCGCCAAATACAGAATCTCTTCTGTCGCTTCAGCATCAGGAACTGAGAAGCTAGTACGGGTGTGAACCGTGTCATAATAATGCCAGGCTCTGATGCCGTCAAGGACGCTACCTTCAAAACCCAGGCAAGGGTTGGGACTGTCCAAGAGTAGCTGACTATACCCAAACTGTCGGGAGAACCTACTGGACAAGTAAGGCTCCAAGTCGACAGTATTGCGGTTGCGGTATACTAGGTAAGCATGACGGATGTTACGCCACCAAAGGAGCATCTTCTCAGGCAAAAGGTGAGGAGGCCCGGTACCATCAATCTGTACGCCCCTCACTTCTTCATCGGTGAAACGAGGAACAGACACAAAAAAGTTGTATCCGTCCACTCTCGCCAGTGCCCTCCGACAGGCTAGCATAGTACTGCACTACCAGGGCTGATGGTGATATTGGAAGACGAAAGCATCATCAGCCGTAACGCCATCATCTGCGCCAGGCCTCATTTACGACCGGTAGTGCATCAACAACCACCCTATCAGATAATGATAGGGCAATTCAACGCATTCAAAGTCCTTCGCCGTGTCACGGGCGATGACCTTGGACGAGAAGGCGTGGAGGCCACGGTGTATGCTGCACACCATGGCCGGAAGAAGAGCTAGTCTGGCCCCAAAGACCAGCTTCACAGCAGGGAGGATAAAGTTATGGCTGATCCTCTCAATAGAACCAGCCCCTCCCGAGACCACGCAATTCTGTAGCTACACCATCAGGAACCCTGCCAGGAGTGCTTTCTCTGAAAGCTGATGAGTACCCTGATAAAAATAACTGAGGGAGTCAGTTCGACTCCCAAACCTGTCACCCGTGGTCCTCGACCTCTTGGCAGTCAACACCAGGTCCTGAACTTCCTCATGGGTTTGAGGATTTTAGGAAGAAACCCGACCTGAGGTGCCTAGCGAAAAAAGGTGTGTGAGCCATGTCTGGGTGTGAGGAAGGTTCCCTTCCGAGCTACCGTCCTTTTTGATGGACGTCTGGTGGCAGGTGTTGTGATGACATAGTAGTTTCCAGTATACGACAACAAAGCCCGAGAACCGTCGATCCAAATCCTCGAACTCTTCGTTCGTCGGGGTATACACTTCAAAGACTTCTTTCCCCCGGGGCAGCTTGGAAACTGCATGCATCTCGTGGAGGGCGAGTCCCATCTCCCCTCCAGGCGTGAAGAAGGTTCCCGTCCGTCAGTTGTACATCTCCCGGAGAGCCATGAACAGCATCTTATTCATGGGCAGACCGTGACAGGTGCCCCGAATGGCGTGATAAAGGCCGATCTCACGAAGGAGAGTCTCATACTTCTGCAGAATCCACGTGGTCAAATTGGCCCACGAAGGGATGGGGTTTATTCAGTTCAACAGCGCCAATCGGCCAAATAGATAGGACCCCTTCCGAGCAAGCTGGTTCAGGAAAGTGTCAGCTTGAGAGAACTTGAAATTGGGACCTTGTACATTTGAGAAGGTCCCCGGGGCCAACCCCATCATGTAGCAACTGACCGATACCTTGCCCGTATATACTGACCCCAAGTTTCTGTAATAAAGGATGTTACCCCCAAACATCCCCGACTGGCTCGGAGTTAAGGAGTCCACCATCTTTCTGTCCATCGGCAGCATGTTAAACCACGACAGCAGAAATTGACGCTCCATCTGAGGAATATGGATCGCCATTCCATCAGAAGTAAAGCTCCAACTCTCGGATATATCCAGAACTTAGGGGTTCTTCAGTGTAGGAATCCCCAAAAAGGAATGCAGGCTTTAGGAATTCTTCCTCCAATCGCCCCGTGTTCATCATGGCACAGAGAAAGTAGAAGGACTGGTTCTTGATAGCATTCAGCCTCTCCACAGGCTCGTCTTTGGGAAGCTGGTTCACCACATACTGGACTATGTGGTCGAACCGCACACCCACAGCAGATTGGGCTGAACCTACCAAGGGCTCTCCCGCAGGATTGACTGGCAGATTCACTAAAAAAGACAAAGAAAACAAGTTAGAAGATGGCCAGGTAAAACCACTTAGTGTTTCTGGGCTTATGCGGCTCTGATTAGGTGGGTCCTTATGCGGTACAATTAAAAAGGGGGGCTTATGCGGCTCTATTTTGGCGAGGCCTCATGCGGCCCAGTTCAAGTGACCTTATGCGGCTCGGTTTAGCGAGTGTTCATGCGGCACGGTTTAGAAGAGCTTATACGGATCTGATTTGGTACGGCCTCATGCGGCTCAGTTCAAATGAGCTTATACGGTTCTGCTTAGCGCGGCCTCATGCGGCTCAGTTCAAATGAGCTTATGCGGTTCTGCTTAGCGCGGTCTCATGCGGCCCAATTCAAATGAGCTTATGCGGTTCTGTTTAGCGCGATCTCATGCGGCCCAGTTCAAATGAGCTTATGCGGTTCTGCTTAGCGTGGCCTCATGCGGCTCAGTTCAAAGGAAGCTTATGCGGCCCTGTTTTGTGGGGGTTCATGCGGCTCAGTTCAGAGGGACTTATGCGGCCCTGTTCTGTAGGTCCTCATGCGGTCCATTGCTTATGCGGCCACGAGAGGACTCTCATACGGCTCAAACATGGGGCGTACCCAATGCGGCTCGGACATAAGATGTATATGCGGCACGTACAGTACAATGAACTTGAATAGTTCAATGAAGACGAAGAAGGCCCGCGCATAAAATATACGACGTGGCCATAATGGTTAGGGTTTTGGAGTTCATGCAATTCCTCTCAACATCCTTACCAGCAATGGCAGGGTGAATATCAGGATGGACTGTGGGCGCCGCAGCCGACGAGGAAGCCACTCATTTACCCTTCGTCGCAGAGGAAGCTTTGGAAGTCTTGGGAGCCATTGATGATTGGAGAAGGAAGAGAAGACGGCGACTTAGGGCAAGAATAATTGAAGAGAAAAGAAAGTAAAGAGTCTCTCTCTTCCAAGAGCACTCGTATTTATACTCAGACAGGGGGGGCTCGTAGACCGATGGACGCTTCGATTCATGTGCTGCCTAGGAGAGGAGACCGACTCTGGGATTTCTATCCCCCGCATGTAAAAGATTACTCGTAATTATTAAGAATGAATCCAAATATTTAAAGCTGACTCTTGGGATCCTATCCCAAAAGACGGCTTTAAAATCAAAATAAATCAAGGGCAATTAATGAGACGCCTATGTGGCAGACAGAGCTGCATGCGGCCAGAGCAGCCAATGCGGCTAGAGAATTCCATACGGCCAGAGTAATCCATGCGGCCAGAAAATCCTATGCGGTCAGAAAAGTCTATGCAGCTACGTGGGCATGCTTCTTATTCAAAGTATTTCAATTTTTACAAAATTGAAAACTTTGAAAGGGGTCTTGTAGAATCAAGAAAAAGAATAATAATTCATATGCGGCCCAGACTCAACATGCGGCTCAAAAGCTCGAAGAATCTTATGCGGCTCGGAAAGACCCAGAGAGCCGCATGCGGCACAGGGACTTTATGCGGCTCAGGAAGAGCCACATGGCCTCATGCGGCTCAAAACAGGCCGATGACAGCTGGCCATAATTACTTCCTGTAGCTGGCCATTTAATGCTCTGACGTAAAGTGACAGTTCTGACGGCTCTGACATAATGAGGAGACGCGTCAGGCGCCTCAAAAGACGAGAAAATCTCTGAGACAGTCGGCACAATCCATAAAGTCCAAAGAAGCTCTCTATGCGGATCGCCTAGACCACCCTTATGCGGTTCAGATTGGGGGTTCACCCTTATGCGACGGCCACCCTCATGCGGCCGCCACTCTCATGCGACTCGGATTGTGGGGGCCACCCGCATGCAGTTCAGTTGGAGGCCACCCCCATGCGGCTGCCACTTTCATGCGGCTCGGATTGTGGGTGCCACCCTTATACGGTTCAGTTGGAGGCCACTCCCATGTGGCTGCCACTCTCATGCGGCTCGGATTGTGGGGGCCACCCTTATGTGGTTCAGTTGGGGTTCATTCTTATGCGGCTGTCACTCTCATACGGCTGCCACCTTCATGCGGCTCGGTAGTCGGGGCCACACTCATGCGGCTCTGCCAGGACGCCCATAATGGCAGTTAGGACACGTGGCAGAAGATCGACTAAGACTTATCCACCTGCGTTCATACCGCTCTCATCATAATGGCGGTTGGGACACGTGGCAGAAGATTGACTAAGATTTATCCACTCGAATTTAGCAACCAACAAATCATAATAATGCCGATTTGTTGCAATCGACATTAACTATCGAGATCGATTTTCAACAAACCATGCAGATTTGGTGCAATCAACATTAACTGTCCAGATTTGTTATAATCAACATTAACGGCCCAGATTAATTTCCAACAAACAAGATCAAGGCTAATTTTAACCAAATCCCTAACCGCCCACTTTTTAAGGAGCAATTACTGCACACCCTACTTATCACAAAGCCCGATAAATAACAAGGTGCCATTCCCTTGCAAAATCCTGGAGATGGAGAGCGGCAGAGACACAGAGAGAGGCATAGAGCAAAGAGCACCTAGCAAGAGCATTTCTTCATCAGAGTCGAAGCGACGTCCGATCGTCCAAGGAGTAAGGCAGAGTTGATAGCACTCTCCCGAGCCTCTACCGTCACCCCCCCAGAAAAACAAAATAATTGTACTTTAGATTGCTTTTTCTAGGTTTTGTTCTTAGGCTCTCTTCTGTACAAGCGAGTTTGTAGTTGTGAAGTAAAAGTCCAGTCCTCCCATAAAACTGTTCTGTTCTTTTATAATCAATGGCAAACAACTATGTGTAACCTCTTTTACATAATGTTCACATATGTTTAGTCATGTAAATGTACAGTGCGATGTTTATATGATTCTAAAAAAACTATCTAACTATTATCCGTATTTCGAGAGTCTTAAATACACCCTGGATAATAGGTCCTCTAAATATTTCCCCAGTGGAATTATTTCCGTTTTTGACTCTGTCCAAACTCGGTTTGACGAAAACAAATCACGTCCCTATTACCTCTGAATTGTTTTCCGATAATTATTTTCCTAGCGGAATGATCAAGTGTTTTGCCACGTCTACATAACCTCTGAGCAAAGCATTCATCAAAGATAGTCATGTCCATACTACCTCTGAACTATCCACTCCTTCCTAATGCTATATACATCTTTCCACGTCCATATTACCTCTGGTCAGATATAGAACATCCTCTGCTATTACGTCCATATTACTTCTACTAGCAGCTTCATTCAACTTATTATCTATATTCGAATCACTCGAATATAAAACGAATAATAGGTCCACATAAAGTTTCCCCAGCGAAATACCCATCAGAAATATCCTTACTACGTTCACATTACCTCTAGCATCGTTATTTCACAAAACCACATTAACTTCTGAAAAGATTCTTTATTCAGTAATTAAACGTCTACCAGAAGACAGAAAAGAAGCTACAAGAGCCGTGACGGCCAAAAAAAAGAAAAAAAAATTACAAAAATCTACGGGATACACAGGCGGTTTATGCTATCCCTCAGAGCAACAATCTCGGCTTCAGATTTCACAATAGCTCTCCGCCGTGCCTCTTCTTGGTGAGCGGCTTCATCTTCAAAGAGGATCATACTCTGATGCTCTCCCTCCAACCTCGCCAGTTGCTCTTCTAAACGGGTAAAAGCGGTGGCAGTCATGGCAGCCTGGACAGATAATCCTCTTGTTCAGATGACGTCGCCCTCAAGTCAGCTTCCAAATAGGCGATCTCGTTCCTGATCTGTACAATATGATTGTACTTCTCAGTGATCTGTATAGCCAGCCTGTTCTTCGAGGCAGCATGTGCCTCACTTGAAGCGTTGAATTGGCTGTACTAGTCAGCCAGCTCACCAATCTCCTAAACGAGGGTGTCCTTCATTGTCTGAAAGGTAGCCTTCTCCTCCGCAAGAGCGGTCATCAAAACCTCGTCCTCTATGCGGAATAGTGACGTCGGGCTCTGTCGTTTGGCATCCCGAAACCTAGCCACTTGACCCTTCAGGTCGTTCAGAACTTTCCTCAGAGTGTTGGCCCGCTCCTCATACCCGGCAATGCTCTCGAGGACAAAAATGCTTCTGATTATCGTGTGTCACGTCCATATTTCCTCTGATACCGGTAGTCTTCCGACTCGACATCTACACCTAATCCGGGATAAAAGACATGGTGTCAAGACCATAAAACCTATCACATCCATATTTTCGTCGTTGGGTTTTTGTTTCAAACCTATTACCTGCACCACCAGCGGACAGAAGGGCGATGGCACTATAAAATCTGTCAAATCAGCGACACCGCAGGACATCGCTAAATAGGGAAAATATGTCGCTAATTTTAATTAGCGACGTATTTAGCGACGTTTGGACGTTGTCGCGATTAACCTAGTCGCTAAACAACACGACGTCGCAATACGTCGCTATTGCGATAACACGTAGCGACGTATCCACGTCGCTAATTCAGCGACTACCAGCGACGTTAAACGACTGCAGTTACCGACGTCACCTAGCGACGTTTAGCGACTTTACATGCATCGATGCTGACCTGGCTTGAGAGCCAAATGGCGACGTTCTACGACGTTTTTATGTCGCTATAGTACCGACACATAGCGACGGTGTTCATCATAGTTAGCGACGTTCCGATACTTACTTAGCGACGTTAACTTTCGTCGCTGGACGTCGCTGAAAATCGCTAATTTTGAAAAAAATAATAATAAATACAGCATTTGCAGCAGCACCTACAGCATTTGCAGCAGCACCTACAGCATTTACAGCAGATACACAAGGAATCAAACAATACAGCTACACAATCACGAACACAAATGCGTATCAAACAACGACGGTGTGTATCACGAACACAAAATATCAAACAGCGACGGTGTGTATCACGAACATAAAGTATCAAACAACACAGATACACAATCATGAACACGTTTGAAACACAATCTCATCAATCAACACAGATATATGAAAAATTATAACAACAATGTCAAACATAATGCTCCACATAAGAATAATGTATGTATAAACATATAGAAGACCCAACAATGGGCCATCACACAACAATATATATATATCAACTACCGCTGATCAGGAGGAGCATCACCGCTCCTGGAAAGAAGGTAAGCATACTGCCCCGGTGTAAGAACCACCGACGACGATGAAGGAGGAGGCAATGCAACCGTTGTAGAAGAAGGCAGTGTAACCGTTGGAAAATGAGGCAGTATAACCGCTGGAGATGGGTGCGTCCACGTCTTCTCTAGGCTAGCACTCTGGCGTTGTATTGCTCCATGCAAGCCGCTATCCTAGTAACGGTGTCGTGAAAGGACTCCTGCATCCCCTGTACGTCCCTCACGGTGCGCTCGAGCTCGTCAAAGCGTGCGGTGACCGACGCAGCGTCCCCTTGCACCTGAGACCCTGGCTGCTCAGAAATCCTCCTCAGCATATCGTCGTACAGCTCAGCAATCTGGCGGGCAATGGTACCTTCGACTCGGGACGACTCGGCCTGTGACGGTTGTGAATACGCACTAGCAGAGGGAGCCCTGGATGGCTGCGTCGCAACAAATACGCCGTAGGACCCCGTACCGTAGTACGTACCTCTATTAAGACCACCAACGATGGTCATCCAAAGCTCGTCCTTCGACTGAGGCGGAGAGGGCTGCGATGTACCAACCCCTCCCTCTGCCGATGCACTAGCACTCGCACGCTCACGTAGCCTAACAAACTCGTCCTAGAAATCATTTGTGCATCTCTATAAATCAGTACTTACCTAAATTAGCCTAATAAACGTCTAAAGTATTTAATTATTATTAACTATATGGTTATCTATATATTCTTCAAGTTGTGTTAAAAATTAACGAAATCTAAATTAGTACTTACATAGCTCTGAGTAGCCCGGTCGTCGATGAGCTTTCCGTCCTTCCGATGGGTGGCTAGGAAGACGGTCACCATGTTTGCGGCCTCACCCCTCTGTACCTGCGTGTTTGTTACATTTTATTCTTTAGTAAAATAGAAAATTGTATACTCCTACTATCAATAAAATCTTATATATTGCAATAAATAATGCTCCGTCATAGGAATCGATCCACCACACCACTTTTCGGCCCTCGTCCTAGTCGCCTTCGCCTTTTCCGACCGCTCTTTGTACCGGGACTCCTCAAATCGAGCCCTCATCATGGTCCACTGGTCAGGCGTGATCCAACCAGCAATCGGCTTTTCGGAGTGCTGACGAGCTTTCTGATCGTCAATTGCATCATGGATCAACTTGGCGGCGACGCTCTGGAGGGTCGCTCTGGTATGGATCCGCTCGGACGGGAGTAGGGACTACCTCCTCCACCTGCTCCC
The DNA here is from genome assembly GCA_029216955.1 of Iris pallida. NCBI lineage: Eukaryota > Viridiplantae > Streptophyta > Magnoliopsida > Asparagales > Iridaceae > Iris > Iris pallida. The sequence continues at coordinate 5,482,752 of JANAVB010027994.1, forward strand.
CATCCGCCATGCTGTTGTCAGCGGTAGGAAGGCTAGGGGAAGGAGTATGATCAGCAAGCCTGGAACTGCTCATCGCAGGTGTACTGCCACCCGGACCTGCGACCGTATGGTACAGTGGAGTGCTCGGGTCAGACGATGGTCCGGAGCCATCCTCTGGTAACGGTGCTCTCTGCCCACCTAAGGACACGACTCGTCCTGACCTATCTCCGTATCGTCCTGAGGTGCCTCCGCGTCGTCCTGCCATGTTGATAATAACATATGATTAAAAATATAAATAAATACAATGACAGTTTAGAAATATCTGCATACATTGGAGTTCATAATTTAAGTTTTCAAAAATTTGAATATTAATAGAAATGATCATAGTTCATAATTTAAGATTACAGAAATATGAATACATCAAAATCACAGTTTCTCAATCATCCTCTGAAAATTCATCTTCTTCGTTTGCCTCCTCCTCCTCCTCCTCATCCTCTTCCTCTTCCTCCTCATCGTCAATAGCATCTCCTTCGTCTTCCCCTTCGGATACTTGTACCTCTTCTACACAAGTAGATATTGAATGGGGAACTTCTGCTGAGTCGACATCAACTGTATTTGGTACAAGAGGTAGCTCGTCCTCCTGATAAGCCACTTCATCGATGTCATAGGTATTTCTGGCTTTAGTCTTGCATACTGCCCACCAGTCGTACCTCGTTGTTCCCCGTCTAGGATATATTATAAAATATACGAGTTGAGCTTGACTTGCTAGGATAAATGGTTCATATCCTTGGTATCGACGACGGTAGTTAATATCCACAAGACCATGCTTGTCAATTTTCCATCCTTGATCTTGTATGGGATCGAACCAATCAACTTTGAACAACACGATCTTGGCAGGCTCTATGCCATAGTTGTACGTCAATTCCACGATCTTGGCAGGCTCTATGCCAAAGTTGTACGTCAAGAATATTGTGAGCCCTGTCACGCCCCGCTCCCGGATAATCGGGTACGGGTCGATGTCATGCCCGGCCTACACTGTTGTTGACAGCGGTAGTGAGCCGTCTAGTCATATAAATACAAGAGTATCTCATCACAGCATCTAATCACGGAATCTATAGTAACCATCACAGCAATCCACTATATAATTATTACAACTTATACATGAATGTCCGGGTACAAAGCCGGTAAAAGATAAATGATACAACAATGACATATAATCAATACACTCAATCAATCTCTATACATGAATCTAATATCTCAATATCAAGCGAGCTCTAATGCCAGTCATGACAATCTAAGGATCCATCTCACCTGTAATCAATGATCCAGTCAGGAAAGGAGCAAAGTACAATGTAACTCAATAAAACTCACCATGGAGATCAATAGAACAGTATAGCAAATATAACTGAAAGACAGAGAAGCAATATGAATATAAAGTATGCACTAGCTATGTGTACATGTGCAATTGGATGTTATCAACATGTGGGGACTAATATGTAATCAGGCATATAAAATATATATGCTATCAGTCACGAATAATCAGGCATGTCTAATGACAATGCTATCAGTCACGCAATAATCAGGCATATCTGACGACAATGCTATCAGTCACGCACGAAATGGACTCAGGCATACAGAGTATGCTATCAGGCAAGATTTGTCCAATATTAGTCAATCACATGTCTCTAGAACGTCACCCACCCGACACAAGAAACAATGCAAGCAAGCAATCAATCGAGAACAAGTGAAATGACACGATAACAAGTGTAAGTGCAATGCATGCAATGATGGTAATACTGAGTACATGTACTTGCCTTTCTTCCCGTGAATTGGCAATGCCTTCCAAATCACCTAAAATTAGAAAAAGAAATTAGAGACTTTCTATTACCTTAACTAAAGTATTCTCTATACTATTATCTATTACCAAGGTTCACTAACTAATTCATAGTAAAACTAATGGACTCTCTTGCTAGCAATCCTCTGGCCCAAAATCCCAACTAACCACTAACTCTTATTTATTAACACTGTTCAAACATAAACTGCCACACAATCTTTTACTGGATCCTCTACTCGGTCCATGGGCCAGGGTCAAGCCTATGCCAACTCCTTCTTAACAAATCTATAGCCAATTCATCAGACAATTAAAAACAACCTTACTAACAGTTGATCTCCTAATCTGTTGGCCGAACAAATACATATAATCATTCAATCTAAAGCTAACTCAACATTTTACCTAATGGCTACATGTAGACTGAGCAGGAAGCAGTGTCATGACGGACACAAGACCTGTGTCCTACTGAGTCTTATGAACACCAAAATTTGGACACAAGCTGTCACTACTCGCTATAACGCAGTCTTGCCAAACAACACGTCAATTAGAACTATAGGAAAGAGTAGAGGATACCTGCGACGTGAAGTGACCTGAACGTGCTCCCAATGTGTCCGATACAGGTGTCCTCGAGTCCACGGCTCACCGATTCATCCTTCTGGACATTTCGTCGAACAGTTCATGTGCGAAAACAGAGAAAACAATTGTGAGCTCGATTTTGATTTGATTCAACTCCAAATTTGGAGAAAATAATCAAGAATTCACCCACAACCCAATCGAGATCAAGAATTATAAAATCAATAAAAATCCATTCATGAATCGATCCCAGAAATATTTCGCTAACACAGCAAAATAATTCAATGTTCCAAGAATTTGCAAGGACGAAGGACTTAGGCTTACCAATCGATCGTCGAAGAATAGGCGTGCCCCGAGCCACCGCGGAGTTCGCTGATCAGAGACTTCGCGCCACTCGATCACCAATAAAGTCGTACGTCTCCATCAACGTCGACCACTGGAATGATGACCACCGCCATGGCTGGGGCTCGACAAGGAAGAAGAAAGATAAGGCAAAAATGGATTTTGGCAGGGCTTCGCCGAGCTAGAACTGGTGAGGAAGGAGGAGGTCTGGCCTCTTATTTATAGGCTGCGGCGACTACGGGCAGGCTGTTGCGCGGGCAGGCGGGCAACGGCGAAGCGGTTGGGCGGGCAGGCGAGGTCGCGCTCGACGGTTAGGTGGTTAGGAAATTAGTTAGGCGGTTACGATCTTCTGGAAGCTTCGTCTTCTCCTTCGGGCGTCGCTCCGTCGTCGACGTCGTCGACTCTGGTCTTGCAACAGAGGAAGGCGGGAAGAGATGTGAAAATGAACGAATGAATGAATGGGTGGATTTAAAACCAACGGTTGGTAATGGATGCGGGTTAGCGGGCTTACGGGTTATCGAATTTGCGGTTTGGGGTTAGACCCGCGCCCCAATAGGCTGGGCTGGGCCGGGATGAATGGTTTGGGCTGAAATAATAGCTGATTTAAGAAAGGATTGATACTGGATCAGCTTGGCCCATGAATTTGGGGAAATTAACACTAAAATTCAATAAGTTTAAATAAGGATTAGGAAATATGGAAACATAAAATAATTAGAAAATATTTCTTGAAAAATCACTAATAAAATTAATCCTTAATTAGGATAATCCAATTTAAATCAGGAAATCAAAATAACAATTGAATATTTAATTAAAGGTTTTTATTAAGGACATATTTATTGAATAAGTTTAAAATAGTAGTCTATATTAAAAATTGGGAAAAATACTTTAATGATAAATAGTGATTAAAATATACCAAGAATTTATTACTCAGGAAAAGTGGAGTTACAAATCTTCTCCCCTTAAAAAATTTCGTCCTCGAAATTTCAGATGGCACGATTAAGAGCAATGAAATACAATTTTGAAATTGGCACGATTTAAGGTGATACAAAGTGATAGTCACGAAACAAGATCAAGGGATAATAGTCTCAATAGTATCCGGTAATCATACATATCTGGAGTCACTTTCCCTACAGTTCCTACCCCGCCAGTATGCATCTGGCTGCAGTGAACCTTCGGTTCCATGGTCCCGATAATGATACATCACCAAAATACTATGTCAACTTTATCCAATATCAAAAAACAATATGAATTTAGGACTTAGTCTCAGTAATATTCGAGAGCCCATGATTACCTGTAATTACTTCGACCTTGAGTCCATGCCTCGCCAGTGTGCAGCTGGCTGCAATGAACTCTCAGTTTCCATAATCCGGGTAAATGACTGCAGTGCACATCTGCCACGTCATAGTAGCCGTCGAATATTTCTCAACTTTATCCCGAAGATTTCCAAGGATTTATGAAGATTCAAAAAGAATTCTTTAACAGTCAAAGTCATGATAGGAAGTGAACAAGTAGTTTTATTAGGTACTAAGGAACAACAAGGATCAAACAAACGGCCAATATGAAACAATACAGAGGCTTTAGAAACAAGTATTGAATATAAAACAACAAAGAAAGGGATGATGACCCACGGTCTGCTTCAGCTATGCAAGAATGCCTCCGGTCTCTAATCCTCGTCTGGAGTCGGAATAGCCTCTGCTCCTTCCTCTGTCATAAGGTAGACGCATCCCTCTGGCTGTGGAAGTCCCGAAGGTCCTGCTGCTGTACGAGCAATGGTGCACTCCCTAGCCTGATGATCAGCCGCACCACAGATGAGGCACTGTCCAAGCCTCTTCCGACACACCTGCCAGGTATGGCCCACTTTCTGACTAAATCCATAAGGCTGCTGAACTGGTCGTTGCTGCTGCTGCTGTGTCTCCTGAGAAGGCTCGGATGCGAAGGTCTTCGTCTGCTGGGTATTGGGACGTTTGGGTGGTCCCGAGTGGCTACCTCCTCCACTAATGTCACGGTCTCTCTTGGGTCGGAGGCTCAGATCAATCTCCAATCTCTGAGCAACAGCGACCATCCCAGCATAAGTAGTCGCTCCGTTAGCCGTGACTAAGTAACGAAGCTCATGGCACAAACTCTGCCTGAATCTCGTGGCTCTCACGACTGGATCCCTGGCTCTACCCTCTGCAAATCGACTAAGTCGCCCGAACTCTACCACGTACTCATCAACCGAGCGGGTCCCCTGCTCAAGAGTCTGAAACTGGCGCTCCAAAGCCTCTCTAGCTACCGCCGGGAAAAACTTTTCTTTGAAGATTTCCACAAACTGCTCCCAAGTTAATCCAGGTACTGCGAGCTGAGGCTCTCTCCTAAACCAGGTACGTGACAGATCATGCATCTGCACGCCGGCTGCCGCCACCTTGAGGTCTTCAGGAAGCCTAGATAGTCGCATCACCCTCTCCATATCCTCTAGCCACTCATCGGCGTAGAGTATACCCTCGGTCCCAAGGAACACTCTAGGTGCCATCCTTTTAAAGTCTAGGATAGAACCCTCTCTCTGATGATGGGTGGGAGTAGTATGAGTATAAGTGGGGAAAGCATAAGTATGGATGGGAGGCGGAATGAAAGAAATAGGCTCAGGCTGAACAAAAGTGGTAGTAGTAGGCTGTACAGGAGCCTAGGTGGGTGGTGGAGGTGGAATATGTGATGGATGTGAAGCGTATAGCGGGTGTGGGATGTATGACGGGGTCGGTATAGTAGTCGGTGGAGGTGGAATATGAGATGTCGGTGGAGCGGCAGTAGTAGTCTGGGGAAGTGGAGGTGATGGTGGTAGGAATGGGCTAACTAGTCTCTCAATACCCTCCCGCAAGATAGTGGTCTGCTCCCTCTGAGCATCCAATAGACTCTGAGTCTGGGCTCTCTGGGCCTCCAATAGCCCATGAACTAGCTCATGCATCTGGGTGCCCCTCATGGAACTAATGGAGTGTCGTGAAGAAGCTCTCGTGACGGGTGGTACGTGGGTACCGGAGCGCTCTGGGTCTACTATAGGTAGGGCAGATGATCCTCTCTCGGAATGGGCTACACTCGGAGTGCGGCCTCGCGGATGAGGTTCCTTCCTTCCTTTGGCCATCTCTGGAATTATAGACGGAGAACTATCAGTGACTCGTAGGTGTACTGTGAGTGTTAACAAGATATATATAAAGACAGAAAATAAGCAATATGACAACGGTCCTATGCTGTGATGAGTTTCCTATTCAGCAGGCTTCCAATGGCACTCTAATCCTAAGTACCATTAGATAGAGACCTGTATGGGCCACCACTAAAACATGTCACGCCCCGCTCCCGGATAATCGGGTACGGGTCGATGTCATGCCCGGCCTACACTGTCGTTGACAGCGGTAGTGAGCCGTCTAGTCATATAAATACAAGAGTATCTCATCACAGCATCTAATCACGGAATCTATACTAACCATCACAGCAATCCACTATATAATTATTACAACTTATACATGAATGTCTGGGTACAAAGCCGGTAAAAGATAAATGATACAACAATGACATATAATCAATACACTCAATCAATCTCTATACATGAATCTAATATCTCAATATCAAGCGAGCTCCAATGCCAGTCATGACAATCTAAGGATCCATCTCACCTGTAATCAACGATCCAGTCAGAAAAGGAGCAAGGTACAATGTAACTCAATAAAACTCACCATGGAGATCAATGGAACAGTATACCAAATATAACTAAAAGACAGAGAAGCAATGTGAATATAAAGTATGCACTAGCTATGTGTACATGTGCAATTGGATGTTATCAACATGTGGGGACTAATATGTAATCAGGCATATAAAATATATATGCTATCAGTCACGAATAATCAGGCATGTCTAATGACAATGCTATCAGTCACGCAATAATCAGGCATGTCTGACGACAATGCTATCAGTCACACATGAAATGGACTCAGGCATACAGAGTATGCTATCAGGCAAGATTTGTCCAATATTAGTCAATCACATGTCTCTAGAACGTCCCCCACCCGACACGAGAAACAATGCAAGCAAGCAATCAATCGAGAACAAGTAAAATGACACGATAACAAGTGTAAGTACAATGCATGCAATGATGGTAATACTGAGTACATGTACTTGCCTTTCTTCCCGTGAATTGGCAATGCCTTCCAAATCACCTAAAATTAGAAAAAGAAATTAGAGACTTTCTATTACCTTAACTAAAGTATTCTCTATACTATTATCTATTACCAAGGTTCACTAACTAATTCATAGTAAAACTAATGGACTCTCTTGCTAGCAATCCTCTGGCCCAAAATCCCAACTAACCACTAACTCTTATTTATTAACACTGCTCAAACATAAACTGCCACACAATCTTTTACTGGATCCTCTACTCGGTCCATGGGCCAGGGTCAAGCCTATGCCAACTCCTTCTTAACAAATCCATAGCCAATCCATCAGACAATTAAAAACAACCTTACTAACAGTTGATCTCCTAATCTGTTGGCCGAACAAACACATATAATCATTCAATCTAAAGCTAACTCAACATTTTACCTAACGGCTACATGTAGACTGAGCAGGAAACAGTGTCATGACGGACACAAGACTCGTGTCCTACTGAGTCTTATGAACACCAAAATCTGGACACAAGCTGTCACTACTCGCTATAATGCAGTCTTGCCAAACAACACGTCAATTGGAACTATAGGAAAGAGTAGAGGATACCTGCAGCATGAAGTGACCTGAACGTGCTCCCAATGTGTCCGATACAGGTGTCCTCGAGTCCACGGCTCACCGATTCGTCCTTCTGGACATTTCGTCGAACAGGTCATGTGCGGAAACAGAAAAAACAATTGTGAGCTCGATTTTGATTTGATTCAACTCCAAATTTGGAGAAAATAATCAAGAATTCACCCACAACCCAATCGAGATCAAGAATTATAAAATCAATAAAAATCCATTCATGAATCGATCCCAGAAGTATTTCGCTAACACAGCAAAATAATTCAATGTTCCAAGAATTTGCAAGGACGAAGGACTTAGGCTTACCAATCGATCGTCGAAGAATAGGCGTGCCCCGAGCCACCGCGGAGTTCGCTGATCAGAGACTTCGCGCCACTCGATCACCAATGAAGTCGTACGTCGCCATCAACATCGACCACTAGAATGATGACCACCGCCATGGCTGGGGCTCGACAAGGAAGAAGGAAGATAAGGCGAAAATGGATTTTGGCAGGGCTTCGCCGAGCTAGAACTGGTGAGAAAGGAGGAGGTCTGGCCTCTTATTTATAGGCTGCGGCGACTACAGGCAGGCGGTTGCGCGGGCAGGCGGGCAGCGACGAAGCGGTTGGGCGGGCAGGCGAGGTGGCGCTCGACGGTTAGGTGGTTAGGAAATTAGTTAGGCGGTTACGATCTTCTGGAAGCTTCGTCTTCTCCTTCGGGCGTCGCTCCGTCGTCGACTCTGGTCTTGCAATAGAGGAAGGCGGGAAGAGATGTGAAAATGAACGAATGAATGAATGGGTGGATTTAAAACCAACGGTTGGTAATGGATGCGGGTTAGCGGGCTTACGGGTTATTGTATTTGCGGTTTGGGGTTAGACCCGCACCCCAATATGCTGGGCTGGGCCGGGCTGAATGGTTTGGGCTGAAATAATAGCTGATTTAAGAAGGGATTGATACTGGATCAACTTGGCCCATGAATTTGGGGAAATTAACACTAAAATTCAATAAGTTTAAATAAGGATTAGGAAATATGGAAACATAAAATAATTAGAAAATATTTCTTGAAAAATCACTAATAAAATTAATCCTTAATTAGGATAATCCAATTTAAATCAGGAAATCAAAATAACAATTGAATATTTAATTAAAGGTTTTTATTAAGGACATATTTATTGAAAAAGTTCAAAATAGTAGTCTATATTAAAAATTGGGAAAAATGCTTTAATGATAAATAGTGATTAAAATATACCAAGAATTTATTACTCAGGAAAAATGGAGTTACAAGCCCAAAAGTCCAAATGGGGTAAAAGCGTTGGAGGAAAGCCCCAATCTGACATTACACGGCTCCGAAGCAAAATCGGGATACACTCGATCAAAGTTCTTCCATGCTTCCCCGTCGGATGGATGATCCAGTACTCCATCTATTTGTTCCTGCTTGTGCCAACTCATATTATCAGCTGTCTCCTTTGCCATAAACAACCTCTGCAACCGCGGCGACAAAGACAAATAGTGCATCAAATCTGTTGGCTTGCGTGCACCAGAAGTCCTTGTTGTACTAGTTGCCTTGAAGCGATCGGCACCACAAAATCTGCAGGCGTCTTCATCCTTGTCGTCCTTATAGTACAACATGCATCCGTTGCGACATGCATCAATTTTTTCATACCCTATCTAGAGCGATCTCACCATTCTCTTGGATCAGTAGAAGTCTTTAGGTAACTTGCCACCCTCCGGCAATATATCTTTAATTAACTCAAGGATTCGGTTGCAGCATTCTTGAGACATGTTAAAATCTGATTTTATGCTCAACAATCTTGTAATCACCTCCAACAGTGAATGGTCATCACAACCAGGATATAAAGGAGTCCTTGCATTCTCCAGTAACTCCATAAACTTTGCAGCATCGGCATTCGGTACCTCCTCAGCTGCATATTGATTATTCGGATCGAAACTAGGCCCCGCAGCATCAAAAACCGTATTCGTCCACCCTTGGTCGTAATCAGCATGCTCGTGGACATCTACATAAGGCTCCACATAAGGCTCCGACTCGGAGGCTAAAGGCACAAGTTCTCCGTGTGCGGTCCACTGATAGTAATTTGGCATGAGACCCCTCGAATACAAATGATATGTCACATCCACTTCCGAATGATATTTCAAGTTGCGACATCTCACATATGGACACTTAATTTTTGTACGGTCCATGTACTGAGGGAATGCCTTGGCAAACTGCAGGAACTGTTGCACACCCTGTATAAATTCATTCCATACACTGCACATGTCATCAGGATGACGATTGTACATCCATAAATGGTTCCGCAGATAGTAATTCATATCCATTGTAAGATAATTTTGCAAAGATTGACACAGATAATAATTCATCAGAATGATGATTGTACATCCACAAACGGTTCTACAGATAGTAATTCATATCCATTTTAAGATAATTACTGCAGAAAGTGAAGACCGACATGAACTGACGCACGAAAGTGACGATTGTACGACCATAAGTTTTATGTTCTTCAACGATATATTTCATATGCATAATTACCAAGTGTGGGGACGAATGGCTCAGAACACAACCCAAAATTCATTCTAGCATACATTAGTTTGAATCATCTACGTTCTGTACATATGGTGTAGTATATGTTCTTATCGAATCTAGTATCTGAAGGATGTAACAGAATCAAGATGAACCCACATAATATAATACTAAGAAATTATCTACTACCAAAAGATGTAGTGATAGGTTGTCGTATCATCATTGCCGAGTGATGGTGGTCGGAGGACAGTCAACTTTATCTATGGCTACATAGTTTCTGCCTCGCCAGTCGAATGGCTACAGGGACTATGTCCTGATCACGATGTCGTACCGTAGATTAATGCAAATTCCATATAGCAAATGTCGTACATAGATTTATGTCTCGCCAGTCGAATGGCAGATAAAAAGGTTATATTCGATTTTTTTTGTCAAGTGTGAGAACGGATGGCTCAGAACACAACCCAAAATTCATTCTAGCATACATTAGTGTGAATCATCTATGTTCTGTACATATGGTGTAGTATATGTTCTTATCGAATGTAGTATCTGAAGGATGTAACAGAATCAATAAGATGAACACACAAAATGTAATACTAAGACATTATCTACTACTAAAAGATGTAGTGATAGGTTATCGTATCATCATTGCCGAGGGATGGGTGTCGGAGGATGGTCAACTTTATCTACGGCTACATAGTTTTTGCCTCGCCAGTCGAATGGCTGCAGGGACTATGTCCTGATCACGATGTCGTACCGTAGATTAATGCAAAGTCCTTATAGCAAATATCGTACATAGATTTCTACCTTGCCAGTCGAATGGCTGTTGGGACAGTGTCTGACTTGGTGTATCTCACTATTTTCCCAAAATGCCTGACATTCAAACTTAGAAAACAGTTGCTAACTGATATCACTGTTCAGTTAAGCCTATTCTCAGGTTAATCCTTATTCCAATATCATTTCCCAATAGGAATTTATCTAAGTCCATATCAATAGACAAATTTCCTGTGGGTATCATGAACTAGCCAAGCCATCATACCTAGGTATCCAGTCTCTCATACAGGACCTACCTATCTGCCTTTAACATAAATTATACAAATCAAACTAGTCTTAAACACTGGTACCAACTGCCTGAACATGACAGTCCCTAATTTTTACTGGATTTATCCTACCTCTGAGTTTCACACATATTAAAAAGGAAGGCATTTACTGTTAACAAGATAACCTATCATGAATTGAACAGCAGGCAGACTTAGATTTAGGATTTAAAATATGGTATTCAGGTCAACTTAATTCAGTCGAATGGTACTTAACAAAAAGTCTAATTAAGACTTTCAACTAAGCAGGCAGCCTGGACTGCTATTCAGAATTTGGTAGGCAAAATCCCATACCATCTGATGACAAACCAATACACACCCTTGCCCAAACCATTTATTTCAGTAGGTAAAACATTCCAGGTTACTCAAGTAACCTGTCGTGCAATATTTGGTGTCAACAGCATTCCTTGTTAATTATAACATGCATACTATCATATCCCAACTCTGCCAAAACCTGACCAACATACCCTACACTAATCATTCCATATTTCAGTAATGTTAGTGAGCTAAATCATACTCAACTGTCGAGAATACTTAGGAAAAAACTCATTCACATGATTAGTATCCATCCTTCGTGACATAGCTGAAATTTTATAGGGCTTGATAATAATTATTAGTCAATTTATTCATCATTTCAAAATCCTGAAAATGCCCAAAAAACTTCCAGTATCAGTAAATAGGGCTCGAACCCTAAATTAGAATTCGAATCCAAGCAAAACATCAAATTGACAGTTGATATGCCTAAAAAACTCCTAGTATCAGTATATAGGTGTCATATTGTGAGTCTCGTATCCACACAGTAGGACACGACGTGTCTATACCAACAAAATATGTGTCATACTGCTGCCTCCGCAGCGAGTCCACGCTCTCGTGGACACGAAATAGAAGCGAGAGAGAGAGCTAGAAGACGAGGAGAAACTGGGAAGCGGGGACAGGGGAGAGTTACCTGAGGATGAGCTACCTGAGGAAGGAGGAGGAGGAGGAGGGAGATCGCCGGAGGAGCACCGCAGAGGAGGAGGCCAGAGGAGGGAAATCGCTGGAGGAGCGCCGCGGAGGAGGAGCGCACGAAAAATTGGGGGGAAAATTTGTGAATGATCGAAAAAAAAACCCTCGCAGCCTATATGAAACATTTAGCGACTCCGAAAAGGATGTCGCTGATATTTAATAAACGGTAACGTCGCTTAAATTGCGTCGCTACCCGTTGCTACATCAGCGACGTGTACCGACGAACTTGTGACACAGTTTCCCATTTAACAAATTATAGTCGCTAGACGTTGCTATTAGTCGCTGTTGGCGACCAACAGCGACGTCTTAGTTAAACGTCGCTAAACCGCCAAAATTTAGCGACGTTCTATCTTGGAGTCGCTAAATACGTCGCTGATATGACTTATTTTGGTAGTGTGGGTTCAAGCAAACAAAAAGAAGGGTGGGAGCTCCCCTAGCGGGATACCCTTTACACAAATGATTGGCTCTCCAACACAATCACCACAAATATTACAAGCAAAGAATGGAGCGAATGTATTCTGTTTATTCAAAATCAGTTACATTCACAGGACTACGTCTCATGGGCAAAACATAAGGTTCTTCATCTCAAGTAAAAGGTTACATTGATGTCCAAAAGAAAGGAGAATCTGCTACTCATCAGCAACACATAGCTTGGTCAGTTTGACAGCACCACGCTTTCGTCGAAGGAAGTCATGTTTTACTGTTGAGCAAGAAAACAAGACTGTTGAACCTTCGAGAAGCAACACGGAGGAGGGCAAATATAGCATGCTAAAACATCTACAAATGATGATCTCCTCTCCTCCATATGGCGGACGTCGTGGGCCCCTTTCTTCAAGAGACCATACCTTCAAAACAACATCCCTGGTGTTGCTTTTGCCTACTTGAAGAACCGTGAAAGCAGAACTTTTACGGTAATGCCCGACTACCGTCCGACTCTTCGATGTATAAAGGTTTTTCCTACCATCTGAGAAAAACCCTTCCAAAACACGAAGAGTCCTGAGCTCTCTGATGTTGGTGTCAAGTGTTGCATCTTCACCATGCCCAGAATCGTCGATACTGGTCCTGGAGAAATTTGCTAGCCAGATCCCTACAAAATATGAAAAGGGGCAGAAAGACAGTCAGACTTGGAAAAAACTGCAGGAAAAACTATTCTGAAAGGTTTTTATGCGCCCAAACAGCTATGCACCCAAGTGGATATGTGCCCAAAATAAGATATGTGGGCACATAAACACACGGACAGCTAGTGGGCGCATAATGTGCCACAGCTTAAAGGGCGCATAAACATGGCAACACGTGGGCGCATAGCACGCCATGGAGTTGGCGCATGACTTCTATGGGTGCATAGTAACGCTCACAGAAAGAGTGTTGCCTTAGACATAAGCGCCCAAGCAGAAGAGAAGTCCGAGCGTCGCAAATTAACGTTCGAGATTTTATTTTTTGAAGCATGCCCTCACCCAAAATTGGGTCCTGGACTGTCGAGGACTCTGTCACAGGAGGAGAGCCACTTGACGCAGCCCCCTTGCCCTTCGCGGATCTCTTGGCGACCTTGGGAGACATGATTCTCAAATGAAGAAGACGAAGAGTTTTTTGAAAAAATCAAAAAGAAAGAAATAATGAATTTTCTCTCTCCCAGGGTCTATTTATAGGCATGGGCTACTTCCTATGCGCCCACATACTATATGCGCCCATTGTGGTGTATGCGCCCACTGCAGCCTATGCGCCCACGTGAAGGACCAGCTCTCTGCATACTATGCGAATGTCACTTACTGACATGGACGGCACATAAAGGATGGACCGCTTCAAATTTTGTTCCAATGAATCTGTCAGTTCGAATTTCGAGAAAAATCTCAACAGTCGTATTTCCCTGACAGGCTGGCCAAATACTATATGCCCAAAGGAGAGGGCCGTGCTATGCGCCTATTGCCTCGCGAGAAGACGATCCATGCTTCTTTCAAAGTATTTCGGACTTGTTCAAGTGTCGAAAACTTTGAAGGAGGTCCTGTAGAAGCATGAATTTTTTTAGAAAATATAGCTCCATGCGCCCAAGACAAGTGAAGCTCCATGCGCCCAGTCAGTGTAACTCTATGCGCCCACTCAATGAAGCTCCATGCGCCCAGTCAGTGTAGCTCCATGCGCCCAAGACTAGCTCCTCCGAAAGGAGGGCGCATAGCATGAGACATGGCTATGCGCCCAAGCCTAACTCAGTCAAAGCCATGATCAAAACGTGCACCAAAGTACATGGCCACGTCAGTCTCCACGAGCAGTCGTGCACCGAAGCATGCGGCCACTCAACACTACGACCAACCCACAATCTCGTAGCCTGTATGTGCCTATACCCTATGCGCCCAAAGTAGGACTATGCGCCCACATAAGAACCAACGTGTTTCCTCTTGTGGACGCATAACATCATTCCAGCTCGAGAACGACTATAAAAGGGGGGCCTCACCCCTCTTCAAAACAAGAGAACAGAGAGCATTTTCAAGAGCCAAATTGCTGCACTTCTTGTCAGTGAGCCGAGAGTTAGCAATTTTCATAGGTTTTCTCCCTCTTTTGTAATCGGAGTGTCAACGAAGTAAAGGAGCAACTGTCGCTCGATCTCCATCGTCCCATTCCCCCGAATTCTTTTTTGTACTCGGGGATCCTCAGCACAAGATCTCTTAGGCGTACTCGATTTATGGTGTCTTGCGCCAATAAAAGAAAAGACAGCATTTTTTTCTTCTTTTTGTGTGTGTGTCCACAGCAATCTCGCATGCTACATAAAATACGACAAATGCGAATTCGTATGCGACGTACAAATACGAAGTACAAAATCAATACCAAATTATTTATATAAAAAAATCGTAGTAGAAATTTAGGGGGTTTACATCCTACCCAACTTAAAAGAATTTTGTCCTCAAAATTCAGGAATAATTAGGGAAGGTAGGCTTAAGGGGATGGAAGCAGTTTTATTGATACAAAATTGATTCACATTGAACGAGAAGGCAATCACAATATTTAGACAGGACGGCAAGCGACATTTCAATGATAATAGATTAGTTGGATGACTAGGAAAGAATCAATTTTAGTATGATTATGCGTATGACAACCCCTCGATGTCTATAATCCATCATTCCCTGTCATTTGTTCTATGGATGTGCAAGCTCCCCAAATAGGTAATAGTCTTCCAATATAAATTTTGATCATTAGATCAAAATTCTTGATTCAACATTGTATTGCGTGTTTTCAATTAGCCATATTCACTCTTTCAATTTGTTTTGTCCCCAAATTTTGTATTCCATAAATTTATTTTCCTTCTTATTTACTTCGATAATTTACCTCACAAACTTGAATTCCAAAATATATGCATATATCTCATTCAATATTTCACCGTAAAATTCCACAAGTTCAACATATTTGAATTCAATGAATCTATAATATACTTCTCCCATCTATATGTATGTATGTATGTATGTATGTATGTATGTATATATATATATATATTTTTTTTATACTTCTTCAAAAATGTATGCATATATCTCATTCAATGTATGTATGTATGTATGTATGTATGTATGTATGTATGTATGTATATATATATATATATATATATATATATATATATATATATATATATATATATATATATATATCAATTAAAAAAATATATATATATATCAATTAGATTTTGTCGTTCATAATATCTCCAAAAGTAGGTATTCGATAATCCTTCAATATATTTAGTCAAAAATAAATCAACCTTCTTTGTAGAAAATTCGTACTTATCCTTAAAGTACCCAAAATATCTGTCACGACCCGCACCCACCGTGAGGGTACGAGTACGTAACAACTCCCAACCTACGCCGCAGTGTCGGCGGTAGAACGCTGTTCTAGGTCATGAACTATAACTAGCATAATATGAATACTCTCCATAAGGAGGCCAACACAGAGGTACAACTCAATCACAATCTAAGGTAGAATTATAAAGATAGATAAACATGAAATCCAAAAGAGATACAGGAGATAGAAGTCTAAGTGTCTAAGATACATAATCCCAGAAATACATCTCAAAAACTCAAATACAGTAATCCACAAGTAAATACAACTCCAGACAAAATGAAATAACTATCTAAACAACCTCTACTGTGTCTCCTCTAGGCTAGCAGGCAATCCCAGGCTATCTGTAAAATTTATCAACAGGTCCAGTCAGGACAGGAGCGAGCACATTACATCTCAACAGTTCATAGCAGGTTAGAAAATATAATCATACAGTAAAGTAAGATACAAGTGCTGAAGAATACAGTATGTAAACAGAGAGAGAAAACTGTAATAGAAATATCTACTATAAGTAAGGAACTAACAGTGGCTAGTGAGTCAGAGTACAGGATAGCACATGTGAACAAAACAGATTTGTACATGATCTACACTAAAGAGTTGTACATGATCTACACTACAGAGTTGTACATGATCTACACTACAGAGTTGTGAATGATCTACACTACAGAGTTGTACATGATCTACACTACATAGTTGTACATGATCTACACTACAGAGTTGTACTTGATCTACACTACAGAATTGTACATGATCTATACTACAGAGTTGTACATGATCTACACTACAGAGTTGTACATGATCTACACTAAAGAGTTGTACATGATCTACACTAAAAAGTTGTACATGTATGGTGAAAGCACAGGAGTACGAGATGTGTATAGTACTAATCCGTGATAATATCGTGACAGCACAAGTAAAGTAATTTAATGCAGGAAATAATTCTAAGCATGATATGAAATGATTAGAGAATGTACTCGCCTGATATCTGAATGTCCAAGGTAAAGATACTGTCCGAGGAGAGGCGTCTGGCTCCTAATTGGAATAGCACAAGTCACAACATGTCCATAAGGGTAATATAAAGCACTACAATGCATTCTACATGAATCTAGGTCAAACTACGCCAAAGTCAACCCTTGGTCAACTCTAGTCAACTGCACTAGTCAAACTAGGTCATGTTCTAACCCAACAAGTCTTACTAGGCCTAACCAAGACTATCCTAGCAAGCACACATCAATACAAGGCTATACAAGCCAACATACACCCAACTCTATATAGCATGCAATTATTCAATACTCAAATAGGCAAGAATTCACATTGGATATACACTAGGTAATCTATTACTTTAAACTATATATGTCTACACATATATACACATGCATATATTGGTATTCAACATTAGGTCTATAATCATGGTATTTTAAATGGTTATATAAACTTATATATTACAACACAATATGCTAACATATATATAATATACATACATAGCTAAGTTAACTGTATTCATAAATACTTATTTAAGAGGCTATGTGTGTGTATGTGAACATGGCAAATGGGCAAGTGAGGGTTAAATGGGCATACATAGTGTATACATATCAAAGAGTGTCAAAGTGTAAGTGAACAAAGTGTCAAGTGTGATTGTGTCTACATAGTGTAAGGGGTACATGAGGTAATATAGGATTTGTGTTAACATAGAACATTACATCTCATTAACTTGTATATTGCATACATTACATCTATTATTACATTATATTTATGCTTGCATTCATTCATCATTCATTTATTCTCTTGCACTACTATATGCACCATACATTACATACTATGGAACCTACATATTCATTACAAGCCATACTTATACATGCTTACATTAGATAGGATACTTACACCTCATACATCATTTATTTAAACATTTACTCATGCTTGCATTCTCTATTTAATTACATAATGTATATACATTAACATGGATTAAAATCAAATAGAACAATATATTACACACAAGGGTGCACAAAATGCATATGCCGAATAGTAACTCCTACTAATAATCAATACTGTACCATCTCAACATGAATTAAAATCTAGGATTAAAGTATGTTATATATCTATGTGTTAGCTTTCCGAAACTTCAAACGGATCGCATTTTCGTTTCAGGAAACTCCCGGAATCGCGAAAACACCGAGAACGCGTTTGTCTCTCGTACAGCTGACACTCAAATAATTCTCCAGAAAGTTACAGAAAGAATTATGCATATTAATATATGTTTTTGGAAAGCTAACTTCAATACGCTTCTTTTAAAAAAAATGGGAGATTAAACCGAGCTTTGAGCTAGAAGTTATGACATTTCTAAGTTAGGACTGAAATTAAAAACGTGGATAAAAATTATGACGGATTTGGGTAGTTTGAGACAAAAGAACACAAGTATATAACATAATATATCAAGAACTCACTCTCTACACTAATATATATATATATGAGACACTATAGAACACATCTCCAATACAAAAATATGAGATTAAACATGTAACAATTCATTCATACATAACAACAACACATAGTGTGTCCAAATTTGGGATTTTCCCACATGGACACAACCACAACACAAAGGACACTCCTATGACCTCTAAATGGACACGAAATGGACACAAATGGAGATACAACCATGGAGGTCATTCCTATGGGTTCAAAATAGACCTATATGCATGAGAAAATGAAAAGGAGAAGGGATTTATACCTCCCGGCAGATCGAATCGAAGAAAAGCCTTCCCGGAGCGACACCGACACGTAGAGATTCCAAAAGGACACGAACGAGCTCCGAATCCTCCCAAACTTGGGTAGCTTCCTCCTTGGCTAGAATGGAGAAGGAAAGAAGAAGATTTGGTGGCAAAATGGAAGGATTTAGTGGAGAAATTGCTAGGGATTATTCTCTAGGAATTTGGGGAAGAACAAGAGAGAGAGTGTGGATGAGAATAATGAAATGAACTTGAGCCTATCCTCTCCCAAAGTGGCTGGCCATATGGGGCTATTTGTCCTATTATGGTAAGGTCCAAAATGCCCCCACTAACCTATTCTATGAGTATTAGGAAAGGGCTAATTGGTTGGGGCTAAATTAGTTATTCTAAAGTCTCTAATCACACTAACCTTATCCATAATAATTAGTCTAACCTCTAACTAAAATATTTCTATCATGTGGACTAAAATTAATATCATGTGGGCCATGCCTAACTAGTGTGTGGGTCCCACTAGAGTCAAACTACCCCCGGGTCCCCGTTTCAAGTCGGATTGAGTTGAAATTCGAACCCGACTCAAATAACCCCAAAACAATATCATAAATAATAAAATAAATTTCAACCCCAAAATAATATCATAAATAATAAAATAAATTTTAAAAATATTCAAAAATGTAAAATGACAAAAATACCCCTGTTTCTGAAAACTGGGGGTGACAAATCTATCCACCTTAAAAAAATTTCGTCCTCGAAATTAAAACAAAGCAATCACAGGAAACACATGTAGAAAACAATCTCATTCAAATACTTTTCCAAAAAAAAAATCAGCAATAAAAAAAATCTCTTTGAGGCACATCAAATATTTGTAAATAAAAACTGATATGTGTCCGATACGGACACAAAACCATCACAAAATTACACCTATCAAAGGTCAAAATCAACAATCACCAACGCAATAAATATCAAAATAATTCAAAGAGGTCAAATTCAAAATATCCTTAGGCCAGAAATGATATTAAAATATCCTAATCATATGGTTAGGCTCTAGGTCAAACAGTCTCTAGGGTTTCACTAGCAAAACATCAAAATCACAAGTCATGATTTTAAATAGTTTTAAAATAATTTAAAAATTACCAAAAATCATATCATAATTTAAATGTCAAATCAATAAATGATTAAAATTACAAAATTTCAAAATTACCCTCATTTTAGAGAACTGGGTGTTACAAGTCTACCCACCTTAGAAAAATTTCATCCTCAAAATTAAAATGTTCATACTCCTTCTAGGTCAAACCCCCCACAATCAAAGTCTCAGAACTTAAACAATCATACGATTTAAAAGGATGACATACAGGGTCATGGCATACGATGGTAGTGAAAGTCTCATCTAGGTATACTAGTCATGCTAAACCAAAACGGTCATATGGTATCAAAACACACAAGCAATCTAGGGTGTTAAACTAGAAAAGATACATAAATAACAATCATCAAGACTGTAAGGCAGTCTACCATCCTATATGAAAACTGGTACTTATCAAAATAAAATAAAGTTAACTACCATTTATCTAATAAGGGGTACTATTCAAGAAAATCAAAATCAAAAGTTAAAGAATGAAAGCCAATTGCATGGAAATCCAATCACAATATATTTATATATATAGCGTTAGAGAGGGAAAAGCTAGCATTATGTACAAGTTATGTAGTTCGTGTGTGTATGGGTGTATGTGGACATGTTCATATGGTTAGATAATAGGCGTGTGTGTATGTAAAATATACATGAAAGTGCATAGGAGGATTTGGGGTTTCAAACAATAACTATCAAGTTACACTAATCATGGCATATTGGTTAAACAATCTACAATACACAACTCATTTGCTCATAACATGCATGGCTAACCATGTATATATGTATATATAAAGAGGTAGAGATTTAGTTATGTATGTATATACATTATAACATGTATGCCTAAGCTCTATATATATCTATATAGATATATAATTATGACATAGAGAGGAAGAGTTCGGTTACATGACAGGGTATACTAAGTTAGGGTGTGTGTGTGTCCTTGTATAGGGTTATAGCTTAGTATTAAAAGGTTAAACCCAGTTTTAGTTCAGCATTTACATACAAAATCTGAAAATAAGCTAACATTTAAACCAGTGCAATATTAACATAATGCAATTTCAAATTTTAGGAGTTTGAAACATCACAACTAATCTCAATGCTCCCAATACATCCTAACATGATAGAAATGAAACCCTAATATACTATCAATACATTTATCTATGCATACAGTTCAATATTACATGTTAAATCTGAAATTGAACTAAACATGGAAAT
This sequence comes from Iris pallida, assembly GCA_029216955.1. Lineage (NCBI taxonomy): Eukaryota > Viridiplantae > Streptophyta > Magnoliopsida > Asparagales > Iridaceae > Iris > Iris pallida. The sequence goes on from JANAVB010027994.1 coordinate 5,503,717, forward strand.
CAATGTAAAAATGTTAACATGTATTCAGTTTTCGGGATTTTGGAGAATTTGTACATCAAAACCAACTCAATGTTTATCACAACCTAATATGTAAGAATATGGAACCTAAATTTATATCCCTACAACAACAATGTACACAGCTCTAAATATTACATTTAAAACAATCAATTTGAACTAACATTTAAAATCCCGTATTAAGGGTTAATATGCACACAGTCTCAGATTTGACAAATTTAAACACAAAACTCAACCAAAATTTTTTTTTGAATTGAAACCCTACGTATAACATACATGTGCAGTGATATAAATAAAACTATTATCATGAAATTTTATATTTAAATTACGAGTTAAGCTAGGAAAAGCAGAGAATCGGAAATATTGGGATTTTGAAAATTTAAACATTAACGACATATTAATATGTATTCAGATAGGTGGAAATCAAGTGTAGCATGCATAAGTGTCAGGAAAGTGTCCACTATATATATTCATATATATTCTCATGTCCCAATATAAAATTTTAATTCTACGTTAAGACCAACAATTAGATTCCTACCAAGGTTGCAAGCAGGTGATTGACGTAATCAAGACAGTATTATTATTATTATTTAATACAAGAATAATAGCAAGAAAGAAATAACGATAAAATCTGTTTTTGCTTATCTGTTTAAAAGAAAAACCCATTTTGAAACCCAGAGCTAAATTTTCAAATCCAAGATAAAGTCTAGCAAAATCATCGATTCATTGTATTAAGAAGAATTTCATAGTAAGAAGTTACACAAAGTTTATAAAAACAGCTAAAGCTACTCCTAAGTTAAATAAATAAGAAACAAAACAAAACAAACAAATAACAATTCTCTCTTTCTTTTTTTTTTTTTTTTTTTTTTGAATGACTGAAACAAAAGTAGAGAAAACATGTTCAAAAATATTTAAGGTACAATCTGATAATCATATGCGTCTTCTTAAAATTATGTTGTCAGAATTCTGCCACACCAATAAGCATAGCTGCAATAAACGATAGAGTCCATAATAAGGCATACACCCTATAATCATGTTATCTAGAATTCTTACCACGCCACCCGGTATGGCTGCAAAAAAATCTAGATTTCATAACTAAGATAAGTATAGCTATATCAGGCTCTACGTCCTTGTCATGCTAGCAAATGTGACTGCAATAAATTCTAAATTCCATAATAAAGTAGACTTTTACCTTTCTCACTGTCCTTATCAAGTATGTTATCAGGTTATACCTTAATTCTAAAAAAATGTACATATACATATAAATACAAACTCAAATTCAACAATTAACATCAAGATTCAAAATTCAACAATAATCCATCAAAAATCATAAAAATACAGACTCAAATTCAACCACTATCATCAAGATTCAAAATTCAACAATTATCCATCAAAAATCATAAAAATACAGACTCAAATTCAACCACTAACATCAAGATTCGAAATTCAACAATAATCCATCAAAATCAAGTTCAAAAACAGGAAGTAAAGGTAAATCAAATCAGGGAAAAACAGATTTCAAATCGAAGTTAAAATAAGATTCTCAATGGTCGTCCCAGGAATCTCTCAAGGAATCCTAACCGTGGTTGAGTACCTTCAAAATATATCCTATTCCTACTACAGGCTGTAGTGGTACTCTAGTTCGAATACTACTATATAAATTCGACCTGCATGGGCCACCACTAAAAACGTGTCACGACCCGCACCCACCGTGAGGGTACGAGTACGTAACAACGCCTAACCTACGTCGCAGTGTCGGCGATAGAACGCTGTTCTAGGTCATGAACTATAACTAGCATAATATGAATACTCTCCATAAGGAGGCCAACACAGAGGTACAACTCAATCACAATCTAAGGTAGAATAATAAAATAGATAAACATAAAATCTAAAAGAGATACAGAAGATAGAAGTCTAAGTGTCTAAGATACATAATCCCAGAAATACATCTCAAAAACTCAAATACAGTAATCCACAAGTAAATACAACTCCAAATAAAATGAAATAACTATCTAAACAACCTCTACTGTGTCTCCTCTAGGCTAGCAGGCAATCCCAGGCTATCTGTAAAATTTATCAACAGGTCCAGTCAGGACAGGAGCGAGTACATTATATCTCAACAGTTCATAACAGGTTAGAAAATATAATCATGCAGTAAAGTAAGATACAGGTGCTGAAGAACACAGTATGTAAACAGAGAGAGAAAACTGTAATAGAAATATCTACTATAAGTAAGGAACTAACAGTGGCTAGTGAGTCAGAGTACAGGATAGCACATGTGAACGGAACAGATTTGTATATGATCTACACTAAAGAGTTGTACATGATCTATACTACAGAGTTGTACATGATCTACACTACAGAGTTGTACATGATCTATACTACAGAGTTGTACATGATCTACACTACAGAGTTGTACATGATCTATACTAAAAAGTTGTACATGTATGGTGAAAGCACAGGAGTACGAGATCTGTATAGTACTAATCCGTGATAATGTCGTGACAGCACAAGTAAAGTAATTTAATGCAGGAAATAATTCTAAGCAGGATATGAAATGATCAGAGAATGTACTCGCCTGATATCTGAATGTCCAAGGTAAAGATACTGTCCGAAAAGAGGTGTCTGGCTCCTAATTCGAACAGCACAAGTCACAACATGTCCAGAAGGATAATATAAAGCACTACAATGCATTCTACATGAATCTAGGTCAAACTAGGCCAAAGTCAACCCTTGGTCAACTCTAGTCAACTGTACTAGTCAAACTAGGTCAAACTAGGTCATGTTCTAACCCAACAAGTCTTACTAAGCCTAACCAAGACTATCCTAGCAAGCACACATCAATACAAGGCTATACAAGCCAACATACACCCAACTCTATATAGCATGCAATTATTCAATACTCAAATAGGCAAGAATTCATATTGGATATACACTAGGTAATCTATTACTTTAAACTATATATGTCTACACATATATACACATATATATATTGGTATTCAATATTAGGTCTATAATCATGACATTTCAAATGGTTATATAAACTTATATATTACAACACAATATGCTAACATATATATAATATACATACATAGCTAAGTTAACTGTATTCATAAATACTTATTTAAGAGGCTATGTGTGTGTATGTGAACATGGCAAAGGGGCAAGTGAGGGTTAAATGGGAATACATAGTGTATACATATCAAAGAGTGTCAAAGTGTAAGTGAACAAAGTGTCAAGTGTGATTGTGTCTACATAGTGTAAGGGGTACATGAGGTAATATAGGATTTGTGTTAATATAGAACATTACATCTCATTAACTTGTATATTGCATACATTACATCTATTATTATATTACATTTATGCTTGCATTCATTCATCATTCATTTATTCTCTTGCACTACTATATGCACCATACATTACATACTATGGAACCTACATATTTATTACAAGCCATACTTATACATGCTTACATTAGATAGGATACTTACACCTCATATATTATTTTTTAAATATTTACTCATGCTTGCATTCTCTATTTAATTATATAATGTATATACATTAACATGGGTTAAAATCAAATAGAACATTATATTACACACAAGGGTACACAAAATGCATATGCCGAATAGTAACTCCTACTAATAATCAATACTGTACCATCTCAGCATGAATTAAAATCTAGGATTTAAGTATGTTATAGATCTATTTGTCAGCTTTCCGAAACTTCAAAGGGAACGCGTTTTCGTTTCCGAAAACTCCCGGAATCGCGAAAATACCGAGAACGCGTTTGTCTCTCGTACAGCTGACACTCAAATAATTCTCCAAAAAGTTACAAAAGAATTAGGCCTATTAATATATGTTTTTGGAAAGCTAACTTCAATACGCTTCTTCTAAAAAAAACGGGAGATTAAACCGAGCTTTGAGCTAGAAGTTATAACATTTCTAAGTTAGGGCTGAAATTAAAAATGTGGATAAAAATCATGACGGATTTGGGTAGTTTGAGATAAAAGAACACAAGTATATAACATAATATATCAAGAACTCACTCTCTATACTAATATATATATATATGAGACACTATAGAACACATCTCCAATACAAAATATGAGATTAAACATGTAACAATTCATTCATACATAACAACAACACATAGTGTGTCCAAATTTGGGGTTTTCCCACATGGACACAATCACAACACAAAGGACACTCCTATGACCTCCAAATGGACACGAAATGGACACAAATGGAGATACAACCTTGGGGGTCATTCCTATGGGTTCAAAATAGACCTATATGTATGAGGAAATGAAAAGGAGAAGGGATTTATACCTTCCGGTAGATCGAATCGAAGAAAAGCCTTCCCGGAGCGACACCGACACGTAGAGATTCCAAAAGGACACGAACGAGCTCCGAATCCTCCCAAACTTGGGTAGCTTCCTTCTTGGCTAGAATGGAGAAGGAAAGAAGAAGATTTGGTGGCGAAATGGAAGGATTCGGTGGAGAAATTGCTAGGGATTGCTCTCTAGGAATTTGGAGAAGAACAAGAGAGAGAGTGTGGATGAGAATAATGAAATGAACTTGAGCCTATCCTCTCCCAAAGTGGCTGGCCATATGGGGCTATTTGTCCTATTATGGTAAGGTCCAAAATGCCCCCACTAACCTATTCTATAAGATTAGGAAAGGGCTAATTGGTTGGGGCTAAATTAGTTATTCTAAAGTCTCTAATCACACTAACCTTATCCATAATAATTAGTCTAACCTCTAACTAAAATATTTCTATCATGTGGACTAAAATTAATATCATGTGGGCCATGCCTAACTAGTGTGTGGATCCCACTAGAGTCAAACTACCCCCGGGTCCCCGTTTCAAGTCGGATTGAGTTGAAATTCGAACCCGACTCAAATAACCCCAAAACAATATCATAAATAATAAAATAAATTTCAACCCCAAAATAATATCATAAATAAGAAAATAAATTTTAAAAATATTCAAAAATATAAAATAACAAAAATACCCCTGTTTCTGAAAACTGGGGGTGACAATATCACCATCGATATTTGTTGATCATATCTTCATAACACAATCTTTTATCATCATAAATGAAAAAATTTCTCAATCCTTTATCTATTAGTGTCTTCCTCGAGAATTGGAATCCAATGGTCTTTCAATTTATGATGGTAAAAATGAAACCCATCTTAACTGCATGTTCATAATCATCTTATAAATGTATTCCTTAAATCGTCAAAATTTAAAAGAACACCATCCAAAGTTAAACCGACTATTTGTCAACCGTGGAGTTTATTTATCCTTGATCCACCTTACATTCCTTAATTCATCAAGTAGGGTTGACCACATATTTAAATTGTCCTTATATATACCTTGTATCCTCACAATCATCAAAATTTGTATGGGATTTTCTAATTTAGTCCCGTATAATTGAAGGGTGCTACGATCAAACTTCTATACTTACACAAAGACAACAAAGGAACAAGGTTGCACATACTACGGAGGAATAATAGTGAAATATGAGTAAAGCAATTTAATTTGGAAGGAAAAAAGTAAAGGTTGCTAATATTGTATGAAGAGCAAAAGATGTTATGGATCTAAGTAAATCAAGATAAGGTATAAAAATAAATGGACAAGGTTTAAGCAATCAAGTTAGTGCACAAGGTTAAGCATTTAAGGAATCACATCATATATTAGGTCGAAAGTTTTGAGTTGAGGTTGAGTCCCTATCTGTATTCGGAAGGTATATTGGTATCATGGTAAAGGTTATAGTTTAGCCTTTATGATCCGAAGTCGTATCATAAAATAGAGTATAAGGGGCCGTGTTTTAGTGGGACATGATATGTCTACATGAAGGTGGGCTCGTCTAGGTCTTGTATATGAAATTTCTTAGAATGTAACAGCTGGTCTCGTGCTCCGAATATCAATGTCATGGTAAGGGACATCCAAAAGATCTAAATAGAAAGTGGGTGTTCTTGAGGTGTCAATTAACGCACAAAAATATAAGGATCAAGTTAAAGCACGAATAAAAATAATTAGGGAATCTAGTAGATCGAGTAGAAAAAGTTAGGGACACAATTTCTAGAGAGAAGATAGTCTCCTAGATGAGGTACGATCAAGGAACGATCTAACTATTTTTTAAGTTCCAGACGATTAGATGGTCACGATAAATGATCTAGATTTGAGGGAAGGTCGAGTAAGTCAAGATTGAGATATGATCACATGGTTTAGTAGATGACTAACTATACTTGAGTATTTACAACTATCATGGCTATGGGTGATATGTCACTGATGTGGACTACTCTATCTCATTAGGGCTATCTTGGTTGTCTACCATTATAAGTCTAACTTCTTGAACTCGAGCTTTCACAAATTTTCTTAATAAAAATTCTCGAAAAATAATCTACCATAATTTCTATTCATTCTAAGTCGTCCAACATAATCATAACTTAGAATGTAAATTCCTTTAATCAATCTAAAATTAACTTTTCATCATACATTAATAACTTCTCCCAAAAGTTGTAATAAACTCAATATTCAAATAATCCTATCAGTCGTCAAATCCCTTTTTTTATTAAACTTCCATAATAAATCATAACTTTTAAATTTTTTAAAATTTCTCAAATAACCTCGAGATAACTCTTATCATATTACAATCAATCCCAAAATATAAGCTCAAGATTTAAATAATCTTATCAATCGTAATTCAAAAATTGAACATTTAAAATAACTCCTCAGATTGATTCTATATCCCTCAAAATGTATATCTAAACTTTGAGTAATTCATAACTACTCTAAAATCTTCAAAAGTCAAAAAAAAGTTTCCACAATCGAGACATTAAACTCATAATCTAAATCAACCATAAGAAATTTAGAATTTTTCCCAAATAAATTTCATATTCTCAAAATATGTATAGCTCTAACCCCAAATTCATAAATATTTTTGAAGACCTACCAAATCAAACTCAAAAATCAAATCAACTTGTTTTCTCAATTGTATATAGATACTAACTATCCTCTTGTGTATACCACTTAGTAGTATCAAATAAAATTCTAACTATCCTTCATAGTCGGTAATCGCTACTACCCAACTTGGAATCAAGTAATACCTCTTACAAGATCATACCTTTAGGAAGATAGGGTTCTTTGATCCTTAAAGTAATAAATGTCTTTATAACTCAAGATAGGACCTCAATGCATACTAATTATTAATGTAATCCTTCTAGCCATGTGTTTGTCCTATGAGCATATGCTAGTGTAGTCATCTTCCTAGCTGTCACTAAGCACAAAAAATAAGAATTTAAGGTGGAAGGAGTTCAAGCGGGATGCAAATCAAAGATGGTAACGAGAGTTCGAAACTTGAAGCAAGGAAGGAGGTCAAGCTTGTGGATGAGATCCTAAACTATATTCCTATATGCAGGTCCACATCGGTACAGACACGTAACCGAAGTGATACACTTGACCTGCATGGGCCACCACAAAAATATAACACCCCAGTCCCAAAATACAAGGACTAAGTACGTAAGCATGCCAGCTGTATACATACGAAGTATATGGGACCTCGTATATATATATCTGTGAAATATAGAAAGCCATGAAACTAAGCTCATCCACAAATAAATATATCATAAAATCAACTTATAAATTATTTGTACAAATGTTGGGTGGAGACAAATCCACTACCAACTAAAGAGGGAGAATACATAGCAACGATGAAAGAGTCGAGCGAAGCGAAAGACGATCCAAGAGCTAGCATCTCGAAGGTAGATTGTAAACTATGGCCCTGGGCTAGAGCACCTGCAAAAATCATAAAACACACATGGAGAAATCACCAGGTCCTCAGAGGGACGTAACAAGATACAGGAAGAACATGTCATTATAACTGCAATGTAAATACTATAAAATTATAACACAACTGGGTCCCTAACCATCTATGTGATATGCACTTTGAGGACAACGTTCTACGAAGGGGCTGTAGGATCAGCAGAGCAAATAAAGAATGGCAGTAAGTAGCGCCCATCCGAGTCACTATCGGCCAGGGGCAGAAAGTAGTGCTCATACGAGTCACTATCGGCCCATCCATGTGTGTAAAAGTAAATGTAGCCCCTACGCTTGTAGCTGTCCCTTCCCATACTATACGTGCATCGTAACTACATCACACCAACACGAGTCGTTTCCACAATACGGTTTTATACTTAATAATTGTCAAGTCTTCTAACATGCATCTATTGATAGTTATTTCTACGCATGCGCACGGGTGATCAACCAACACGCAAGTGACCTCTATATGATACTCACAACTCACACACAACTCTTGATACAATCGTGACAAGTTTAATGAGATACACTAAGTTGACGGTAGTCCCTTAACTCTAAGTCCACATGCAAGAAAAAAATAATAAACGAGAAATATAGATACAATAACTAAAAGAAAATGCAACTAAATGTAAGCAGTAAAGATGGCAAGGTATCTTGCCTGGTGTGTGGTCTGGTGTAGTGCAATATTCTGACAAGTCCCGAGGTGTCCAATAGCCGTGATCGATGGACAGTGGTTTGAAGTTGCGAGGAATTAGGATTTAGTCATGGTCAAGATTGGTAATCGAGGAAATGGGGTGTGAAGGAATACTACCTTAGAAAATATTTATACTACTCGAAACCATATTTGCTGAAAAAGAAATTTTGATAACTATTTGAAAATAGAGAAAACATGATTTAAACTAAAATTATGAGTTTGTCAAAATATGCCTTTTTAGATAAAACTACCTTTCATAAAAGAATATTTAAGTAATTAATCATAAAATAATAATAGATTGTTTATGCAAAATAAAAACTATAACTTTGGGAATATATATATATATATATATATATATATATATATATATTATGTGTGTGTGTGTGTGTGTGTGTGTGTGTGTATGTAATATATGTGCTAAATTTTTGTACTGTAACCAGTAGTAGATATACTGCCACCTTAGTTTGATGGAGAACCAATAATAATAATAATAATAATGTTTTAAAGTTTTCTATATATATTTATCAATAAATATTATATATTGTATACAAATTATCTTACCAATAAAATAAATTCAACATAGCAAAACATAACTGATATAAAATTAATAGCATAATAATAACATATACTGTATATCAATAATTATATACCAAAAATTTGACAACACGTAAGTGTTGTTCTCAAAACAGCCAAAAACTTTAATAGGGGAGAGAGAAAACCCAATATAGAAAATAGAAGAAGGAGCTGAAGAAAGAAAATGGAGAGAGAGGAAGGAGCGGGAGAGAGGGAGCTCGGAGAGAGGGCTTACCGAAGGGGGCTTCGACGTCTCGGCCCGGCACGACGGATCTGGGCAGAATTGACCGGCGGAGGATCTCTGGAGGCGGATCGCCGGTTGGGGGCTTCGGCGGTCGGCGACTAGAGGCGGCGCTGGGCGTGGGGAGCTGGCGGCGACTCGGGCTGGAGGCCACAGGTAAGGCAGGAGCCTAGCGGCAGCGGCGCGGCACGGTGGCTTCCCGTGCGCGCAGAGGGGAGCTCGGCCGGAGGGTGCTCGACATGGCGGAGGGGGAAGCTCGGCCACGCGGAGGTGAGGTTCTGTTCCCCCTTTCTCCTTTACTTTGTTGGAGGATGCTGGATCTGGTGGCGATGACCGGGGATGGTCGACCGGAGTGACGGGGTGACGTGGGGGCAAGGCTGCTGTGGCCGTGGAGGCAGCAGCAGGAGGGGCGATGTCGGAGGGATGAGGCTATGATGGTGGTTTGGAGGTTCTGTGTTCGGGGGTGATTGACGGAACTACGGCAGTGGTAGGCTGAGTTTGGGTTGGCAGGGGGGATTGGTTATTTGGTTGTCGTCGGAAATGACAGGGAGGAGGAATGCGATGGCAGGGGTTAGGACGACGAACGTTGTGGTGAGGACGACGGTGATGGTGGTTGTGGGCTGAGAGGGATTCTGATGGTGGCGGGGATTGGGTTTCTGTGGTTGTCATCGTGTCTGGGGATGTCTGGCACGACGTGAATAACTATAAAAAGAACTGGAATAAGAATATGTGGGAACAGACACGATGCACAAATTATGAAAATTTTTAGTTGTGGATGTTTTTGGAAAAGAAAGAAGGCTTCTCCTTATATAGGAGGTCGGGTCCCTATTTAGATAAGGACGGGGAGAGTTTAAATTCCCCTTTGATATCCCACGGTATAATTCAAATCGATTCAAAAGTAACTCAATCAAATCTAATCCTATGTGGATAAATTCTACCTTTAATTTAAACTGATTTAAATAAGTTAATAAAATCTTTTTTCAACTTAATTCACCATAATTAATTATATATAAATCAAACCATATTTTAAATATCTTTTTCATTAATAATAAAATATAATAATAATTAATTTCAAAAATCACAATAATAATTTGAATATTTGAAATACACTTTTTTGAATAAAATAATTTCAAAAATCAATTTTTACATGAATTTCATTTTCCGTATTTGCATAAAAAAAATATTTGTGAAACATTGTTTTCGTACATTATTAATTATATTTGCACAATAAAAGTAAATACCACTTTAAAGTAAATAAATATAAAATAAAATATTTAACTCATATTATTTTTAACCTATTATATCTATAAACGTTTTCAAACAATATGTACCTCGTACATATTCGTACTCGACGAGAAAGTACGAAAGGCAATCTCGCACGCTACGTAAAATACGACAAATGCGAATTCGTATGCGACGTACAAATACGAAGAACAAAATCAATACCAAATTATTTTATAAAAAAATTGTAGTAGAAATTTAGGGGGTTTACAACAACACCATGTCTCAAGAAGCCCAGCTGGCGGGTTTTCTCTCTTTATGGCTACGGCGGTTTGTGATACCCGAAGCCAGTGTCGTCGACCGATTCCATCGAGGTGTGCTATTCGCCGCAGTGCGTCTAGTATTCGGTTACAAGATAGATCTTCTCTCGACGATGACATGTCGCTTGAACGCAGGCTTGCGTTCTGTCGTTAACACCACGGTGTACGATAAGAATTCTCGGGATGACTTCCCACGTACCAAAATGCCATACACATATCTATTTAGGTTGTTGCTGTTGCACTACCCTGACTTGATGGATCCTGATATGGTTGCAATCGGAGAAATTTTTATCAGGCATTATTCCAATGCTCAATGGAATATAAATGTGCTGTCAGAATGTCGAAGAGCTTTAAACTGAGGGTTTGGATGGAGATTTTTATGTATTCCTCCTCCTGGGTATGAGAATCTCCCTCCACAACTCATGGATCTAGAAGCAGCACCTCTCCGTTTATCTTCGACTGAGTTCACATGGTTGAAGACAATCCGGCCATCACATTTAGTGTACTGGTTTGAAGGTGAGTGTTTTCTGGAACCGTACTTACCGAGCCGATTTGCTCGATAGTTCGGCTATGATCAACTACATATGGGTAATGCCACCACCTGTTTACAGGCTAAGGGTTACCTAATAGATGGTGCCAGGGCTTGGGGATACTACAATGCAAGAGGCACTAAAGCCACATTCACGATGCCCCCAGTTTCTCAGATAGGCCTGCGTATGTTATACATACGCAAATTTTTATACTTCAGCTAACACCTTTACCGAAAGCTTCCATCTGGCTGACATTTTTGCCAGTGATAGACGTTCAAGAGCTGGAGTTTACACTACACAATCCTTCAGAGACGAAGAGAATCATGAACCCGCTGACAAACCTCTGGAAGCCTTCCTCATAGGCTTCTGTGACGAAGTTAACGATCCACTAGATGTATCACTGAAGATACGGAAGGAAAAGTCCCCAGCAAAGGGACTTGGAAGAAAAAGAAAGGTTGGAGAGTCATCATCTCCTTTACATCCTAGTGATCTTCCTTCTTCTCCTAAGGCTGCAGGAAAGAAAAGAAGACTACATTGGTCATTACAGAGAAGCGCACTACCAGGACCACGTGGTCCCAAACAAAACAGATGCAGACTGGAGCATCCTCTGGAGGAGGAGATGCAACTCCTTCTTCAATTCCAAGAAGTAGTCAAGTTGCCCAAGAAGAGGTTACTATAGAACTCAATATGCAATGTGACCTCGATGAGATTGAAGAAGAACCTGAGTCACATCTTCTGCGCAAGGCCAAGGCCAAAAGGAGATTAATAGTGACTCCAAAAGACCATCAAGAAATATTATTTTCACAAGATGTGCCACCTCCACAAGGTAAATTTTGATACTCTTTTAATGTAATCTTGATTGAGTAACATATTGACATTGTTCTTTCTCATCTGCAGAGGTTAGCGTTCCAGTTTCGATCATTACAGAAGGGATTTCGGAACCCATAATCGCAAAAATGATATTCTCGTAACTGTGCTAGCTGCCGTAGGAATTATGATATCATCTCCAACTCCAGGGGTTCCAAAGACCACTTCTTGAGAAGGAATTACCTTTTACAAAATCTAATCCTGATGTCACTGTTCCTTCCGTAGCCCAAACTCCTACTCGTTCTCAAGAGGATCGAGAAATGATAGCGGCTCTCGAAGGCTATGACTACGGCGATGTATTTGAAGATAATTCTACAAGCGTCGTTGAAGGAGACCAAGCTTTATTGGCAGTTCTACTAAATCAAGAGTTACCAATCAAAGAAGACCAAACTACTACTGAGGGTGAAGAGTACCCTGTTGTTGAGGAGGGGCCTCCAAGCCCAAAAACTGATGAGCCTAAAAATAACGAAGATCAAACTACGACTCTTAAAGATGCTGGGAATGATAAAAATTCCAATAATGTTGTTGCAGAGACTCAGACGCCTACTGATCAAGCTTTTGAAGTCAGGGATGCAGAAGAGATTGCCCCAGCTGAACAAGTAGAATCAGGGGCCGGAAGCAGTCGTTTCTTATCAGGCAGTTCCGAAGCTGGAAGTAGTCAGGCAGCTGTGTCTGAAACTACCATGGCCAGGCTCCGCTCTGATCTGGACATTCCCCGTGAAACCCCATATGTATTGCCAGGATCAGGTAAATTTTTCGACTTTTATTTACCTTAATTCCTGTAATTTATATGTAATGACTGTGTATCTTGATTACCATGGGTCCTGTGTGGACACTTGCAAAAGCTGCGTCGACCACATTCAGTTTTAGCTTGACCATGGCTCTCCTGGATATAGGGACCCAAACTGGAGAGGAAAGTTCTTCTATGATGCCAGTACTCGGGTCTTCTGGTGTACAATCTGTAGTTCCTCCAGTTACTGCAGAAATAAGAATTCCAACAGAAGTGGCTACCCCGAGGATCTCAGCGATGAACATGACTGTTGTCGAAGCTTATACTAATCTTCCTTCACTTCTCTGAAGCCTCTAATCCAAATGGTCATAGAAAAGGACCAACCTTATGAGTCAGTAAGGGGCCCTTCCTCCTTCATCATTGGAGCCATCTGCAAGATTGGTGATCTGGATAGAGTTAACTATTTAGATCATATTTTGAATGAGCTTGAAGAATCAATCAAATCTTATAAAGATCTAACAAGAAGGAACATCCAGAAACTCGTAGATGCTGAATGTGAGGTGATGGCTTGCGAGACTGCAATACGAAAAACGGAGTTCGAAGCTTCTGTGGTAGCTTTCTTACAGCGCTCTGCAGAGTTAGAATTTCGCATTATCGAGACAACTTCTTCTATTGAGTGCTATAAGACTGAAGCTGCAGAGAAGAAAAAGAAGCTGCTGAATATCAAGTTCGTCTCCGGAAACTAGAAATTGAAATGGCTCAGCTCCAAGAAGCAGTTAAAGCAGCTCAACGACGTGAAGAAGAAGTATTGGAGATGCATCAAATTGCTGCAAGTCAATTAGATGAGTTTTGGAGGCAACGGGATACACTTATTCAAATCGAAGTTACAAAGCTGGAAACCGAGCAGAGTCGCTGCAACCTTTTGATCCAGAGTCCGGGAAAGCTCTTGCTAGATAAAGGATACTCGATTCCAGAGTAGAAAGGGCTGAGAATTTGAAAAGACTAATTATTGATCTCAGCACTCAGCCTCCTCAATGAAGCAATCTATAGGAGCTTTTGTCTTCTTATCTTTCAAATGATGTACCTTTTTTGACATTTTGGACATTATTGCAATAAAAAATGCACTTTTTGTGGTTCTATTACTTATTATATCCCTTAGTAGGTATAAGTAATAGATAAGGTAAGGAAAATATGTTCAGAGGTACCGGACATGACATATCTCCTAAAAAAATAACAATACTAATTATATCTGTTCAGAGGTAATATGGACGTGACAGAATATAATTGTCAGAATATTGTCATTTCAAAAGATGATTTTACCAGAGGTAATGTGGACGTAATAAGTCGCTGATGTATATGATAGAATTCAGAGGCAATACAAACATGAATTCATGTATTTGTTGATTATCTTTGAATCGTTGGGATTCAAAAATAAGATATCTTCTAAAACGATTGGGTTCTAAAAGATTGGGTTTATGATTAGGTGATATGATGTGGATATATTCCGCTAGGGATTTTAAGAGTTTATCAGAAGGGTGAACAACTCAATTGTTTTAGTATGTGCAACATTCAAAGAATATTTTACATTTCCTTCAGACATAGTACTTTTTTAAGAATTTGTCATTGATAGGCATCATAGCAACTCGACCATCCATTTCGGTTAGTTGATAAGCTCCGTTTGAGAAAACCTTACTTACAATATAGGGACCTTCATATTTTGCTTCGAATTTGCCCTTGCTCATGTGTGTCATAGTCATAGGACGTCTAACAGTAAGGACTAGTTCGTCTTTTGGAATGCTCGTACTTTGACCTTTCGGTTGAAAGCTTTGGAGATACGGGCTTGATATAGCAATATGCTATTGAGCTAGTAACCGTTTCTCATCCAACGCTTCAAGTTCCTGAAGCCGAAGGCGATAATTGTTTTCTATTGTGAGTTCATTGGCAATTGCAATCCTTAAGGAAGGGATTTGAATTTCTAATGGTAAGACAGCTTCGTATCCATACACCAAGAAGAAAGGCGTCCAACCAGTTGGAGTACGTATAGTAGTTCGATAAGCCCATAGACATTCTCCAAGCTTTTCACTCCAGTTTTTTTTATTAGTAGAAATAAATTTTTTGAGAAGCTTAATAATAGTTTTGTTGAATGCTTCAGCCAAACCGTTAGCTGTAGGATTGTAGGCTGTGGAAGCAACATTAATGATTCTGTTATAATCACAAAACCGAGTAAACTTTTGATTGATGAATTATGGTCCATTATCATGAATGATTCTTCAAGGAATACCGAATCTGTATATCACATGATGCTTAATAAAGTTGATGATGTTGCTGGTCTTGACTTCAGATAAAGGTATAGCTTCAGTCCATTTTGAAAAGTAATCGGTTATAGCCAGTATAAATCGATGTCCTCTAGACGATGGTGGATTAATAGGACCAATAACATCTAATACCATAGTGGGCCAATAGTAGCCCATACGTCGGATACGATCTTGTAATTTAGGACCAGGATGATGTACACCACACACCATTGTGAGCTTCCCGTAGTATTTATTTTGCTTCATCTCCAGCAAGACAACGTAAGAGTAGACCATAAAATGTTCGTCGATAAAGGGTCTTAGAAGTATGATTGTAATAAAACCGAAGTGATCGTCTACGGATTATTGTAACTTCTTTAGAATCTTCAAGTAAAATGTCATGTACCACAAAGTCAATGAAAGGAGCTCTCCAGTCTACACTAATGACATTGATTTCAGTTGAAATGCTGAATTCGATATTTGAGTTATTCTCAATGCAAATAACTCTCTGTTAGTGACGACAATTATTTGTTGCCTTTCACTGGGATTGCTAATACGGCTGCCAGATTAGCCAATGCATCAGCCTCCGTATTGTATGCCCAACGTACATGTTTAATGAAGAAACCCTTGAACGATATAGCCAGCCTACTACTACCGCTTCATAATATGGGACAAGATCCGGGTGTCGAACTTCATACGTGACTCTAACCTGATTGACAATCAGTTTAGAGTCTCCATATACTTCAAGATATTCAATATCTAATTGTTTAGCCAATTGGAGACCAATGAGCAGATCATTGTATTCAGCCACGTTTTTGGAACATGACTGTAGAAGCATAAAAAGAAGAGAAAAATGATCCATACGGCCAAGGAGCCGCATGTGGCTCAGGAGTCCCATGCGGCTCAAACACCTAGGCAGCTCGAGGGGCTCCATACGGCCCGCAGAGGGAAGCTACGTGTCTTTTTAGAACGGCTGTACCCAGCGTCATTCAAACACAATTAATGCTCTGACAGCTGACAGCCCTGACGTAAAGTAGTCATGATGACTAACACAAGAGCACTATCTTCCTAGGGAACTGGAGAAAATCTTCACAGCTTCGGAGCAAGTTTATGCGGCCAGACTAGACGAGTTCATGCGGCCAGTGCAGAGAAACCTATGCGGTTCAATCATAAAGTCCCCCATGCGGCTCGGCCATGAAGAAATCCATGCGGCTCGGCCATGAAGACTCTCATACAGCTCGGCCATGAAGACCCCCATGCGGCTCGGTCATGAACATATTCATGCGGCTCGGTCATGACAACCTTCATGCGGTTCGAGTATAGAGACTATTCATACGGCTCGGTCATGAAATCTTTCATGCGGCTCGGTCATGACGACCTTCATGCGGCCCAAATATGAACGCTCCTCATGCGGCTCAATAATGATGACAGGACACGTGTCCTAAAGATAGTCAAATTTTGGGTCAGATCCCAATGATTTGGGACACGTGGCAAGAGAATGAATTAAATTGATTCATTTAAATTTGCGGATATCAGCAAATCATCATAATGGGGATTTATTGCAATCAACATTAATTACTGACATGATTTGGCGTAATCCTCATTAATGGCCCAGATCCTTCATGCTCAAGATTAATATGTTGGCCCATTGGTCATATGGTCAACCTGATTTTAATAATTGATCAAAACTCTGTCTGGATATATGAAGCTTGTTGGGACATCTCAGCTTCTTGGACATAAGCAAGATTGGATATTCACTCCGTTCAAGACTGAAGATCTGTTTGCCAACTTGAGTCTGTACTTCCTATGCAATGTAATTTTCATTTTATTTGAGTCTAGAAATACGTTGTACACCGAGTCGTACTGGCAAATAGGCTATCCCCAAAATAGTTCAAAATATTTTTAAAATGACCTATCAAAATGTTTACAAAAAGGTTTTCAAAAAGGTTTTCAAAATCACCAAAAATCTATTTTAAAACCCTAACCTAACCCTGACAGAACTCGGCCAGAGTTCGGCCAGAGTTCGGTTGGTGGCCATTTGATTTTTGAATTCTCTGGAACTTGGTCCTCCTGCAGTTGCAGATTTGACCGAGATTTGCTCATCGAGTTCTGCCCGAATTCTGCCCAAATTCTGACAGAGTTCTCCCTTTGGAATTCCTATAAATAGAGATGGATTTCGATCATTTCAATTCACTCATTCACTTTCAATCTTCTCTCTATCTAAAAAGCTTTCTGCCTTCCAAAGAGCTTTCTAGAGCTTTCATTTTCAGATCCCAAGCCAGTTACAATCCTCTAGTCGATTTGCCAGTGCGGTACGGTCTAGAAGTTTCTGAGAGATTGTAATCAGAAGGCTTGATTGAAGAATATCTCTTCACATTTGAAGTTGGACGAGTTCTTCGTATCAAAGCTCGCGTTGTAGAAGTTGCAAGGACTTCGTACGAAAACTTGCGGTTTTTCCTATAGTGGATTCAACTGGTAGCAAGAGTTCTACCGACTGGATTAGTCCTCAACAGAGGGATACCAGTATACATCGCTGTCTTTGCGTTTGCTTTCTGAACTCTGCCTTTACATTATTTCAACTGTGATTATATACTGTGATTGTGTTGCTAACATTTTTTTAATTAGCATTATTTCGCTGCCAACTCTATTCACCCCCCCCCTCTAGAGTATTACGCTTTACTATATCGTTCCTACAATTGGTATCAAAGCGGGTGTTACAGGTAAAGTGAGGTAACAGTGCTATTATTTATTCATTATTATTAGATCACAGCACATCACATGGCTACTATGAAATTCACAAGTGAAGGTCAGGCCACAAACAGACCCCCTCTGTTTGATGGTACTAACTACACTTATTGGAAAACACGGATGAGTTTCTTCTTAAAATCTCTTGATTTTGACTTATGGGTTATTGTTCTTGATGGCTATCAGAAGCCACCTCGTATAAATGTCGAGGGAGTTTTGGTTGAAAAACCCTAAAGCAGAGAAAAAAAAGAAAAGGCCAGTCTTGACGCATGTGCCATTAATGCTCTTTTTTGTGCCTTAGACAGAACAGAATTTAACAGGGTATCTACATGCACAACGGCAAATGGTGTGTGGAAGCTTCTCGAAGTTACACATGAAGGCACGACTCAAGTCAAGGAGTCAAAAGTCAGCCGACTTACTCAAGAGTACGAGGCGTTCAAAATGAAGCCAAATGAAACAGTCACACAAATGTTCGAGAGGTTCTTGGATATTGTAAACCCTTTGTCCTCCTTAGGCAAAGATTACAGTAACCACGAAAAGATTTGCAAACTCCTGCGAGCCCTCACCAAGAATTGGATTTCGAAGGCTACAGCTATCATTGAAGGAAACGACCTCACCACAATGTCACTTGAAGTACTCATGGGTAAGCTACTCACTCATGAACTGGAGCTACAAGATTTTGAAGAACCTGCACCAAAGGAGAAGACTATCGCCTCAAGGCTCAGCACAGAAAAGCTGCTGAAGATGACTCAGACAGCAGTGGATCTGACGCTGAAGATCAAGCTCTCCTAGCAAGGAAGTTCAAAAGATTCATGAGACATGAGAAGAGAGTCAAAGAGAACAACAGCAACAACTGGTATCAAGAAGATGCTGTCTGCTATGGCTGTAAGAAGAAGGGACATATAAAGAAGGACTGTCCTATCAACTCATCATCGAGCAAGAAGAACAACAGGTATGAAAAAGGCAACCTGAAAGATCAACGTCGCGGAAATATGCCAACACCAGCATATGGCATGAGAGTGAAGCTAGCGACTCAGAAGATGAACATTCAGAGGACGCTGCAAATATCTGCTTCATGGCAATCGATCAGGTACCTACTGAACCTGTAGAAACATATGATGACTTCACCTTTGAGCAATTAGGAGATGCCTTCAGTGACCTGATGCTTGACTACAGGAAACTGCGTAGTAAATATCAGACCGCTAAGAAGGTACTCAAAGAGTACAAAGGAGAAATAGGAAGACTTACCGACCTACTAGCTGAGGTTAGAGCTAATGTTAGTGAGTCTGGTGAGCTTTCCTCTATAAAGCTCTTATTACACGAGACTAAACAGTCATCCGAAGAAAAAGACAAGATTATAGACCAATTGAGAGAAGATCTTTCTAAAGAAAAGAAAAGTCTTCAATCTGCACAAATCAGAATGGAATCACTCACTTCTGATTATACTAAGTTATATGACACTTCCAAAAGGTTGGAAATTAGGTTAGGAAAACAGCATGAGCCTGCTGCTTCCTATCCTAACACGTGTCACTTACCGAGAATTCGGAACATTTCCAAGCCAAACACTGTCAGACCAAACCATATAAAACCTTTACCCCAAAAGGTTAAGCCCAAACATGATCATAGGTATGCATTCTTCTATACTAGAAAACCCAAACCTACCAACCATGCACACCATCAGCTTTCAACACTCGACATGCACAATGTCATTATTGTGGCCTCATTGGTCATATATCATCTGCATGTAGAATGAGAAAGCTTGTAGATTTAAATATTTATGCTTGGATACCTAAAGCTAACAATTTAGGACCCTACAAGAAATGGGTACCAAAGGTTTCATCTGCAAACTGTTTTGTAGGTGGAACACCCTTCACATGCTAGAAGCAAATGGATCCTCGACAGCGGTGCTCACGGCATATGACCGGTGACGCTACCTATTTGCAACACTGTTGAAGAAGAAGAAGGAAGGCTATGTCTCCTTCGGTAATAATTTGAAAGGGTATATTATGGTATCGGTGATGTTGGTAAGTCTCCCTATCCCGTGATTAAAGATGTCTGTCTGGTTACCGAGTTGAAACATAATCTGCTCAGCATAAGTCATCTAGCTGATCATGGTTATGGTATCAACTTTGCAAAGACAAATGTACTATAGTTGATAGCTCAACTGGTAGTACTATCTTTGAAGGAATCAGGAAAGACAATATATATGTTTTCTATCTATTGGAAGAAGCTAACATTTCAGGTAGGTGCTTAATGGCCAAAAGTGATGAGAGTCATCTATGGCACATGAGACTCGGTCATGCAAACATGGATACAATTTCAAGATTATCCACAAAGAAGATAGTACGCGGTTTACCAGACATAACATTCAAGAAGGATTCGGTATGCAGCCAATGTGAAAAGAACAAGGCTACCAGATCCACATTCAAGTCTGTAAACGTAGTATGTACTACTAGACCTCTACAATTGCTACACATGGATTTATTCGGTCCTAGCAGAGTTGCTAGCCTCGGAGGTAAATTATATGCATTTGTTATTGTAGATTATTTTTTTAGATACACGTGGGTATATTTCTTGACACGCAAGAATGACGCATTATCCGAATTTGTCGCCTTTTGCAAGAAAGTAAAAATGAAAAAGGTTACATGATCACTCGTATTAGAAGCGATCATGGAGGCGAATTCGAGAATGCTGATTTCGAGCAATTTTGTGACACACACGGTTTTATACACGAGTTCTCCTGCCCTAGAACTTCACAACAAAATGGAATTGTGGAACGTAAGAACAGAACTCTAACCGAAATGGCCAGAGTGATGTTAAATCAATTTAGCCTACCCAAATACTTCTGGGCTGAAGCTGTCAATACAGCTTGCTTTGTGCTCAATAGAGTTCTAATTCGACCCAAATCAAAGAAGACTCCATTTGAGTTATGGTTGATAGAATTCCTTCAGTTTCATACTTTAAGATTTTTGGCTGTAAGTGCTTTATTCTTAATACTAAAGACAACTTGGAAAAGTTTGACGAAAAGGCCGATGAAGGTATATTTCTAGGTTATGCGGCCAAGAGCAAAGGGTACGAGTCTTCAACAAACGTACCATGATCATCGAAGAATCAATCAACGTCACTTTTGATAAAATGAACCAAATAACTCTCGATGACAGTGATAAAGATCTGCCTACATCAAGCTCAACATCAGCTGAACCTGAACCAAGCTCTGCACTAGCTAAACCCCCTAGAAGAGATCCAGGAACCAGCTACCTACAGAGTCCACCGAAAAGGTTAAAATTCACAGCTGATCATCCACAAGATTTGGTAATTGGTGACATTACCAAAGGAGTAAGTACTCGACCATCCAGTAGAGATTGTTTCTAGTGTTGCATTTATTTCACAGCTAGAACCTAAATCTATTGATGAAGCATGTAGTGATAGTTTCTGGATAGATGCCATGCAAGAGGAATTGAACCAATTCGAACGGAATCAAGTTTGGGAACTTGTTCCCAAGCCTATTGATCATCCGGTCATTGGCACCCGTTGGGTATTCCGAAACAAACTGAATGAGGATGGTTTAGTAACTCGTAACAAGGCTCGACTCGTAGCTCAGGATACAATCAAGAAGAGGGTATCGACTATGATGAGACTTATGCCCCAGTTGCGAGATTAGAATCCATTCGAATGTTATGTGCATTTGCATGTTTTCATGATTTCAAACTTTTTCAAATGGATGTAAAAAGTGCTTTTCTAAATGGCTTTATAAAAAAAGAAGTTTTTGTAGCACAACCTCCGGGTTTTATGGATTTCAAAAATCCTGACCATGTTTTCAAGTTGAAGAAAGCCTTATATGGTTTGAAACAAGCCCCTCGTGCTTGGTATGACCGTCTAAGCTCTTTTCTACTTGACAACGGTTTTCTAAAAGAAAAGGTTGACACTACACTATTTATTAAATCTTTTAATGGCAAGCTGCTTTTAATTCAAATCTATGTTGATGATATCATTTTTGGATCCACTGATGAATCTCTTTGTCAAGAATTTTTTAAGTGTATGCAGAATAAGTTTGAGATGAGCATGATGGGAGAGCTGAAGTTCTTTCTCGGATTGCAAATCAAACAAACCAACAACGGGACGTTCACTAATCAAGCCAAGTACACAAAAGATTTGCTAAAGAAGTTCGATCTGGACAATGTCAAACCTATTGGCACTATAATGGCAACTTCAACAAAGCTTGATTCTGACGAACAAGGCAAGCCAGTCGACACACGTAAGTATCGAGGTATGATTGGTAGTTTACTTTACTTAACTGCTAGTCGTCCAGATATCATGTTTAGTGTTTGCCTGTGTGCACATTTTCAAGCTAACCCAAAGGAATCACATCTGACCGCAGTTAAGCGTATCTTCCGATACCTTAAGGGCACTTCTTCTGTCGGCTTGTGGTATCCCAAAACTAAATCCTTTGACCTTATTGGTTATTCGGATGCAGATTTTGCTGGATGCAAGGTTGATAGAAAAAGTACTAGCGGTACATGTCATTTCTTAGGCAAGGCTCTAGTCTCTTGGTTTAGTAAAAAGCAAAATTCTGTAGCCTTATCAACAACAGAGGCTGAGTATATCGCCACAGGACGTTGTTGCGCTCAGATTTTGTGGATGAAACAAACCCTAGAAGACTTTGATTTATTTTTCACACATATTCCCATTTTCTGTGATAACACGAGCACCATTAATTTGACTAAGAATCCTGTATGTCATTCTCGTACTAAACATATCGAGATTAGACATCATTTTCTTAGAGATCATCATCAAAATGGAGATATAAACCTTGTGTACATAGATACTGAAAATCAATTAGCTGACATCTTCACTAAACCTCTAACGGAAGATCGTTTCAATTATTTACGTCGAGAATTAGGAATTTTAGACGTCAATAATATTAATTGATTTTATTTTATGATTATATATCATTATGCAAAAACTGTGTTAGAGACAAGCTAATAAAGAGTCTGTCTGTCACCACAACTACGGTTGAAGCGAAGCGGTACTTAAGAGTTCCCCGGTGAACCTCCGCCAGCTGGGACAGTACTCCTACAGCTAATCTGAGACAGTCACTGTATAATAACATTTAATTCATAAAATATTATTAATTATGTTATTTGAAGACTAAAATAACTAATCTTTGAATTAAATATTTGCAACGAGTCAATGAAAAAGAAGTAGCAAAAATCAACCTGAAAGAACCCTAGGCGAATTCGGCCAGAGCTCTGACCGAATTCGGCCCGAGTTCGGTTGTAGGTATCTGTGTATATATCCAGAACCCGAGAGCTTCTTCTCTTTCATTGCTTTCAAACTAATTACAACAGCAACAGCAGCCGACCCCGACCTCCAAACCGTAGTTCTTCACCAATCTATTGCTTCCAATCTACTTGGTGAAATCCTTCCAAAATTTGGAGAACTATGAGGGTGAGTTCAGCGGTACCAGCGGATACATGACTCTATGTATGAAAGATGTGGGAATGAGTTCAGAGGTACCAGCGGGCACATGACTCTATGTATGGAACCAGAATATAAGTTCAGAGGTACGGGGAGGTACATAACTCGACACTCTGAGATGTCTCGAGGATTTTATTTCAGACATAATACTTCTTCAGGAACTTGCCGTTGATGGGCAACATGAGCAAGTCTCCATTTTGTTTTGCGAGGCGGTAGGCGCCGTTGGAGAATACAGCTTCGATGATGAACGGGCCTTTCCATTTTGGTTGGAATTTACCGACGGTTTTATGCGTCATAACCATCGGCCTCCGAACCGCCAGAACGAGATCACCTACATGGAATGTTCTGACCTTACATCGGGGTGACGACCCTTCTTGGGAAGACGTATCGTCAGTGGTTTGTCGGAGGGATTGAGCTTCTCCGTTTGGGGCTGACCGACTCTCGGCAGTCTGATTGTTAGTGGCCCTGTTGTGGATCTTGGCACTTGGCCAGACCTTGGCAGCCGGATTATCATCTGCTCTTCTTGTGCCGAGAGGCTGATTGCGTCCTTACGCAGAGTGGCGGTAAGGGGTGCAGACCTGCCCGGTTTGCGAGCTTGGAGGTGGATCGTCAGAGGCTCTTCTGATCTCGTGGCTGTCTCGGTACTAGCTTGTACATCTCCTTCACCAAGATGCTTCTTCAATTTTTCGTACAGATAGGAGTCTGAGTAGTAAGATTCGACCCCTTTGAAGGGATCGATATCAGCAAATTCCGTTCTCATGAAGCCGTATTTGTCGACATATTTGAAGCACTGGTGCAGCGTGGAAGGCACGATCATGTAATCGTGTATCCACGGGCGCCCCAAGAGGATGTTGTAAGAAGTGTCTGCATCTATGACGTAGCAGGTGACTTCGGATTGGAGGTCGCCAATTTGACATTTCAGACGAATCTTCCCAATAGGGTAGCTCATGCCCGAATTGAAACCGCTGATGGCGGTGCTTGTAGGTGTCAGGCGATTCATTGGGATGCGGAGATGATGTAGTAGACCCTTCGGGATGATGCTTATGGAAGAGCCAGGATCAATGTGCATCCGATCCACCTTTACGTCGCCGATGTATCCAGTATAGTATAGTGAGCGATCGTGCAGATTAGTTTTGATGAGCATATCTTGCGGAGTGAAGACGATGTTTGGCATTGCGCCAGTGCAGGCACTATCCTGGAGATCCACAGGTGAGTCCTCCCCGGTGAGGTTGGATTGAGCCAGATAGGCATCGACATTTTGGAGTGCTTCGCTCAATGCAATACGAACGTCCTTGGAGAGCCTTAGGAGTTCGTACAGTGACAACTTGGCGGGTGTGTTAGCCAATTGCGCTAAGATGTCAAAGTTGTAGGGCCTCTCCAGCCCTTGGGCTGCCTCTTTTCGGAGGGATTTGTCGAAGCGAGTCTCCCTCGTCCTAGGCTTGTCGGTCGTCGAAGGCTGAGCCGGTCCCGGAGCATCAGTTGTAGTGGGTTGATGATTTTTAGCTGGATTGTCAACCACAGGTTGGGATTACGCCCAGACCGCGTGACGTCGGCTGTAGCTTCCTCGATGTCTGTCGAGATTGTGCGGCAGGATCTGATTTTTTTTATTCTTTTTCTTGTAGATAGAAGACGATATGGGACGAGTTACTTCCGATACCAAGTCTGGATGGATCCACATGACCTCCCCTCGTGATGTGGTGAGGGGCACTAAACCAGCAGCATGATCTCGGGGAGGTGGAAGATTAGTAATCTCCATTGTCGCCAGAGGGATGGGGACCACCCCGTCTTGAGTTTTCGTCGGAGGGAAGCTGTCGAATTGTACTGACACCATATTGGCTGCCACCGTTACCTTTTCAAAATCGATGGCCAAAGCGTTCGAATCGATGAGGTTTTGGATGTACCGTTTCAGCTGGTAGCAGTCGTGTGTAGCATGGTGGACGTAGCGATGATAATGGCAGTACTTTGGGTTCTCCATCTCTGCCGGCTGCGGTTCCCACCATAGTGGAGAAAGCTGAATTCTGTCCCCTTGTATGAGCATGTCCAAGATGGGCTTGACATGACCGTCTTCGAAGGAGTAAGTAATTTGCGGCCATTGTTTGTCTGTCGGCTTTGGCTCAGGTTTCTGTGCCGTGTCGGCCACCATAGCCTGCTTGTCCCTGCCATCCCGATTGTTGGAGGGACTACCCCCATTGTCATTATTGGTGTTAGAACGCTTGCCCTTGTTCTCTCCGTCCGAGATGTGCAATCCCAGCTGCCCTACTTCATAGAATCTCTCCAAGAACATGCGCTTGAAGCCGGCGAAGGAGTGGATGCAGTTGTCCGGCAGGTTGCGATACCAGTCGAAGGCGACTCCTTCCAATGCCCCGATGAATAATCGTATGAGAATGGCATCGTCATGGGGTAGATGGTCGGTGGTGACCTCGAAGTAAGTGATGTACCGACTTGCTGAGGTCTTGCCATTATAAGGATTGATATTGAACGGCTTATATCTTGGTGGGAATGGAACATCCCTCCATACAGCAGGGTATGGTAACCGTATTCTGAGGTCTTGAGAGTTTTCTCGAGCATGGAACATGGCTCGGACCTCCTGGACCTCTCTTCTCGCTTCACGTGCTTCGTCCACGGCGGTAGGGGCCGTTGTTTTCGGGGGATTGTTGCCCGGGTTTGGTGCCGCCAAATTCGAGTCCGCATTGACCGTGGGACCCGTGCTTGTTTGGCCAGGCGTCCCTCCTTGCAGAGTTAGAAGGGCCACTTTAATCTCGTCTACAGACTTGACCAAAGCAAGCAATATGGCTTCGAGACTGTCGATGCGCTGGCGATCACTGGAACCACCTTGGTTGCTGTATGTCATGAATACCGTCTTCACATGAGGAGAGATAGACGGAGCGGTAGAGGAAGCGCCCTCTGAATTGTACCCCTGTAGTGAGAAGTCATCGGGGTATGTAGGTATGTTCCCTTCTGATTCAGATTCGGAAGGAACAGTATCCCCAGCCTCCGAGTTCGCCTCGTCTTGGGAGTTGTGGACATCGTCGGGGACGTCGAGGTTTGCTGTATCCGATGGAAGAGTTGTCTCCCCTGGCTCGTCTTCTTGGAATATCGGATTACTGTGGAGGCTCGGAGGGGTGCTACCCCCAGCCCCAGCAACCCCCTGCGTTATGGACGACGAATCTTCCACTGTAGCAGATTTCGTCTTAGAGCGAGTACCTTGGAAAACTCCGGTGGTGGGCACCCGCTTAGACGACAGTCTTTTAGTCGCAGTGGTTGAGATCTTCGGGCTGGGAACATTTATCTTCTTTCCCCTTCCATCAGCTGGGACTTTCCGAACAGAGTTACAGGAGACGATGGGTAGTGCCTCGTCTTCTGAAGATGGCTGTTGCAGTCTTTGAAAGACAGACTGCCGGTCTTCTTGCATCGTTGTGCTATTGCAGCAGCAGTTGACGATGACTTGGGTGCAGTGACGTCCGTGGAAGGACTCTTTGTACCCCGATGCATCTTCTCTTTTCTTGCGTTTGTGGAGGATGGCCTCACGCAAGTCACTGGCTTTGCTGGCTCGAGAATTCCGGGCACGCGAGTGTGTAGGCCTCCCGCCTGCTCCCTGATTCGAAGGTAGCTCGTATGCTTGCCTTCGTTCGTTATTGGGAGATGTTTGATGACTATCCCGCCCATTGGCCGCAGGAGGCAGGGTACGAGTAGCTTTATATAACTTTCTATTAGAGGCCCACGTAATAATTAGCGGGATGCTCCGATAGTCAGAGGTTAGGGCAGCTGACTGGGCTTGGTGGGCCCGCGCTATCCTAGACTTCTTTCTTTTAGCACTTACGGGTGCTTAATAGAAAGAGTCCAAGTTGGATACCACAGAGTCTGGCTTATCATCCAGAGAACCATCAGGGTCAGGACCGCATGAGAGACGGTCGAAGACTGATCGAGAGAAGCGTGGAACAGACGCTATGCGGCTAGGATTGGAAACCGTGCAGGCTATCTGCATGCGGCTGTCTTTAGCTGACGGATGAGTTGTTCTTGTGCGACTAGGAGTCACGACCGTGCAGGCTGGCCGCATGCGGTTGACAATTGTGGTCGCATGGGTTTTCTGCAAGCGATTGACTTCAGTAACCGCATAAGTTTCATCCATGCGGTTGGCAACTGTAGCCGCATAAGCTATGCGGCTGACAGATGTGGTCGTGTGAGCTTTCTTCATGCGGCTGGCGGATGCAGCCGCATGAGCTTTCTTCCTACGGCTAGCACCCTTATGCGGCTCGGATCGCATAGAGTTCCTCTTTGCCCCTGCAAGTCCAGCATCATAGTATTTTTTTCTGTCGGACTTGGGGACAACAGAGTTGTCTATGGTCTGAAGTGGGGCCGCAGGAGAGTTTTCTCCGCCGTCTTGAGCAACAGAGGGTATCTCTGCAAGAGTTTCAGTAGGAGCGAATGATCGGGGTCTCCACTCCTTGCGGGCCTTCTTCGTGCGGACTTGCTTCTGGACTGGACCAGCGCTCTTGTCGGGGAGCATTTTTTTAAACGCCTGTTGGTCCAAACGGACAACCATCTTTTGTTGCGTTGAGCCAAGCTTGACTGCATCCGACTGCGTCACCAACTCCTCAGCCGTGGAGAAGTTTGTCCCCAGCAGAGTCACCATCGTGTTTGCCATGAAATATAAAAGAGCAGAACAGTTTTATGGGAGGACTGGACTTTTACTTCACGTTACAAACTCGCTTGTACAAAGAAAGCCTAGGGACGAAAACCTAGGTACAGCAATCTAAGTACAATTGTTTATTTTTCATTCTGGGGGGTGACGGTAGAGGCTCGGGAAAGCGACGACAGCTCTGCCTTACTCCTTGGACGATCGGACGTAGCCTTGGCTCCTGTGACGAGATGCTTGGCGTTGACGAAGAAATGCTCTTCTTGCTCTCCTCGGTTTGCTCTTCTGGCTTCTCTCTCTGGATTGATCTCTGTGTATTTTTTTTCTCTGATTATTGGGGGAGCCTCTCTCTGTGTGTGCGTATCTCTCTTGCAAGGGAATGGCACCTTGCTATTTATAATAGTGGGGGGCATCATTAGGGTTTGCAATGATTGCCCATTCTTAAAGTGGCGGCAGCCTGGTAAGTGATCAATCTGGACCATTATGTAGGAACGATATAGTAAAGCGTAATACTCTAGAGGGGGGTGAATAGAGTTGGCAGCGGAATAATGCTAATTAAAAAAATGTTAGCAACACAATCACAGTATATAATCACAGTTGAAATCATGTAAAGGCAGAGTTCAGAAAGAAAACGCAAAGACAGCGATGTATACTGGTATCCCTCTGTTGAGGACTAATCCAGTCGGTAGAACTCTTGCTACCAGTTGAATCCACTATAGGAAAAACCGCAAGTTTTCTTACGAAGTCCTTGCAACTTCTACAACGCGAGCTTTGATACGAAGAACTCGTCCAACTTCAAATGTGAAGAGGTATTCTTCAATCAAGCCTTCTGATTACAATCTCTCAGAAACTTCTAGACCGTACCGCACTGGCAAATCGACTAGAGGATTGTAACTGGCTTGGGATCTGAAAATGAAAGCTCTTTGGAAGGCAGAAAGCTTTTTAGATAGAGAGAAGATTGAAAGTGAATGAGTAAATTGAAATGATCGAAATCCATCTCTATTTATAGGAATTCCAAAGGGAGAACTCTGTCAGAATTTGGGCAGAATTCGGGCAGAACTCGATGAGCAAATCTCGGTCAAATCCGCAACTGCAGGAGGACCAAGTTCCAGAGAATTCAAAAATCAAACGGCCACCAACTGAACTCTGGCCGAACTCTGGCCGAGTTCTGTCAGGGTTAGGTTAGGGTTTTAAAATAGATTTTTGGTGATTTTGAAAACCTTTTTGAAAACCTTTTTGTAAACATTTTGATAGGTCATTTTAAAAACATTTTGAACTATTTTGGGGATAGCCTATTTGCCAGTACGACTCGGTGTACAACGTATTCCTAGACTCAAATAAAATAAAAATTACATTGCATAGGAAGTACAGACTCAAGTAGGCAAACAGATCTTCAGTCTTGAACGGAGTGAATATCCAATCTTGCTTATGTTCAAGAAGCTGAGATGTCCCAACAAGCTTCATATATCCAGACAGAGTTTTGATCAATTATCAAAATTAGGTTGACCATATGACCAATGGGCCAACAATCTCCCCCATTTTGATAATTGACAAACTATGAATGATATAACATTAAGCTAGTTCGAAAAATATCAAAAAAATATCAAAAAGTAGAATTTGTTCATAACCTGTATTTAACTCAAAAAAATGTTAGATCATTTTTAATTTTCTTCCCCTTTGTCACTTAGCAAAATAATTGCACAAGAGAAGGCTCCCCCGCATTAAATGCAGAAGACTCCCCCGCAATCAATGCATAAGTAACAAATAGCGAGAAAACAAAATAAAAAAAATATAGTATAAGAATTAGAGATATAGCATCACAGGCATGTAATGTTTCTACAAATTATCATCACAGGCATGTATTGGTTCAAAAACATAAAAAAAATCTCAGGCATGCTATTTCACAGGCAGTTTAAAATGGAGAAGCAGTATAAAGAAATAGTGCTGAAACAAAATGCTGAAATAAACTGAGATGTCATAAATGAAACATCAAAAATATGTCCATGAAGATAAAAAGTACTGATAGCAAACTACAAAGTACTAAAAAAAGTAAATGATAAAAACTTGGAATGTCGGAGCATTTCCAAGTATACAATAGAATATCACTAATAATCAAATCAGATCTCATCATCACTATCCTCATCAATATCATCAGCAGCGTGGCCAGCATGACCGGAAGTACCAGCACCAGAAGTACCAGCGCCAGTAGGATGAGTAGGGGCGCCAGCATAGAACTCACCAACGTAATCTCGAGGTGCACGATACCAGTCATAGGCGTTACCTGGCTGGAAGTAGGCATGAACAGCCTCATCCTCACAGCGGTAACCCAAAAAAGCTGGATCACGAGGGATGGAAGCAGCAGAGTGACCAGTCTGGGCAAAACGCAAATCGGCCAAGGAGTTTGCCATCGCCTGGTAACGGAAGACATCGCGGAACTTTCGCTCGCGAGCCATGTCCGTCATCGAGACGTGCAAAGCTGATAAATGCTGATGTATGCCCTCAAAAGTTATGGCATACGGCTGATGTGGTGAAGATGGTGCAGTAGGAGGAGCAGGAGGTGGAGCTGAAGCAGTCCGGCTGCGACGAAAAAGCTAGAGTAACTTGGGCTCAGAGTCCTGAGTACATGTCGATAGATCGATCTCGAATCGCTGAAAGATACGAGGGAGAATCATCGCATAAGAGAGATTTCGATCTCTAGCACGACAACGTCCCATCATCTAAATAATTGTCTTAGGGGTAGAAAAAGGAATCCCCTTAAGAATATGGTACATGGCAGACAGCTCAAGCGAAGTCACATCATCCTTGGAAGTAGATTTTGGAAGAAGAGTAGAGTAGATGATGCGATGCAATTCGTAGTTAAACAAGTTCAGGTTGTTAGCCTTGAACTTTCCAGAACGTACTCTGTCAGGTGCACAGAGTTCTGTTTTGAAACTCGTGAGTGTAGTGCCTTCGGGGAAATCGAATTCCGTGATATCAACTAGCGGTTCACCTTCATTGGGAATACCAAGAATCTCCGCTAGGAGGACATCAATGAACTCAATGTCTATGCCTCCAACACGTGTGCTCACGTCAAAAGTGTTAACTACGAGATTGCAATAGAACAATCTAATGGCATTAGTAGCAATTGGGAAGCACAGTTTAACAAGTAAGTGTAACCCTAATGCCTCAAATAAGTGACGATGATCAGGGAATACCATCCATTTAACCGGAGCGCCGCTACATATGGATCGGGTGGAAAAGTCACCGTACCATAATAAAGCTTGATCGAGGGTTTGAAAGAAGAACCCATCGAAAGCGCCGTCGCTCTTTTGGACCGGCAAAAACAAAGAATCCGTGTGAGGATTCGAAGAGGACCCTTCCTCACTAGGAGTGGTCTTCTTCCTCTTAGACGGATTAAATCTAGGTGCCATTGAAATAAAAAGCACTAATTTGAAAGGTGGAGAGAGAGGGAGTTATACCTCACGAAAATTGGATATGTTGTAGAGAAGAACGATCTCCGCACGATTCCAAATCATAGAGTCATGTGCCCGCTGGTACCTCTGAACTCATTCCCACATCTTTCATACATAGAGTCATGTATCAGCTGGTACCGCTGAACTCACCCTCATAGTTCTCCAAATTTTCGAGTCACGTACCCTCTGGTACCGCCGAACTCATTTTTTAACCTTCTAGATTATCGAGTCATGTGCCCGCTGGTGCCACTGAACTCACACTTTCATAATATTGAGTCATGTACCCGACGGTGCCTCTGAACTCATATCCCGGTCACTCTTTCAGATAGAAAGTCATGTATGATCATACCTCTGAACTTTTTTCCTGGAAGAGATCCTCCCCCATGATCCAATACCCGCACTTCCGGTGCACAAAAAAGGGTAAGCGATCCACAAATTCCCAAAACGGCCATGTCCTCATTACCTCTGAGTCGTTTTACTTCCGCCAAAAACAAATCATCCCCTACATAAAACTTCCATGTCCTCATTACCTCTGAGTCGTTTTATGTACCCCTTCTTTATTGAGCCCACTCCTGCCATGTCCTCATTACCTCTGCGTGGAAAGGCTCCGTAGAAGAAACCTTCATACTTGTCATGTCCTCATTACCTCTGAGTAAGTATGTCGGTTCCCTTTCAACCTATTATCTGTACCCACAACCGGAGTACGACAAGGATAATAGGTCCACAAATGTCCTCTGTTGACCACAAATGTCCTCTGTTGACCACAAATGTCCTCTGTTGACCACAAATATCCTCTGTTGACCACAAATATCCTCTGTTGACCACAAATGTCCTCTGTTGACCATAAATGTCCTCTGATGACCACAAATGTCCTCAGTCGACCACAGATGTTGTACTGGGTCTCCAGTACACGCCCATCCCTTCCCTATCATGCCTGGGAGCCCAGTTGCTTCCTGGTATTCTCTCGAATACCAAAAACTTCTATAGATGTCTTATCTCGAAGTTGTTCTAGGTTTTTCTCTCCAAAACTTGTTACTCGTACCTAAAACCAAGGTACACCTAGGGTAATAGGTCCACAAATAATCCCCCAGCAGGTCCAATTCCACAAACACCACAAGTACAAGAAAGAGAAGATGAGTTGAAACATGCTCATTTATTCAAAATTCAAAGTACTACATCATCTGGGATCACATCCCTTGACAAAAAGAAAAAAGAAAAAAGAAAAAAAGAAGAAAACAGAAAACTGATCACTGCTCCGGGGCACATAACGCCGTAAGACAGTCCGTCAGCAAGGCAACCGACCGCTCAAACCTCTGTTTAGCTCGACGCTCCGCCGCTTGGGTTAGCACAGCCGCGTCCTCCAGATGAGCATGGGCTTGCCAGTTGTCCTCGAATTTCTTGAAAGCCCGCTCTAGGATAACAGAAGATCGGGAAACCTTCTCGGCCTCCCGAACGATTGACTCCTATTCCGTATGAGCAGCCTTCAGCTCCGACTCTAGGAAGGCCAATTCCTTCTGAAGTGTGAGAATCCGCTCCTTCGTGTCAGCTATTCCACGAGAAGCAGCCTCTTCCCGAGCCCTACAAGCTTGACTTCGACGACCCAGCCTGTCGTACGAAGCGGAAATCTCGTCAAGGTCCCCCTTCATAACTGGCCCGGCAGTGTCTCGAGCGAGCTTTATCCTATCCCGAGCGGAAATAAGGAAGCCCCGCTCCCGTTCAATCGCAGCAGGCAAGTCAGCCTGCCGTAACACCAGCAATCGGGTCACGAGCTAATCAGCCTCTGCCAACTTGGGCTCCAGGAGCGCAGCCAATCCCACCCCGCCAGGAAGAGTCTTCAAAGTTTTAATTTGACCCCGAGCGCACCGCAGGGACAGAGAAAAAGGGGTCCTCCGTTCTACGGAAGCATCTACGCCCCTCTTTAAATGGCGATAGAAGCTGTCGACCACATCCTGAGACACCTCGTCCAGAGCCTCCGAAGAAGCCGGCATCAACGGGAGTGTAGCTGGCAACACTGAAGAAGACGTAACAGAATCTGCCGCTCCTGCCACAAGGGAAACAAACTTCGTGCGGAAGGACGCATGAACAGCGGCCAACTCCTCTTCAGCAGCCCGCAGAACTTGAATGCTCGGCAGGGCCGAGAAGTCAATCTCCGAAGCCGAATAAGCAGCAGAGGATGAGGCGGAGACCATCGCTTCCGGAACAAGCTCCACTTCCATCTGCCCGGAGCTGGCGGGAGGCCCCTCGACATGAGTCGGTGAAGGAGAAGAAACGCTCCTTTCCCCCAAATCGCAGCAGGTCGAGCCTTTCCCAAGAACATCCGCTGTGGAAAGTAAAGGGTCAGGACCTGTAGGGCCAAGACAACCATAAATTGATTTGACCTGGAGGATATGTTGATAGAGCAAATAAGCCCCCTCACTAGTCAATATTTGGCTTATCTTACCAGCAGAAGAGTGTGGAGGCTGAGGGTCGCCTACAGCCACCACAGCCTCTTCACCAGCAGCCTCTGAATCGAATATAATAGGCTCCTCCGCCCCAGCACCCTCGGTAGGGGATGCGACGAGATCGGCGTCGCCTTGCTGAAATTCGATAATCTCGGAGACAGGCCCGAGGAAATCTTCGTCACCCCGGGCCGGGGCCTCAGCAACTTGGGAGTCCTCAGCCGCCGCTGAAAGAGCCCCCGCAGAAAGGACCGCGGCACACATGCCGCTAATCAAAGCAGCAAGGGCCGGATCAACCTCAGGAGCGACAGACAGTTCAGGAGAGCCCGGTTCGTCAGACACCTGCAAAGAAGAATTATTAGGTCATATCTCCAAGAAAAAGAAAACCACAACAAGGAGATAGCTCCAACGTAGTCTTACCTCCGGAACATCGTCAGCATTTTCACCCCTCTCGGTAATAAGCAACCCACGAGATCTAACGGCGGCTCTTTTCATAGAAAAGGTCGTTCTGCCGTCAGAAGACTCACGTCTGACTCGTTTACGTGAGGGACCAGACACAGCGGGAGGCTGTCCTTCCCTCACTACTTTCTCTTGTGTAGCAAGCGACGGATCCTCCGCCAGTTCGTCTGGTGTGGCAAGTGGTTGATCCGCTACTTCTTCACCCCCAAAAGAAAGAGAGTCTTCGCTATCATGATCATCATCCTCCTCAGCCGCCTCGGAAGATTCTGATTCAGGGAGGGGAGTCTGGAGCGCTAGTTACTTTCTAGCCTTAGCCCCCTTGGGCTTTTCCTCTAAACCGGTACCCACGATGAAACTGGTACTCGGATCGAAATTGACAGGAGGCTTGTTCGCCATAACATGGTACAAGGCAGCCACGTACAAAAATTTCCCTCGGCACCTTAGTATCAGGGACCAAAAAACTGGCCCGAGTATGATAAGCGTCATAATAATTCCACGCCCTGACACCATCAAGAACGCTACCTTCAAAGCCCAAGCAAGGGCTGGGACAGTCAAGGAATAACTGGCTATAGCCAAATTGGCAGGAAAACCTACTAGGCAGGTAGGGCTCCAAGTACACATTATCGCAGTTACGATAAACCAGATGCGCGGGACGAATGTTGTGTAACCAGGTGAGCATCTTTGGAGACAGAAAGTGAGGAGGTCCGGTACCATCAAGGTGTACATCCCTCACTTCCTCATCAGAAAAATAAGGAACAGACACGAAAAAGCCACACCCATCCACCCTCGCCAGCGCCCTCCGACAAGCTGGCATAGTACTGTATTCCCAAGGTCGGTGATGGCGTTGGAAAAGGAAAGCGTCTTCGTCTGTAGCATCTTTCGCTGTTCTAGATCCCATCAAAGACTTGTAGTGCATCAAGAACCACCCCATCAAATAGTGGAAAGGTAGCTCTATGCGCTCAAAGTCCAGCGTCTTCTTGCGGGCAACAACCTTGGATGAGAATGTTCGAAGACCATGGTGTATGCTACACACCACAGCCGGGAGAAGAGCCATTCTAACTCCAAATACCAGCTTAACGGCAGGGAGAATGAAGTGGCGGCTGATCCTCTCAATAGAACCTGCCCCTCCCCCCCCCCCCCCCCGAGACTACGCAGTTCCATAGCCATATCATCAAAAATCCAGCCAGGAGCGCTTTCTCAGACATCTGCCTGGTACCGTAGCAAAAATAGCTAAGAGAGTCAGCTTGACTCCCGAATATGTCGCTATTAGACCGCGACTTCTTGACGCTCAACATCAGGTCTTTTATCTCTCCCTGGGTTTGAGGGGTTCGAGGAATAACCTCGCCAGAAGGGCCAACTTTAAAAAGATAATTGACCCAGGATGTGGTGTAGGGAGCGTTCCCTTCTGAGCTATCCTCCTTTTTTATAGCCATCTGGTGACAAGCACTATGATGGCATAGCAACTCCTGGTACACCGCAACAAAACCTGGGAGTCGTCGGTTCAGGTCCTCGAACTCTTCGTTCGATGGGGTGTACACCTCGAAAGGCTCGTTCCCCTACGGAAGCGTGGAGACAGTATACATCTCATGGAGAGCAAGCCCCAACTCCCCTCCGGGTGCGAAGAACGTCCCCGTTCGTTGGTTATACATCTCCAGGAGTGCCACGAACAATGGCTTATTGATAGGAAGCCCGTGACAGGTGCCCCGGATGGCATGATAGAGTCCCACCTCCCGCAGGAATGTCCCGTAGGTCTGCAGAACCTAAGTGGTCAAGTGGGCCAACGTAGAAGTGGGGTTTATCCAGTTCAGCAATGCCAGTCTGCCAACGGGATAAGATTTTTTGCGAACGAGCCGATTCAGGAATGTATCAGCTTGAGTGAATGTGAAGTTGGGACCATATACGTTCATGAAAGTACCTGGGGCCAGTCCCATCATGTACCGGCGGACAGAATCCTTACCCGCGTACGCTGACCCAATGTTCGGGTTATAATGGATGTCGCCCATCAACATCCCTGATTGGGTAGGAGTTAAGTTACACACCATCGTCCTGTCCAACAATACCATATTGAACCACGACAGAGGATAATGACGCTCCATGAGAGAAATATGGATCGCCATCCCATCCAAAGTAAAATCCCAATTCTCAGAGATCTCTAATACTCGGGGATTCTTTATGATTAAAGCATCCCCGAAGAGGAATGAGGGCTTCAGGTATGATCCATCCAACTTCCCAGAATTTATCATGGTACAGAGATAATGTAGGGTCTGATTCTCGATGGCGTTCAACCTCCCCGAAGGCTCATTAGCAGGAAATTGATTCAGCACGTACTTAATTAAGTCATCAAGACGCACGCCCAAGGCAAACTGATTCGAACCCACTAGGAGTTCCCCCGCAGGATTTACTGGCAGATTCACTGAAGAAGAGACGAAAGAAATAAGATTAGAAGATAGTCAAAACAAGAAGCATTTGAAAGATCATTTAAGTCTATGCAACTCGGGTCGTCACAGCCTCATGCGGCTCAGAACCAGATGAGTCCATGCGGTTCGGTTCATCATAGCCTTATACGGCTCCGAGTCAGACGAGTCCATACAAATCAAGTTCAGATGAGCTTATGAAGCTTCTGCGGTTTGGGTTCAGAAGGGCCTATGCGGTTCAAGGTTCACATGGACTCAACAGACAAACCTAGGCGCTGATGCGACTCAGATTCAGGTGAGACTATGCGGTTCAAAGTCCACACGGACTCATGCGGCCCTGAACAGACAGACTCATGCGGCTACAAGCAGATGAGCTTATGCGGTTCAAAAGTGAACTACGCTCATACGGCCCAAACCGAAAATATATATACGGTTCAGATCGAGTATGACAAGCCCATGCGGCCTCCTGGGCGAAGTGCTTATGCGGTCATATCGACGAACCTTGTACATGCGGCTTGTGCATAAATTATACAGCAGAGCCATGGCAGTTAGGGTTCTAAGGCAACGCCCTTACCAGTAAAGGGTGGATGAACGTCGGGATGAACAGAGTGAACAGCTGCCGGCAGAGGAGTGGCCACGTCCGTCGCCACAGTCGTCGCAGAAGCGACCGCCTTGCCCTTCGCAGCCTTCGACGTAGCAACCTTCTTGGGAGCCATAGGTGCTTGGGAGAGAAAGGAGTTAGAACAGCGAAAGATCAAAGAGAGCAAAGGAGATTCCCTAGAACGAAAGTGTTCCTATTTATAGACAAGAAAGGAGCGCCTCGATCCGTGTGCAATATGATGACCGACTCTTCGGTCATCGAGGCAAAATGGCTGAATAATAGCCTGACTCTTGGGATCCTGGCCCAAGAAAGTGGCTCTTAAAATCTGCAGCAAATCAAGAGCATTAAATGCAGAAGATTCATAGAAGATTTGCACACATGGCAGAAAGACGTGGCAAGAAGCTCATGCGGCCAAAACAGCCCATGCGGCTCAGAGAGTTATGCGGTTGAGGTAATCATGCGGCTGGTCAAATCCATACGGCTAGGACAAAATATATCCATACGACTCTGGCATAATCATGCTTCTTATTCAAAGTATTTCAATTTTGCAAATTGAAAACTTTGAAGGGGGTCTTGTAGAAGCATGAAAAAGAAGAGAAAAATGATCCATACGGCCAAGGAGCCGCATGCGGCTCAGGAGTCCCATGCGGCTCAAACAGATAGGCAGCTCGAGTGGACTCCATGCGACCCGCAGCGGGAAGCCTCATGTTTTTTTAGAACGGCTGTACCCAGCATCATTCAAACACAATTAATGCACTGACGGCTGACAGCTGACAGCTGACAGCCCTGACGTAAAGTAGTCATAATGACTGACACAAGAGCACTATCTTCCTAGAGAACTGGAGAAAATCTTCACAGCTTTGAGGCAAGTTTATGCGGCCAGACTAGACGAGTTCACGCGGCCAGTGCAGAGAAACCTATGCGGTTCAATCATGAAGGTCCCCCATGCGGCTCGGCCATGAAGAAATCCATGTGGCTCGGCCATGAAGACTCTCATACAGCTCGGCCATGAAGACCCCCATGCGGCTCGGTCATGAACATATTCATGCGGCTCGGTCATGACAACCTTCATGCGGTTCGAGTATAGAGACTATTCATGCGGCTCGGTCATGAAATCTTTCATGCGGCTCGGTCATGACGACCTTCATGCGGCCCAAATATGAACGCTCCTCATGCGGTTCAATAATGATGACAGGACACGTATCCTAAAGATAGTCAAATTTTGGGTCAGATCCCAATGATTTGGGACACGTGGCAAGAGAATGAGTTAAATTGATTCATTTAGATTTGCGGATATCAGCAAATCATCATAATGGAGATTTATTGCAATCAACATTAATTACTGACATGATTTGGCGTAATCCTCATTAATGGCCCAGATCCTTCATGCTCAAGATTAATGGTCCAGATTGATCATTTACCAAGCCGCCTCCACTTTGAGAATGGGCAATCATTGCAAACCCTAATGATTCCCTCCACTATTATAAATAGCAAGGTGCCATTTCCTTGCAAGAGAGATACGCACACACAGAGAGAGGCTCCCCAATAATCAGAGAAAAAAAATACATAGAGATCAATCCAGAGAGAGAGAAGCCAGAAGAGCAATACGAGGAAAGCAAGAAGAGCATTTCTTCGTCAACGCCAAGCATCTCGTCACAGGAGCCAAGGCTACGTCCGATCGTCTAAGGAGTAAGGCAGAGCTGCCGTCGCTTTCCCGAGCCTCTACCGTCCCCCCCCAGAATCAAAAATAAACAATTGTACTTAGATTGCTGTACCTAGGTTTTCGTCTCTAGGCTTTCTTTGTATAAGCGAGTTTGTAACGGAAAGTAAAAGTTCAGTCCTCTCATAAAACTGTTCTGCTCTTTTATATTTCGTGGCAAACAATGACTCGTCTAAAGAATAAGCTCTTTGAATAGCTAATCCTTCTGGTGATATAAGGACAATTCCAACTCTAGCGACAATGGAACCTTTTATCCTATTCTGGATGCACCGTCAAAGAATAGATGCCAGGCAAGAATTTCTTATGAAATCATGTTGGATTCCAAAGTTTCATCTGGAATCTCGTCATAGAGTTTAGATATTTTAGGAATTGGATGAGCTGCCAGGAAGTCAGCAAGAGCTTGACCCTTAACAAACTTTTGAGGAATATAAACCATATCATATTGTGCTAATAATATGGCCCATGTAGCAAGCCTAGAATTGAGTGTACTGGGCTTCTTCATTAAGACCCGGAGAGGTTTAACTCTAAAAATAACATGAATAGTTTGGCCGGTGATATAATATCTCGTCTTTTGAACAACAAACATCAAAGCTAGACATTCTTTTTCTATTGGGCTGTATCGATGTTCAGCTCCAATCATTGTATGGCTAAGATAATAGATAGCTTGTTCATGACCCTATTTATTCTTCTGAGCTAATAAAGCACCCAATGAATGATCCATTTCTCGAACATACATTAGGAAGGGTATTCCTGAGACTAGAGGAACTAGAACTGGAGGGTTCATCAAGTACCGCTTTATGTCTTCAAATGCTTGCTGGCATTCTTCAGTCCAAATAAAAGACACACCTTTCTTCATGAGTTGAGTGAACGGTCTACAGCGTCCAGAGAGATGTGAGATGAATCTCCTGATATACGCAAACCATCCCTGGAATCCTCGTAGCTCTTTTAGGTTGTGTGGAGGATGCATCTCTTGAATAGCTTTAATTTTCTTAGGGTCAACGTGTATACCTTTAGAGGTAATAACGAATCCAAGAAATTTTCCACTAGAGACTCCCAGGAATGACTTGGTAGGATTCATCTTGAGTTGATGTTGGCGTATTATATCAAATATAGTTCTCAAGTCTTGGATGTGGTTTTCCTTTAGATGACTTTTGACAGCAATATCATCTACGTAGCATTCAACTGTCTTCTGCAAATGATCACGGAAGATAGTACTCATGGCTCGCTGATAAGTTGCACCAGCATTTTTAAGACCAAATGGCATGATAGTGTACTAATAGACTCCGAGAGGAGTACGAAAAGATGTATGTTTCTCATCTTCTGGCTGCATCTTGATTTGATTATATCCTGAGAATCCATCCATAAAAGACATTCGTTCAAATTTACAAGTATTGTCGATCATGACATCAGTGATCGAAAAAGGAAATTCGTCTTTGGGACAAGCTTCATTAAGGTCTCTGAAGTCAATGCAGACACGGACCTTTCCTATTTTCTTCAAAATTTGGACAATATTAGCCACATAGTCCGGATGGTGTTCTTCTTTGACGAAGCTACATGCGATGAGCTTCTTGACTTCAGCTTCTATGGCATCCCTCATGTCAGGTCAAAATCACCGCTGTTGTTGCTTGACTGGCCTCGTATTCGGCAGGATATTGAGTTTGTGGGTAGCGATCTGGGGATCCAATCCCGCATGTCTTTATAGCTCCAAGCGAATATATCAATGTATTCCCTAATAAGTTGGATCAGTTCTTGTTTATCCGCTTCAGGGAGGCTTTTGCGGACAAATATTGTTCTTGGGGAGGCTTCGTCTCCAATATCGACTTAAAACAACTAATCTTCGGTAGGCGGCTCACGTTGCTCGAAGCGAAGCTCCCACTGAATATATATCCTTTGTGTCCAAGGATCAGATTCAGAGGCTTCGACAAAGTCTTCGTCGTCTTCCGAGAACTCGGCAGTTACCATATTGGAAATAGAATCACTCGATGGACATGTCCTATACTGGCGTCTGAATCCCATGAAACAGAGCCAGAAGAGTTGGACCGATCTTCTTTATCGGATTCAGAGACTTCTGGAGTCAGAATTGGCGAGGTATAGCCTAATCCCCGCTTCATTTTGCTGTAATATTGTTGTGACTTTCCTTTTGGAGCAGGAATATGAATAGGAGTTCTCCTTCCCTTGCCAATATTAAGACCAGCTTTAAAATTATAGCCCATCATTTGAATGATATCATTTGATTGTTGACTATAACGACGTAGTTGAAGTCTTCCGTTATCTTGATTTTTTTCTTCATTATCGAGCGTGATCTTATGTTTTGTTCCTTTACTAAAAAGTATAGGAAGTTCATCTTTCTTCTTGGAAGGAACTAAGAAGAAGGAGTCTTGCATTGGTTCGGGCAATACTTCATCTTGGAGAGGCTGAACTGCTCCTATTGTAAGTGGTTCGAAGTTATCTAACATTTCTAAATAACATCGAGTATAATAAAAGCATCAGTATACTGTAAAGGAGATGCTATTTATTGATTTGTACATCATTATTTACAACATGATTCTTAGCCTTAACAGAAGGCTTAGTAAGGTTGATAACCAAAGAAGGAGAAGGAGGATTTTTGGCCTTAACAGAAGGCTTAGCAAGGTTGATAACCAGCGGAGGAGAAGGAGAAGGAGATCTACTAACTTGATACTAGGTTTCTAAGTCATTTCTAAGTCAAACTAGGTCAACTAAGTCAATACCTTGCTAAACTAGGTTAAACTAGATCATTCTTAGGTTTTTAGGTCTATACCTTGCCATAGCAAGGTATTCTAGTACTAGGCCATATTGGGTAATGTCCTATGCATCTACCTTTAACACATGCACATAGGCTCTATATATCAATATTCTAAATATTATTTCAATATCCTATCATTATCTAGCATCTATCATGATACCCAATTACCTATGCCTCTAACCTATGGTAATACACAATATATTCCCTACCTAGCCTACATCACATAGGTATAATCCAATACCCTAACCTTACCCAATACATATATTCTTACCTATACATCCTATTACTTGTGCTCAAAGCCACTAGCCAACATTACCTACTCTTTCTATTCACAAGTGAACTCTTCATTACACTCCCACACATATACTTATTACCTAGATATCTCTATAGGGATATTCATACCCTATGCAAATACTCTTCTATCTACCTCTACCATTGCCTACACAATCCTTACTCAACACACACACTACATAGCCTACTGCCCCCTGCTACTGTTATATCGTATCCTTCCCTAACTGCAGCCCAACTGTGCACTTGTTAAGCAGTACATTGATCCCCTATTTGCTAACAGCAGTTGGTGAACTGCTGCTACTACTCACTGCTTCTCTACATATAACCCCCCCTCTATCAACCTACACACACAATAACTATATGTTGTTGCCACTGCTCTCTGTTACACCTTCCCTACTGCTGGATAGAACAGCAGTTTCCTGCTGCTATCAAAGTAACAACATATCTGATGTTGCTTCACAAGCTAACCTCCCCTTGTTTTTCCTCTTCTTGCTTCCTAACTGCTGTTCATCCCCCTAGTTGCCAAAAACAACACTGCTGCTACTGTTGTTGTGCCATGATCCTTCCCCCACTCCATCAACTTATCTAACTATCATCTACACATGAATCCCCCTTTACACACTAACAGGTACACACACAAAGTTAAATACTACTGCTACTTCAACCCCCTCTTTAACTACTCCTCTACCTATTCAATCTAACTATCTAATTATCAATCTATCCCTCTAACTACACATATGCATACCCTTATCACATTTCCTATACAAATACCCTTCTACACTCAATAGACACATATGTGTGTTCACCAAAAGCACACTCACACACATATGTACACACACACACACACACACACACACTATTACACACAATCTCCTATCTAAACACACTCATACATAATATATATACACACATATGTCTATATGTGAACACACACACACACACACACACAACTACATGTGTGTATCCACATACACACACATGCACATGTGCAAATAATCAAACACTTTGTGTGCATCACTCTTGTATCGTACTAGTATACAATAGCTTGTGATACGTCCAAGATACCTATACCAAACCTTGTCCAAATCATCTCAAATTACATGAGCAAGTCTAAAATATATATTAGACCAAGATACCTTCATCAAACCTTGTCCGAATCCACCACCCCAACCTTCGAGTTGATTTTTTTGTTTTTTGATTTGTTGTATATGTCTGATAGTAATGGATAGTTTAAATATGCATATGTTTGGATTTGTGTATCAAAACTAAAGATTAGTGTGTATCAAAATTAATATTATGTGTTTGTGTCATTGAGTATATTAAGTGTTTCTGTTATCTGTATTATATTTGTGTATTGTGGCAGTAAAAATCAATATTTATATTATGTCAGGTATTATGGTTGCATGGAAAATATAATGTGGAAAAAATATAGTCCTTAGCGACGGACTAGCTTGACAGCTTAGTGACGGAACAATGGAAAAATATCAAGTTAGCGACGGACTAGTGGCTAACTAGCGACAGAAAACTAGAGAATTCTCAGGCTATAGACGGAGTAGCGATGGAATTTCTGTCGCTAACGTGCTGTGTGATACCACAAATGTGCCAAACATGTATCAGAAAATGTCACTATTTCCGTCGCTATGTCGTCGCGGCTAGCGACGTCTTAGCAATAAAAAATCTGTCGGTAACCTTCTAAAAAATTTTGTAAATAATGGGATCACAGTGCCTGTTGCATGTCCGTCGCTATGTCATCACTAGGCCTACCGACGGAAGTTAGACGTTACTAATCAGTCATTATGTGTATGTTGCTAAGTCCGTTGCTAATCAGTCATTGTAGCGATGGATTAGCGATAAATTTTTGACAGCGACACATTTTCTAACGATGCCACGAATCCATCATTGATCCATCGCTAGTTGTAAATAGCGACGAAAATATGTGTTATAGCAACGGATATTTTTATCCCTGATCAGCAGAATTTTTGTAGTGGCCATTGGCTCATGTCATTAATGACAAGGTCTTCATAGTTAACGGTGGGTTATTTACTGTTGCTGGGGTGAAGCCCTCTGACATCCGAGCAATTGATTGATTTTGTGAGCCTCCAGAGGATGATAAAAATGAATAC
This sequence comes from Iris pallida, assembly GCA_029216955.1. Classification (NCBI taxonomy): domain Eukaryota; kingdom Viridiplantae; phylum Streptophyta; class Magnoliopsida; order Asparagales; family Iridaceae; genus Iris; species Iris pallida. The sequence continues at coordinate 5,548,148 of JANAVB010027994.1, forward strand.
TCCTACTTTCCTTTTTGTCAAATCATAAGTTATTTTGATCATTCTTTTGTTTGGATTTTATGCATGAAACATTTATTTGGTCTAATGTGCGAATTGCTTTGGAGTGACCCATAACTTCAACGGGGGAGGGGGCCAGCAAGCGTGGTGTAGGTCTTTCTTTCGGCGAAGATGTCACAAAAATATTTCTACAAGAAAATAATCCTGGTAAGGCTTCATTGTGTATCGAACTTGCAGATCCTTGGAATGTAGTCATTGTATGATTACTCCAGTGGCGTAGCCACATGGAGCTGAGGGGCGCCGCTGTGCCCCCTCAAATTTTGAGTTTTTGTTTTTATTTTTTATTTGGGAAAATTTATGAAATGTCCAAAAATTGTAAAAATTTTATGTAAAATCCACCGCAAAATAACATTTCATCGTGTGCCCAGAATTAACGATGAATATATAAAGCGGGTTCTGAATGACCTTTTTGTCCTTCTAATTTATTGAAACGCCCCCGAACCCTACTCTTCAAAAAAAATGTTTCGATTCTTCCTCTTCTTCCATATGCCGCTCAGTTTCGAATCTAGGTTTTTCTTCCAAAATTTTCAAACCTTCCTCTCCATTCGCAATCTTTACACCATGTCGGCATCACCGGAAGCATCATCACCGACAACATCACCAGTTAGAGAAGATATACCAGTTGTGGAAAAAATGAAAACAGTTGCAAAAAATCTAGAAGAGAATGACTGAAAACCACGGAAATGGATAACTAAGAAAGTTATAAATAAGGAAAATGGAAATGATGCTAAGCAACAAGAAGTACAAAAAGAAGGCATAACTTTAAGTTTTGTTCACAATTCTGTATAAAAACACGGAGAATGACATTCTCCGTGTTAAAACGTATGAGAATGTTCATTCTCCGTGTAATATAGCACGAAGAATGCCATTCTCCATGTTAAATTACATGGAGAATGGCATCCTTCGTGTTAAATTACACGGAGAATGACCATTATCCGTCTTAAATTACACGAAGGATGCCATTCTCCGTGTTAAATTACACGGATAATGAAATTCTGTGTTAAAACGCATGAGAATGACTATTCTCTGTGTATAAAAATGGAGAATATCATTCTCCGTGTTAAATTACATAGAGAATGCCATTCTCCGTGTATAAAAACATGGAGAATGTCATTCTCCTTGTTAAATTACACGGTTAATGATATTATTCGTGTTAAAATACATAAGAATGACTATTCTCTGTGTAATTTAACACGGAGAATATCATTCTCCATTTTAAATTACACAGAGAATGGTCATTCCCAGTGTTAAATGCATGAGAATGACTATTCTCTATTTTAAATTACACATTTAATGGCATTTTCCGTGTATAGAAACGGAGAATATCATTCTCTGTGTTAAATTACACGGAGAATGCCATTCTCCGTGTATAAAAATACTGAGAATGTCATTCTCCTTGTTAAATTATACAGATAATGATATTTTCTATGTTGAAACGCATAAGAATGACCATTCTCCGTTTTAAATTACACGAAGAATGGTCATTCCCAGTGTTAAAATGCATGAGAATGACCATTCTCCGTTTTAAATTACACGTTTAATGGCATTCTCCGTGTATAAAAATGGAGAATGGCATTCTCCGTGTGTGAGGGGTGGTGGGACTTTGTATTTTCCTTAATGACTGTCTTTGAACAACTCTTAAATGCCACCTTCTTTATTGGGGAAAGTTGAGAAGTTTGTGGCATTGCATCCACTTGTAACGAACCTATTAAATGAGATTCATTATGCTGACTATTAGGTTCATCTGCATTTATTGGCCAATATGGCCTATAAAAAGGGGCTTCTTGAGGAGCAAACTCCATCATCTTCATAGCATTTCCATTATGCACGACCCTGACTTAGCTTCAAGAGGACCCTAGCCTAGCATCAGTTGGCTGTTGGATGTGGATCTCTTCGTTCAAAAGAGTTATGTCCTTGTAGAAGAACACGTAGTAGTAATCTCGAGATGCATTGGAACATCTTGTTCGAACCTGAACAACATCTTGGCAGTCCTTGTGCTTTGTCGAAAAGTTGGGGGTCATGCTATGCCCTTATCAGTAATGGTCTAGCAGCCTGTTATGCTTAAAGAGGCACAGGTTGTGCTCTGTCCTGTGGAGGAATACGCTTCGATGGAGATCAATCTTCTAGTATGTGTACCAAGAAGAATAAGGGTTGCGCTTCTGTGAAGATTAACTCCTTTCTAGACTTCTTTAGGCCTTTTTAAATTTGTAATAGATCCTTTGTAGAAGAACAATATGAGTCTGTGTAATAGATCCTTTGTAGAAGAATAGTATGAGTCTTTCTAAATCTGTAATAGATCCTTTGTAGACATAGTAATAAAAGAACTTCTTTCTATACCTTCTGTTTGAATTTTATTTTTCTGTGTTTGTATCTTTTGTAACATCTGCGGTGTCTTCTATAATAAAATTACGGAGAATGGTCATTCTCCATGTAATAATGACGAAGAATGGCCATTCTTCGTCACTCTTTCACGAAGAATGGCCATTCTCCGTATTAAATAATACGGAGAGTGTCCATTATAAAGTCAAAAAACTAGAAATAATAAACATAACAGACTTCAAAATAGCACCATTGATATCAAAAAGGAAAGAAATGTGTTAAAAAAGAAAGAAATGTAAGAAATGTATTCAAAAATTGACCATTCTCCGTTTTGGATGACGGAGAATGGTCATTCTCTGTGTTAATACCACGGTACTTTCATAGGTGACACGACAGGAAAGTAGGTCTCCCTTGAAACAAAGATTAACTAAACAACTTAAATCCATTCCCCCCTCCCCCCGATAACATAAAAACAGAAGATATCACAAAACATGACAACACATTTCTGATCATTCTCCGTCTAAAACTAAAGAAGAATGATTATTGTCCGTCTAAACTAACTGAGAATACCATTCTCCGTGTTAAATTACACGGAGAATAGTTATTCCAATGTTTTAAGGCATGAGAATGACCATTCTTCATTTCATTTAAAACGGAGAATAACATTCTCCGTATTAAATTACACGGATAATAGCATTCTCATCCGTTAAAACGTATGAGAATGACCATTCTCCGTATTAAATTACACGGAAAATGGCATTCCCAGTATTAAAACGCATGAGAATTGTCATTCTCTGTATAATTTAATACGGAGAATGCCATTCTCCGTTTTAAATTATACGGAGAATGACATTTTTCGTATTAAATTACACGGATAATGGCATTCTCATGTGTTAAAATGCATGAGAATGACCATACTCCGTTTTAAATTATACGAAAAATGGCATTTTCAGTGTTAAAATGCATGAGAATGATCATTCTCTGTCTAAAACTCACGAAGAATGATCATTCTCAAGGGAATTGGCCATTTTTCGTCCAAAACTAACGGGAAATGATCATTCTCCGTCTAAATGTAACGGAGAATGTTCTTTCTCTGTGACAAGTGAACGGAGGATGACCATTCCAGTCATATTAGCACGACGAATATCAGTCGCCTTCATATTCGCACAAAAGAACGAGATTAAAGATCTCTCTAATCGTTTTTCAGTTATAAATCTTCATAACAAATTCAAATTCGGCAAAAATTTCGAGAAAATCACAGTGAACGAAGATCTTCTCTCCACAATTAACCTAATCGTCGAAAAATTTCAAATCTCTCCACGAAGATGATGATGATGAGCGATGATGGTGAGCGATGATCAAAGTTCGACTGAAAAAAATTACAGTAAACTACGAACGATCTTTGCGATCTCTGCTGAAGATAAGAGCAATGGAATTCAGATCTCCCATGAAGAAGAAGAAGAAGACGAAAATCGCAATCCAAATCTGAGTTTTTAATTCAAAATCATACATATATGACAAAATTTGCGCGAAGGGATATTTTTGGTACTATGAAAATGTCAATTTTATAAATACATAGCATCTAAAGGGAATCTTGGAATATTTAATGTGAAATTATATAATTGTGGACATATCATAAAAGCTATCATGCGGGTGGGTTTTTCATACAAACCAACCCCAAAATTGGGTTTCTCAGCAATTTCCAGATTTTATTTTGAAGTATATATATATATATATATATATATATATATATATATATATAACAGAACATCAACTAATCATATCAGTATACTTTCAAGAACATGTCTAGTATGAACAAAATCCTAAAGTCTAAGGAAGCTTCTAAATATGTTGTTTTTATAAGATTTATCTTAGTAGCACATAGAACAAAAAGAAAATTAGTAAAGCAATATATACATTACTAAAAAATGATGTCCATAAGATATATTTCTATATTGACATCACTCAACAATTTATCACCATCTTTTATATATATAACGTTTTTTATCACACACACACACACACACACACACACACACACACACACACACACACACACACACACATATATATATATATATATATATATATATATATATATATATATATATATATATATGGGAGCGGATCAAAAGCCCCCCTTAGAAAACCCCCTAAAAACCCCCTCACTATAATTCGTAATATTAATGTTAATATTAATGTTAATGTTAATATTAATGTTAATATTAATGTTAATGTTAATATAATTTTTTTTATTTTTTATATTAATGTTAATGATAATGTTAATGTTAATATTAATGTTAATGTTAATGTTAATGTTAATATTAATATTAATTTTAATGTTAAGTTTAATGTTAATTTTAATATTTAATGTTAATATTAACATTAACATTAATATTAACATTAATATTAACATTAAATTACGGATTAGAGTGAGGGGTTTTTTAGAAGGTTTTCTAAGGGGGGTGTGAAACCCAGAATTTTGAAATTTATGAATTGTTGGATTGTAGCAAAATTTTAGTTTAGTTATTATTATGTATTATATATTATTATTATTACTATTATTATTATTATTATTATTATTATTATTATTATTATTATTGTTATTATTATTATTATTATTATTATTATTTATTAGTCGAAATTAGGAAAAAATATTATTTTTAAAATTATCGTTGATTTTTTATTGTGGCCATGTCCCGGTCCCGTGACCAGAGTCCGACCCGAGTTCGAACCCGGTTTCCCGAAACCCAATCTCGTCCCGAACCCATTCTTCTTATTTCTTTTTAATTCTGATTACATATCTATTATTAATTATTATAAATATATATATATATATACCACGTTGGGCCTGGTCACCCACGACCAGCACCCCTACATATTCTTCACCACCCCTACCTATTCTCCTGCTCTCCCCATTCTCCTCTACTCCACACACATGTTCACTCAACCACTTCTCCCACTCTTCCATTTTATAACCACCCCCACCACCAACACTCTCCACCAGATTCCTCTTTTCCCCATTCTAATTCCTCTCCCCCTCCAGAGCTAACCCGAGCTACCATCCGAGCCTCCGCCCGCACGACCCCGAGCTCCTGGCGCGCCCACTCCGGCCAGGACTCCGCCCACGCCGGCCGCCCTCGACCCCAGCACCCGCGCCACCTCCAGCCACGTCCAGCCCGGCAGCGCTCTCGCGCGCGCCGCAAGGCCGCGCCCCAGCCTAGGCCGCGCGCCCGACCCCGGCCGCCCCGTGCCCGGCCAGCGCCCCTCCGGCGTCGACCTCGCGAGCCCCTGCGCGCTGCCTCCCAGCGCCGACAACTCCCAGCGCCCTTCCGGCCGTTCTCCGCCGTGCCCTAGCCCCGGTGCCTGCCGATTTTGCTCCGGCGATTTCGGCCAGACCCTGCCCCGGTCTCCGCGCGCCTTCCGCGTGCGCCCGCTGTTCCAACAGCGCTGTCCAGCACTGTTTCGATGTTTTTCCGCTGTTGTCTGCAAGTTGGGACTTTTCCGAGTCCGCGGGAACGTGGTGTTCTATCTCTATTATTGCATCTGAGAGCTCTAGCCGAGCACCCGAGATATATTTTCGTATTCCCCGTGTCCCTTCTCAGTATGTCGATGATGATACGGTCCCCGATCCCGTTAAGGGATTCGGCTTAGATAATTTCGGGTTTTTCGAAGTCCATCTCGAAATGGTGCTGGCTTGACGTTTTGTGCTGTGGTTTGGAATATTGGTTTTGAGTGATAAGTTCTGTTGGTTTTTGGTTCTGTGGGTTTTCGGAATTTTCGAGTTTAGACTTCGAGTTTAATAATACTTCTGTTGCGGTTTCGATTTCGGATTTAATTTTAATCCTGGGTTGGAATATGTGTAGTTTGGATAATTGGAGTCCCTGGTTTGGGATAGTTATTGGTGTTTTTGGCATTTCTTCCAGTATTGGGTTGTCCCAATTACAGAGGGGATGCTGCCCGAATTTTCAGAAAATATTTTAAAAAAAGGGATTTCTATAAAATTCTGATTTCCAAAACCGGCTTTTGCAAAAGATTTGCTGTTTTGGTTTTCGATTACCTTTTTTCGGGCGATGACCAAATTCGGTCTATGGGCCCTAGCGAAATGCAAACGAAACCGGCCACTCCGGACGTTGAGGCATTAGCTAGAATGCGAAGTGATATATTGGACCAATCTGAGACTCTTTAATATAATATTTATATTTATAATTATTTTCAGAACGGGTACTGCTGTTAGTATTTTTGGTGAAGAGCTTCGGCCTGCTGAATGGACCGCTTCCCGGCGTTCAGGATTCACCTGAGTTTTATTATTATTTTTAAATTCGATTTATGTAAAGGTTGTAAGGGCATAAGCCCAGTTTTCTATTTTATTTCGCTGTGACCCTGTATTGTGTATTTTAGGTTTTTACTTTTTTTTTTGAGTTGGTTTCGCTATTAGACGTGTAATTATAATTTGGATATTAATTATTTTGTATAAAATTAATAAGGTTTTTCACGATAAAATTAACTTGAATAAAATATTGGTAAGATAACGAGGTCCATGTTTTATCACTAAAAGAAAAATATAGTTTTATATATATATATATATTAAAATACAAAGTTTTGCCAAATTAACCGATAATTGCCATTTTTCCAATTAATCAATAACCGACTTATTTAATTAAATAACAACGAACGTAGATTGCGACGTTAGACGATTTTCGGTAGATTAATTAATAAACTTAAAACCTGACTAGGGTCTACTTCTAGAGATTGTAACTAGCACACCTAAAATGGTTTCATTATAGTTCTAAGCTAGCCAAGGTTCTCAACTGTAGGATCTCGGAGACGAATTTGACATCCTCCTCAGTACCAACATTCTCGATCCAGTCAATTAACAGAGGCAAGTTACGGTTATGTTTTCTTGTATTTTATTTAGTAATTGTCTAGCTGCATGTTTAAACCACATTGCTACACGGGACCCTCTCCTAGGGTTCAGATATTGATTGATATTGATTGTGGGGATTGGGAGAATAGTGTAACGTTTATGGCCAATACCCCCCTATATTACAGGATTGTGCGAGCTTACCCCTCTTACACAAGGGGATAAGACGTATCGCGTCGCTAGGACGCTATTGTATAACCCAAGTCGATCATAGACGATTACACATTCAAATCACATTGTTTTTAATCGTAGAACTACTGGAAAATATTGTTTCAACTGTTTAGCCTGCACTTTTCCATTATTATTTGAAATATGAGATACATATTCGTACTTGCTCCCTCCTGACTGGAGACAACATTTTTAGGTGACATTGAGGATGCTGAGCTATTGTACAATAGCTACTATGACCCGGTTTTGTACCCTGTGGTGTTGCCAGAGTCCCCCTTGGAGGACGCAGGACCTGAGGTCGACAAAGCCAACCGCTTAGCTATTCGTTTCCAGTTTTCCAGCTTATTGTTTTAGAATTTTGTTAATTTGAATTCAGTACTTTATTTCAGTCCTTCCATTTCAAGTTGTACTTTGCAATTGTTGAATAAAAGTTTTAAAATTTTCGTATATTGAGTTGTGACAAATGTATAGATATTGTTGTGAATACCTGCATATAGAACAGCTTACTGCCGCCGTCTCACAACGGTGCAGGCTGGGCATGATCCGGTTCGACCCAATAATTTGGGATCGGATCGTGACTTGTTTTTAGTGGTGGCCCATGCAGGTCAGATCAACAACTTAGGAGAACATACTTAGAAACAATTAGAACACTAGAACATCAATTTGTCATGACATAGGACCGAAATATATATTGTAAGTAAATATTTTAGTTTGCTATAGACTGGTAGGCTACCTTGCTTGTGTTTGCAACCAAAGCCTTCCAGAGTACGGCCAAAGGAAAGACCACTCGTTCCGGCCCTGCTGGCGATGAGGTCCACCATCGGTCATACTTGGACCCATATCCATCACCGAGGCTTGTAACTATCCCATAACTATCTCAGGCCACAAATTTTTAACACCCTTACTTGTGATGCCCTTGCCCAACTATGATGTAGTCCTAGGGATGGACTGGTTAAGTGAGCAGCATGTGCTGATAGATTGTCACAGAGAAAGTGTAATCTTCAGCCCACCAGGAGAACCGGAGTTTAAAATCTATCGAGCTCCGGAAGACATGAAGAGTGTTACCTACTCCTCTATCACCGAAGAACCCGGGCCTCCTCACCCTATCATAGCGGAATTCATGGACGACTTTTCAGATAGTCTTCCAGGATTGCTGCCAGATCGAGGTGTGGAATTCACCATCGACTTAGTACCCGGCTCTTTCCCTATTTCTCAGAGATGCTACAGAGTCAACCCCAAGGAGGCCAAGGAGATGAAGGACCAGATTGACGAACTGAAGGCACAAGGATTTATCAGAGATGGGGCTTTACCCTGGAGAGCACCAGTTTTGTTTGTGCCTAAGAAGGATAGAACCGTACAGATGTGCATTGATTACCGGGCACTGAACAACATCACTATCAAGAACAAGTACCCTGTATTGATGACCTGTTTGATCAACTCAGTGGAGCTAAGGTGTTCTCGAAGATAGACCTTCGATCTGGCTACCATCAGATCAAGGTCATAAAGGAGGATATTCCAAAGACGGCGTTCAACACCAAATATGGTCAGTATGAACTTTTGGTCATGTCGTTTGGACTGATGAATGCTCATGTAGTATTCATGAACCTTATGAACAAGGTCTTCCATGAATATCTGGATCAGTTTGTTGTTGTCTTCATCGACGATATTCTGATCTACTCGAAGACTGAAGAGGAGCATGAAGAGCACCTGAAAAAAGTTCTGGGAACTTTAAGGAAGGAGAAGCTCTATGGTAAGCTATCTAAATGCGAATTCTTCTTAGACAAAGTGGATTTTCTGGGCCATGTTGTCACAGGAGAAGGAATTTCGGTGGATCCAAAGTAGATAGCTGCCATTGAGAAGTGGAGTACACCAAGTTCGGTTGCTGAAATCAGAAGTTTTTTGGGCTTAGCTGGCTACTACCGGAAATTTGTGAAGGACTTTGCCAGGATTGCTAAGCCGATGACGAAGCTCACAAGGAAGAATGAAGAATTTGTGTGGACTGAAGCTTGCCGGGAAGCATTTGAGGAACTGAAGAAGAGACTTACAACGGCACCGATACTTACGCTAGCCGCAGGTACCGGCGGTTTCTCAATCTACAGTGATGCTTCTGGTAAAGGATTGGATTGTGTTCTTCAACAACACGGGAAAGTAATTGCTTACGCATCTAGGCAATTACGGACTCATGAGAAGAACTATCCTATGCATGATTTGGAGCTTGCAGCGGTGATATTTGTATTGAAGCTGTGGAAGCACTACCTTTATGGAGAGGAAGTGGAAATATTTACAGACCACAAAAGTCTTAAATATGTTTTCACTCAGAAGGAGCTGAACATGCGACAGAGACGATGGCTGGAGCTGATGAAGGATTTCGACATCAACCTACAGTATCATCCGGGTAAGGCTAATGTTGTTGCAGATGCACTTAGTCGATACCCGATGGCAATATTCTTGACCAAGGAGCGTCATTTGCTGGAGGACATAGAAAAGCTTGGACTGGAGATTGTACTGTCCGAAGAAGAAATGAAGAAACTGAGGAGAGAAGCCATCATACCAGGAGCTAATTCATCAATGATGCAGTTGCAAGTGCGTTCAAGTCTAATGGACAGAGTCAAGGAGGCACAATTCTAAGACGAGACGCTTTGTAAACTCAGAGATCAAGTGCTGGCAAGAACACTTGAAGGATTCTCAATCGCCGGCGACGGAGCACTGAAGTATGGTACGAGGCTGTGCGTACCAACTGGTGAACTGAGGAACGAGCTGATGTAAGAAGCACACCAGTCGCAGTATTCCATACATCCAGGAGCCAACAAAATGTATCGGGATATACGTACTATAGTGTGGTGGTACGAAATGAAGAAGGACGTATCCAGGTATGTAGCTAGATGTTTGATTTGTCAACAAGTGAAAGCTAGCAGACAGAGATAGCATGACTGTTTCAGCCGCTAGACATTTCGGAGTGGAAATGGAAACACTTGACGATGGACTTTGTGTCAGGACTGCCTCGATCCCAAGGAGGGAAGGACGCCATTTGGGTTATCGTGGACCGACTGACGAAGTCAGCCCACTTTATTCCTTTCAAGGTGGGTCTATCCACCGAGAAGTTGGCAGCACTGTACATGTGGCACATCTACCGGATTCATGGAGTTCCGGTAAGTATTGTGTCTGACAGGGATATCAGGTTCACCTCTCACTTTTGGAAGAGCTTGTACGACAGTTTGGGAACGCAACTGAAGTTCAGCACCGCCTACCATCCCCAGACTGACGGACAATCGGAGAGAACAATCCAGACGCTCGAAGACATGCTGAGATCTTGCGTCTTAGAATTTGGAGGGTCTTGGAAAGACCACTTGCACTTGGTGGAGTTCTCTTACAACAACAGCTACCAAGCTAGCATCGGTATGACTCCGTTCGAGGTACTTTATGGACGTCGTTGCCGTACTCCACTTGCTTGGGACGACGTAGGAGAAAGAGTATTACTTGGACCTGAGATGGTGACCGATGCAGCAGATAAGGTAAAGGTGATTAGAGACAAGCTCAGGATTGCTCAGGACAGACAGAAGCATTGGGCTGATAGCAGTCGTCGACCATTGGAGTTCGAAGAAGGAGATAATGTGTTCGTGAAGATCTCCCCTACTAGAGGAAACTATCAGATTCGACAGAGCAGGAAAGTTGAGCCCCAGGTACACCGGGCCATTCAAAGTTTTGGGCCGAGTTGGAGAAGTAACGTACCGATTAGCTCTACCAGCTAATCTTGAAGGTGTGCACAACATCTTTCACGTTTCGTAGCTGAGACGCTACATCCCGAATCTAAGTCACATCTTGGACCATTCGGAGCTGGAGATTGGACCCAGCCTTACAGTGCCAGAGAAGCCAGTGGCGATTTTAGACAGAGGTGAGAAGAAAACCAAGAACTCTGTGTCGTCTCATAAACTTCCATTTCTTACAAGCATTATCTTTTGTTCTAATATTTTTGACTGATGCTGCTAAGTTAGATTTTCGAGCTTATTTCTTTATCGAGCTTGATCATGACAGTATTTTATTGGGTGCACCCACTAATATATTGTCTAATCAGAACCAGTGCATGATGGTCTGATCAACCACGTGTACGTTGGTTCGCTTATATATATTCTTGTTCTACGTGGATGGTGACATAGTTAAAACTTGTCCCTAAACGTCTCATCCACGACTGCCTTGGCAATTCTTATTGTTGGACTTGAGTTACGGGCGAAGTACCCGTACCTGTTGGATTTGAGTTTATCCTACCCCATCCTTTAATTTTGATGACGAAATTTTCTAAGGAGGGAAGATTGTGAAACCCAGAATTTTGGAATTTATGAATTGTTGGATTGTAGCATAATTTTAGTTTAGTTATTATTATATATATTATTATTATTTATTAGTCGGAATTAGAAAAAATATTATTTTTAAAATTATCGTTGATTTTTGATTGTGGCCCTGCCCCGATCCCGTGACCAGAGTCGGACCCGAGTTCGAACCCGGTTTCCCGAAACACAATCCCGTCCCGAACCCATTCTTCTTATTTCTTTTTAATTCTGATTACATATCTATTATTAATTATTATAAATATATATATATATAGCACGTTAGGCCTGGTCACCCACGACCAGCACCCCTACCTATTCTTCACCACCCCTACCTATTCTCCTGCTCTCCCCATTCTCCTCTACTCCACACACATGTTCACTCAACCACTTCTCCCACTCTTCCATTTTATAACCACCCCCACCACCAACACTCTCCACCAGATTCCTCTTTTCTCCATTCTAATTCCTCTTCCCCTCCAGAGCTAACCCGAGCCCCCATCCGAGCCTCCGCCCGCGCGACCCCGAGCTCCCGGCACGCCCACTCCGGCCAGGACTCCGCCCACGTCGGCCGCCCTCGACCCCAGCACCCGCGCCACCTCCGGCCGCGTCCAGCCCGGCAGCGCCTCCCGCGCGCGCCCCAAGGTCGCGCCCCAGCCTAGGCCGCGCGCCCGACCCCGGCCGCCCCGTGTCCGGCCAGCGCCCCTCCAGTGTCGACCTCGCGAGCCCCTGCGCGCTGCCTCCCAGCGCCGACAACTCCCAGCGCCCTTTCGGCCGTTCCCCGCCGTGCCCTAGCCCCGGTGCCCGCCGATTTTGCTCCGACGATTTTGGCCAGACCCCGCCCCGGTCTCCGCGCGCCTTTCGCGTGCGCCCCGTTGTTCCAACAGCGATGTCCAGCGCTGTTTCGGTGTTTTTCCGCTGCTGTCCGCAAGGTGGGACTTTCCCGAGTTCGTGGGAACGTGGTGTTCTATCTCTATTATTGCATCTGAGAGCTCTAGCCGAGCACCCGAGGTATATTTCTGTATTCCCCGTGTCCCTTCTCAGTATGTCGATGATGATACGGTCCCCGATCCTGTTAAGGGATTCGGCTTAGATAATTTTGGGTTTTCGAAGTTCATCTCGGAATGGTGCTGGCTTGACATTTTGTGCTGTGGTTTGGAATATTGGTTTTGAGTGATAAGTTCTGTTGGTTTTTGGTTCTGCGGATTTTCAGAATTTCTGAGTTTAGACTTCGAGTTTAATAATACTTCTGTTGCGGTTTCGATTTCGGATTTAATATTAATCCTGGGTTGGAATATGTGTAGTTTGGATAATTGGAGTCCCTGGTTTGGGACAGTTATTGGTGTTTTTGGCATTCTTCCAGTATTGGGTTGTCCCAATTACAGAGGGGATGCTGCCCGAATTTTCAGAAAATATTTTTAGAAAAAGGGATTTCTATAAAATTCTAATTTCCAAAACCGGCTTTTGCAAAAGATTTGTTGTTTTGGTTTTCGATTACCTTTTTCCGGGCGATGACCAAATTCGATCTATGGGCCCTAGCGAAATGCAAACGAAACCGGCCACTCCGGACGTTGAGGCATTAGCTAGAATGCGAAGTGATATATTGGACCAATCTGAGACTCTTTAATATAATATTTATATTTATAATTATTTTCAGAACGGGTACTGCTGTTAGTATTTTTGGTGCAGGGCTTCGGCCTGCTGAATGGACCGCTTTCCGACGTTCTAGATTCACCTGAGTTTTATTATTATTTTTAAATTCGATTTATGTAAAGGTTGTAAGGGCATAAGCCCAGTTTTCTATTTTATTTCGCTGTGACCCTGTATTGTGTATTTTAGGTTTTTACTTTCTTTTTCTGAGTTGGTTTCGCTATTAGACGCGTAATTATAATTTGGGTATTAATTATTTTGTATAAAATTAATAAGGTTTTTCACGATAAAATTAACTTGAATAAAATATTGTAAGATAACGAAGTCCATGTTTTATCACTAAAAGGAAAATGTAGTTATATATATATATATATATATATATATATATATATATATATATATATATATATATTAAAATACAGAGTTTTGCCAAATTAACTGATAATTACCATTTTTCCAATTAATCAATAATCGACTTATTTAATTAAATAACAACGAACGTAGATTGCGACGTTAGACGATTTTCGGTAGATTAATTAATAAACTTAAAACCTGACTAGGGTCTACTTCTAGAGATTGTAACTAGCACACCTAGAATGGTTTCATTATGGTTCTAAGCCAAGGTTCTCAACTGTAGGATCTCGGAGACGAATCTGACATCCTCCTCGGTACCAACATTCTCGATCCAGTCAATTAACAGAGGCAAGTTACGGTTATATTTTCTTGTATTTTATTTAGTAATTGTCTAGCTGCATGTTTAAACCACATTGCTACACGGGACCCTCTCCTAGGGTTCAGATATTGATTGATATTGATTGTGGGGATTGGGAGAATAGAGCAACGTTTATGGCCAATACCCCCCTATATTGCAGGATTGTGCGAGCTTACCCCTCTTACACACGGGGATAAGCCGTATCGCGTCGCTAGGACACTATTGTATAACCCAAGCCGGTCTTAGACGATTACACATTCAAATCACATTATTTTTAATCGTAGAACTACTGAAAAATATTGTTTCAACTGTTTAGCCTGCACTTTTCTATTATTATTTGAAATATGAGATACATATTCGTACTTGCTCCCTCCTGACTGGAGACAACATTTTTTGGTGACATTGAGGATGCTGAGCTATTGTACAATAGCTACTATGACCCGATTTTGTACCCTGTGGTGTTGCCAGAGTCCCCCTTGGAGGACGCAGGACCTGAGGCCGACAAGTCGACCGCTTAGCTAATCGTTTCCAGTTTTTCCAACTTATTGTTTTGGAATTTTATTAATTTGAATTCAGTACTTTATTTCAGTTCTTCCATTTCCAGTTGTACTTTTCAATTGTTGAATAAATGTTTTAAAATTTTTGTATATTGAGTTGTGACAAATGTATAGATGTTGTTGTGAATACCTGCATATAGAACAACTTACTGTCGCCGTCTCACAACGGTGCAGGCTGGGCATGATCCGGTTCGACCCAATAATTTGGGATCGGGTCGTGACAGGGGGCTTTGATCCGCTTCCTATATATATATATATATATATATATATATATATATATGGGTTCAAGCCTCTCCCCCTCCGGCTCCCCCGAGTCGAGCCCCTCCGCCACAGCTCTCTCTCAGGTCGAGCCCCTCCCTCCGACTCCTTCGCGGTGGCGCCCCCCCTTGGCGGCCCCAGCTCCCCCCCTCGGGGTCGAGCCCCTCCCCGGGGTCGAGCCTCTCCCGCTCCGGCTCCCCCGGATCGAGCCCCCCCCCCCCCCCCCCCCCCCGCCGTAGCTCTCTCTCAGGTTGAGCCCCTCCCTCCGGCTCCCTCGTGGTGGCGTCCCCCCCCCCTGGCGGCTCCCCCTCCGCCGTGGATCAACCCCCCTCCCCCTTCCCGGGGTCGAGCCCCTCCCCCTTCGGCTCCCCTGGGTTCGAGGCTCCCTCCTCCTCCCTCCTCGCCTCCTTCCAGCAGCTCCCCGCGGCTCCCTCCCAGGTCGAGCCCCCGAGGCCGTGGCTCCCTCCCCGGTCGAGCCCCCTCCCTCCCCCCCTTCCTCCCCTCTCCCCCCTGGGTCGAGCCCCCCCCCCCCTCCCCTCCGCCGCGGCTCCCCGCCCCTCCCCTGCACCGTGGTGGGGCCTCGGCTCCCCCGTCGGGGTCGAGCCCCTAAACGCAGGAGCCCCCGTTCTTCCCTTCTCCCCGTCTCTGTCCGCGCCCTCCGGAGCCCCCCCCCCCCCCCCCCCCCGGGTTCCGGGCGACGTGCAGGGGGGGGGGAGGGCCGAGGCTCCCTCGTACAGAGCGCCCCCCACCCCCTCGGGCAGAGCAAACCCCCTTGGTTTGCGTGCTCCCCACCCCTCGGGCAGCAAGCCCCCATCTCGAGCCGCGCACCCGGTCCCCCCTCGGGTCTCGCGTGTTGCGGTCAACATCCCACGTAATTTCGAAATTTCAGTTTTGAAATTTCTAAATGTTCTTACCCCCGAATTTTCTCATTTCGAAATTTCAGTTTTTGAAATTTTGAAATTCCGTTTTTACTTTTGCTTTTGACCGTCTTACCTTGCTTATCAGAGCACTTTTGTGTTGTTTTGGCTCTGTACTCTGTAATGCTCTTCCTGAGCCCACTTTTGCTTATCAATAAAATGTCTTTAGCGTTAATATATATATATTTTTTTTTTTTCTTTAGCGTTAATATATATATATATATATATATATATATATATATATATATATATATATAATATATATATATATATATATATATATATATATATATATGTCATAGGGATAGCAATTTTTTTTCGAAATTGTCCGGAGAACCTTTTTTTGGGGGACGCGTTTGGGAATTTAAAATGGGGACATGGACAGGAATGCAGGTGCGTACATGTTACGCACGCCAAACAAAATCGGGCCGAACAGCAACGACGGCACGCACGTGTGGCCCACAGGATTAGTCCACGACAACTCACAAGTGAGTAAGTGAGAAAAACTAATATAAAGACGAGCATGTAGTTAACTATAGCTGTAAACAAAAATTCTGGCTACGCCACTGGGAGGACTCTTGAAATTTGAAGCAACAAGATAATCACTGTATTGCAACTTGTTTCGAAACAGGATTGATTGAAGGATGTATGTTCTAATTTGTCTTC
Organism: Iris pallida; assembly: GCA_029216955.1. Lineage (NCBI taxonomy): Eukaryota > Viridiplantae > Streptophyta > Magnoliopsida > Asparagales > Iridaceae > Iris > Iris pallida. The sequence goes on from JANAVB010027994.1 coordinate 5,564,698, forward strand.
TCTTTTTTTTTCTTTTTTCTTTTTGCTTCATGTAGTTAACTATAGCTTCAATCTAGATTCGCTTCGCAGCAATTATGCCCTGGTTGTTTGCATCTCAATCCCATACTTCAGGCACTAATATGTATATTTACAAACGTACACGAAATGGGGTCAGGTGCCTTTGCGGTTTTGTGAAATAGCAAGAAGCTATTGTAAAAAGATGCCAGAGCCAGGCTGGTGGCTACTTGTTCTTTATACAAGAGACGAGACGATCAAAAGTACGTTTAGTTGAATTTAAAAATCATTTTTGGGAATTTTCAAGCAGTTAATGACAGGCATCTCACACAGTAATTTTCAAGCAGCAGGCCTATCGGACACAAAACTAAATATCAATATGCATCTCACGAGCAGAAACGTCTATCATCATTTGACCCAAAACTGAGCCATGACTGTCGAACAATCTACTACTCTCGCACCAACCACACCGTGGACCACAAGGGCTTTTACAAGAGCATGGAAGATCATCTTATTTAAAACTTTACAGATATCATGCAACATACCAACCAACCAACCTGGGTCATGCGATGCAAGGGGATATCACCCTTCAACCCATTCTACTATCATGTTAGGTATCCACGAGTTAATGCCCCACATTGTCTGCACTTACATAACAAAGTTTGCAAGCATGATAAAGAAGATTGCCTACTACATACGAGAGTAGCAGTATTCACATGTATATATAACACATTTCACCAGCTAAACAAGTCTAGGCATCATCTTCCACATTGTTGACACGCTCACATTCATCTATCCATTCGCTGTATCTGCAAAGCCAAACAGGTCCCAACTCAAAATTGTGCCATATTGACTGACATTCATGAAAATTCAAACACAAGATGTACATCAATCAACTTACATGTCTATAGGTTCAGTGAGTGCTGTAAAAAAATTGAAAAAAAAAATGATCAATTAACAATATATTCAGATAAATGAATTATAACAAAAATTGTTAATTATCAGGTTGTTCCAGATGATAACCAAAATAGGATTAGTGACTCCATAGGTGCACCAGGAATAATTATCGGCTGAGAAACTTCTCCAAATTCTGAAGCATGCAAACTTTATGTACTAAGAATTAATTTGCTCTTCCTCCACAACACAATTGAGGAATTTGCATCCGCAAATGGTTAGAATCTTTTTTTCTTTTTTTTTTTTTTTTTGGGGGGGGGGGGGGGGGGGGGGGGGGGGGGGGGGGGGGTTAAGGGGGTAGTTGAATCTCTATATGACATGGCACATAGTTCTGGAATTCGTCATTATTTTGGGAAGCTATTTAGGTTCAACCAAGTCATCATACTAAATTTCTCCTACTAGGTACTTCTTTCGTGGGGATGTTGGGACTGTTGTTAACTGCCTATCACAGAATTAACTGCAGATGCAATGTTGTTCATCGACTTATTAACTGTGGTCTAAATAAAGTTGGAAGTAGCACCAAGGGGGCAGTCTAGTGGTAACACTAGTAAGGGAGGGGAGTGGGCATGGGTTCGAATCCCAGCCCAATCAAAATAACAGTGGTAATGGGAGGGGGTCTTGGTGCTAGTAACCCAAGACAGACGGTCATTAGCCTTACCTTAAAAAAGTTGGAAGTGTATTTTGTATTATAATAAGACACAACAGGTAGCACCTGGATAACCAAACACCCAATGTTGTTATTAGGTACCTGGAATTATATGATGAAATGACCCGGTAAGTTAAACATGAAAGTACATAAAGCCCCTCTATACCTTGCTATATCTATACTAAAATATGTTCATCTATACTAATTAACTTACCGGTGATAGTAGTGCTGAAGCTCTCTTGGCAAATCCCGCATTTGGCTTCACCAATCAACTCCTTCATGTTACTAGAAAAAGAAAACGTTCAAGTTGACAATTGCTCCGTAGAATCATCATCATATATAGAAGCAAACAATCAATGATGGAAAAGACAAGTGTCAAGCATAACTATTTCCCTGCACCTAAAGTGCCTGTTATCACATAGGAAATGATGGAGTAACTATTGCTTACATGATGCATTCAACACTGCTCCCATGGTTACAGAACGGGCAACAAAAGACAGTATCAAGCTTGTCCATACGCTTCTTTGGAGCCGGCTTTGCCCTTGACTTCCTCTTGCCCATAATTCACAACACTGCCAAAAGTTAAAAAGATTATAAGAGTATATCAAATAAGTAATGGAAACAACAAATAGTGAGAAAAAAAATAAAAGGAATTGATACTATTCTGACAAATTTGTACATCAGGCTGGTGTTTGATAGGTAATGCCATAAAAAAAAGGCTACAAGGCACAGCAGGGTGATGAATTTGGTATTTCTAGGGATTTACACACATATACTTGCTGAATTATCAATTTCATTAATTAGTACTTTTGAGTTTTTCCATGCAAGTGCTGAAGCCCACAAAAGTTTATCTACTTAAGACACACTGACTAATTGATCTAAATACTTACTGATTTATCATTTAACCAAAAACCAGCCTCAAGTTCTTGCATCCTGATAGTTATGGAATAGCCAAGGTGAATATGCTTACTTGTTATCATATTTGCAGATAGACAAATATACCTACAATCCTACAAAATATGACACAGTTCTAGATGATCAAAGAAACAGGCATAAGATACTGCCACACAATAATCAACAACACACCTACAAGACTGCTATATTTTTAACTAGGCAATTAAAAGGTCATGTGTACTTCAACCTCAAAGGGCAAATCTTATAGTCCCTATGATGATGTTCTTGCGACAAAGATCTTTCCTGTTAGTTATGGAAAAGCCAAGGTGAGTATGCTTACGTCTTATCATATTTGCAGATAGACAAGTATATCTACAATCCTACAAAATACGACACAGTTCTAGAAGGTCAAAGAAACAGGCATAATATACTGCCACTCAATAATCATCAACACACCTACAAGACACTGCTATATTTCTAACTAGGCAATTAAAAGGTCATGTGTACTTCAACCTCAAAGGACATATCTTATAGCCTCTATGATGTTCTAAAGTACAGCAGTATGGTTAATGATAAAGTCTCACAGGAAACTCCCAATGGCACATTAACCATCGCAGCTTGGTCTATATATATATATATATATATATATATGGTAGGTGTCTCACACATTGGCCAGCCCTATTAGTGCTAAAGGTTGGTTAAATTAGACCCCTAAAAGGATGCTTATATATATATATATATATATATATATATATATAATATATATATATATATATATATATAAGCATCCATGAATGTTCCCAAAACATAGACTAAATAGACCCCTGCGCACTCAAACACACCCCTACATCACCAACAAAAAGTTGATACCCAATAACTGAGATAAATATAAATGTGATCCTCACGGAATCTTCAAAACCAAATGGCTTCAACAAGCATCAGATGGCATAAAGATCATTTGTAATTGCTGTCAGATTCGTAACCTCGTACTATGCTAATATACAAAGACAATGGATATCTCCTAATAACTAGCATTTTCAAAGTAAATTTACCCTGATATGTTCAAAGAATAATCTGACTTAACCACCCAAAAGTCAGAGGAGCAAAAAACAATGATATAAACATCAGATTGAAATAAACATCAATAGTACATTTAACACGCTTTCCAAGACTGTCTCCCACTCAATGAACAGTCTGAATTGAATTACATTAAGTTTGCACACGATAACATTTACATACCATTCACCATCTGACAGCCTAGTGTAGTAGAACTCCTTCAAAACTTCATGATAGCAAGAGGTAAGGAGATAATTGTATATTCATAAGGACTATTTAAACCAACAAGATGGGAGATGTATTATGATGGCATGCACAAATAATGCTATACCAAAATACACATGGACAGACTAGTGTGCAAAACAAGGCAGATAACACGTCTAAATCTCAAAGCCACGACAGATAATTTCACAGAGGGGGCGTTTGGTATGCGGTATTTTTTCTGTATTCCTGGAAAAATTCATGGTGGAAATCTATTACCATGTTTGTTTAGGCTATAAAAAATTTATTCCCTAGAATTTGAAATACCCAGGTAAATAGTTTACCTATAAAACATGGGAATCCTATCCCTTAAGAATAGGTGGGTATATTTTTTTTGTCCGGGCAAAAAAATAATTGAAACTTTTTCTTCTTTTTTGATCATTTTTTAATATTTTTGTTTTTTATCGTTTTATCGTTTGTATTTTTGTCTTTTTTGTCGTTTTTTGTAATTTTTTGTCGTTTTTGTACTAGTTTTTTTTAATCTTTTTTGTAGCTTTTTTTGTCGTTTTTGTCATTTTTGTAGTCTTTTGTCGTTTTTGGTCCCTTTTTTGTTCCTTTTGTCGTTTTTTTGTCGCTTTTTGGTATTTTTTTAATCCTTTTTATCGTTTTTTGTTGTTTTGTCACATTTTTGTCCTTTTTAAAGTAGTTTTTAGTTGTTTTTTGTTCTTCGTCATTTTTTTAGTTTTCTCATTGTCTTTTTATCGTTTTTTGTTGTTTTGTTGTTATTTTTTGCTTCTTGTCGATTTTCTCTCTTTTTTGTCGCTTTTTGGTCGGTTTGGTCTTTTTTGTCGTTTTTTGTCGTTTTTGGATTTTTTTTGTCGTTTTATTTGATTTTTGTTTTTGTTTTTTTTGGTTTTTGATTTGTATTGTTTTTGTCCTTTTTTGTCGTTTTTTCTTTTGATTGTTTTTTGTTGTTTTACTTTTTTTTTTCCTTTTTGACATTATTTCATTGTTGGATTTTTTTCTTTTCTTCTTTTTTATCATTTTTTTCCGGGAATATTTATATAGTCACCAAACATGGGAATGTAATTTTTCAGGAAATTTAATTACTTGGAATTTGATTTCCAGGAATATAGAATTCCCGGTTATATAATATTCCGCATACCAAACACCCTATAAGGGGCAACTCTGACAAATAAAAGACAAATGTACCTTGCCATAAGAACAGAACGATAATAGAAACTGTAAGCATGCTATTTTCTTAAAGATATACTATGTTGTCACATGCGACTCGTAGGCGCGCCTAGGCGTGTAGATTGGAGAGGACTTGCCTTGACCTAGGAAAAATTCCTCTGGATGAGGTGATGCTTGCCTAGGCGCGCATAGGCGCCTGCCTAGGGTCGCCCAAGGTTAAAAAAAGATCCGCCTAGGATCGCCTATGGCCAACCAATTACGTTTACTATCTTTACTTGATGTTGAACATATTTCATATTTTTTTGCTTCTTATGTTACTTTTATACTTATTTCTTAATGTTTATTGCTTATTAGTTATACTACATATTTGTTGTATACATAATTACATAATTTTTTAATTCAAGGATAGCAGATTCTGGACAGTCGCCTAGGCGGCGCATAGACGAGACAGGTGGCATGTCGCCTCGCCTAGCGTCCAGTACAACATAGAAGATACATACCATCTATTATACATCCACTAATACATAAAGGAACTCACATGTAAAGAACGTATCTTTCTGATAACCCCAAAGAACCTTTTCACAACAATGTAATGCAAGAACCTCTATGCAGGAAATCAAACTCGAACAGTTCACTCAACTATGTAGTTGTTATACTAGTTTGACAATGGCCATGAAACTTTGGCTATACCAGAAGTTAGAATGAAACATTGAAACAGTAAACCCACCAAGAAATGTTTCCCAATTCAAGAGAAGATTTTCTATATCAAGCTTCGTTCCTTAGCGTAGGGCCGTAGAGCACACGTAAACACCGAGATTTTATACTGATATCCTTTTGTGAGGACTAGTTCAGTCTCAAGGACTTTTGCTCGATGTTGAATCCACTATAAATGAAACACAAGCTTTGATCCGAAGCGTTTGCGACTTTTTATAGACACGTGCTTTTGATCCGAAGAGCACGACTACTTCACAACCACAAGCTTTTGATGCGAAGAGATTGTCGACTTCTAACTTGGATGAAAAATAAATTGTTTCAAGCCTTTTACAACTCGAACCAACTTCTAGATCAAAACTGCACTGGCACTTAGCTGGCTATAGGAGTTGTAAAGCTTGGGAATGGGAAGGTTTAAGCTCATTGGAACTCTTGAATAGATAGAAGAGAGAAAGAATGAGTTATTTAGAATGAAAAAAGTCACTTCTATTTATAGTGTTCCTGGGGACCAAACTCGGACAGAGTTCGGTTTCCTAACATTCAAAAATCAGAACATTGGGAGCCTGGTCTTTAGGAAGAGCGAGATTTAGTACTTGCTGGGTCAGGGTGACCGAGTTCAGTTTCCCGAATTCCAGCGTAGTCCAGGTTTGTTTTTGGTTTGTTTGGGCTAGATTTGAGCTAGGTTTAGGGTTTATGGTTTGAACAGGTTTGAACAGGATTTGAACAAGTTTTGGCTTTTTGAGAAAGAAGCTAGGATGCCGCCTAATTACTAGTTGTGACTCGATGTACAGAGTTTCCTACACTCAATAAAAATAAAAAATACATAAAAAAATATAAAATCTTGTTCAGGAAACTCTGATGATTAAATAAGTCACAACCATCGTAGTCCAGTAAGCAGCAGTTTTCAGTTGTTATTTTATAAGTTATATCGAGTCAGAGTTTAGTCGATTATCGAAATCAGGTTTGACCATGACCTATGGACCAACACTTAGTTTCGTCTAATTCATTATAAATTACTTTATATTTATTTTGTTCACTTGGACCTAATAGTAAATTCAAAGAGTCGAGGCTTTTGAGGCTTGCAGCCCCTTCTAGACTCTAGTAATTTTTTACACTGGATAGGCAATTTCTTAGCAAAAATATCCTCCTCTACTCATTATTCTTCCATCATTGATTTTATATTGGTGATTCTATTAGCTGTTCGTTATGTATCTTTTGATATGCACTGACAAGTTACTTGAAATGGCTCATGAAACAACAATTATATCACTCATCTAAGTTGAGCTTAAAGGCAAAGTACCGAGCCTGCCAACCAAATTAACTTTGCTTGCAGCCTTGCATATGCATTCCCAAACAACACTGTCATGGAGGCAAGAGAAGCATAAAAATCTGTTTACTCATTTTGTCATCTGAATTACTACATTTTGATCAAGAACATGTTTGTTTTCTTTTTCTTATTAAAACAGTACTTCACAATAAATACAATATACTTTTGAAGCAACAACTTCTAGATTATATTGCAGATCCTAGTAACTTGTACAGTTGTACATTAGAATTTTAGAATCATAATATACCATAAAAGTAATCAAATTAATATTTTAGAATAACTATAAAAAGGAAACATATTTCATTTATCACAGTGCTTTCCTCCAACTCTGCAACACCCCCCCCCCCACCCCCCCCCCCCCCCCCCCCCCCCCCGGCCCACCAAAAAAAAAAAAAACCACACCCAAGAATATAAAATTGGAAAATAGATGTCGACGTCGACAATTGGGATCAAGCATATAGCAGAGGGTCAAGCAAATATGAAGGTTTTCGAGAAGGAAAAAATGAATATTTCAAATTTGAATCACCCTGGTGGGAAGGAAAGACATTTCTGATCAAAGAATATGGGTCACGAAATTTTTCTACTTAAGAAATAATAAATAGGTAGAACACATGCAAATTGCTAGTATTTCAGAAGTTCCCAGTCAATTTCTCATCTTATCATATAAGACGATGATTCTCACCTTATATATATATATATATATATATATATATATATATATATATATATATATATATATAGGAGGGATCGGGATTCCCGCATTTTTGTATCCCCAAAGCATCCCATGATCATAACTGTAGAATCTTGTTTAAGTCATCTAATCTTAACAATTAAGATTTCAATGATTCAAATCAACAGTTAAGATTGGATAACTTAAACAAGATCCAACGGTTGTGATCATGGAAAAATTATAGGGATGCGTAAGAGTGGGGATCCCGATCCCTCCTCATAATCTTTGTGGCTTCCACCGCCCCTCCCTCCCCCGAGGCTTCCACCGTCGGATCCGAACCTCCCCGCCCCCTCTCCCTACGTCGAGATGGAGAAGGCGCACGCCACGGTGGCTGCGATGGGGCTGTGGGAAGCTCGGCGGCTGCTCCGGGACAGCACTCGACGGTCGTCCAAGACGGAAGAAACTACGGCGGCTTCGATAGAGGGGAGGTGCTCGGTGGTCGTGGGGGTAGAATATGATGGTCGATGGTGGCCTCGACGAGGACGACACCCTTTAGAGCCCGACCCTTCGAAGTTCGAAAACGAAGTCGACGGACTCGACCGCCTCGATGCAGTCGACTGGATTGGTGGTGGATGTGGTGGTGGTGGTGCTTGGTGGGGGTGGGATACATGACACAAAGATGGGAACTCAATTGTGACTCGGGACACAGAAACTCAGACTAAAAAAATATTTTCTGTAAAAAATTTACCAAACAAAATTTTTACTCTTTTTTTCAGAAAACTATTTTTCAGCGGAAAGTAACCAAACGCAAATTCAGAATCTGTATGTTCAGAAAATAACTTTATAACATATTCTCTGAAAACAGTTTTCAGAAAGAAATTTCAGAAAACATATCCAAACGGACCCTAAGTCTCCACCAATACGAAGGGATAATCTATCTACTTTGTATTCGTTTATTTCGAAAGGAAATCAAACAAGTTCTTTCTTCCTTGCCAATTTGCAAATAGTGATCAATATCGTCTTCTTTATAAAGGCAACGGGCAAGGATGGACGGGTTTCAGGATGACTAGGATCGGTACTTCGGCCTTCAATCTGAGTCAACCTCAATGTTGGACTTGCAAACTCACTACTCTAAACACTATCCGTCGGGTATGTATCAGCTTAGGCTGTAGATGAACGTAATATTGTTAAATAAAAAATCATAACTAAAACATTTTAAACAGATTTTATCTAAAGAAATTGATTTAAAAAGCCAGGCTAATTGCAGTAAATATCGTTCGTAATAATTTTTACAGCATCCTTTACTGCCCACGCTTGCACATGTAAATTTCGAGTATTTCAGTGAATAGTTCTGACACCATCTTGTGAGATTTTTATATTAGAACAACATTTTTCTCTGCATAAAATGAGTTTATTATGGTTCTTCATTCCTGATAACAGTATTGAACAATATTTCCTTGGCATCATTCTTAGAAGTCAGGTAAATGGATACTTACTCTTACAAATTCATCCATTCTTCAAATTTCAAGATTGTTGATTAATTAAGCTCTAAAACATTAGTCAAAGAGAGACAAAAACCAGAAGGATGCTTCATTCATTACATTGAACAAAATAATCCTTGAGCAAGCCATACACTACACTAGTTAAGTTCTAATGATGATGCAGGGTCAATAAGATGTACGTTATGCAAACAGTTATAAATGCAGCATAAGTGGGTACCTGAAGTCTGAAGTATCTGTTATTAATAATTTACTACTATCAATATTTATATATCTTTTTTGTTTATCAGGAAGAAAACATATTCTTACCATTTTACTGTAAATTTGGTAACTCTCGCATATCTAACTTTCGATGATAATCAATTAACGGAGATGAATCGACAGCTATATAGACTTCAAGTTTAACTTGATTTGTAATTTTGTCCTCGTAAGTCATAAAATACTAAATTATTAAGTATTATTTTTTATGTTGAAAGAAAAAAGGATCAAGTTTATTTGATGGTGCCTATGTTGTTAGTATCTTACAATACATGATAAGTGTCTTACGATAATATATATTATCATTTCGTTGCATATTGGTTGATCTGATACGATACATATAGGTTGATAGATAGTATCCTTCTTTAGTCATGTAATTAATACTTAAGAATCTGGATTCTAAGAACTAGATAGACTTGTTGAGATCAAAGAAATAAACATATCATGAGAAAAATATATCAAAACATGTTCCTATATTAATTTTCAAGTACAAACCTAACACCTAAAGTTATTGTATCATATTATGATTTTAATACATGCATCATCTCAATTTGACGACAAAAATGATCAATAGGTAAGAAATTAATAAAGCATTGAAAACTACGGAAGAAGAAAATAAAAATAGCACTGCAATAAGCTTCCCCAACCCCCCCCCCCCCCCGGAAAAAAAAAACTATGAAATAAAAAAAATCAAGTCTGTAACTATATTAACAATACGAGAGAGAAATTACGACTATCAGAAACTTCGGTCCGCAATGATCATGAGAAACCCTAGAAAAGAATGCGAAGATAAAAGAAGAAAGAAAAGGGCATCAAACCCCCAATTTTGCACTGATCAAGAAACGAATAGGAGCGATGAAATCCTATAAATTAAGCACAATTTACAAGCGAATAACAAAAAATCGAGAGAGAGAGAGAGAGAGAGAGAGTACCTGGCGATGGATTGGAGGAACGATGAGTTCTTCGGAGGAAAAACGAACTTGAGAAGAGATGGGGATGGACTGTGGAGAGACTGGGACATATAAAGCCTTGGCAGACCAGGGATAAATTTTAAACTTTACACCCACCAATTGGGCTCATTGTTTGGGAATTATATTTTTATGAAGCCCATACCTAATTCTATTGGAAGTTCATACAGAGAGAAGGGGGGGGGGGGGGGGGGGGGGGGGGGGGGTGCGCGGGGCGTAGCATTATTCAACCAAATCCAACCGTATAGAGATTTGGTTCGTTTCACAAAATTCGGTTCTGGTTCAAATTTAAAATAAAAAAATTTATTCCGTGCCGATTTCGGATTTGATTGAAAACAAAAATCAAATAAGATACATAAAATTATATAAGTACCCTTAATTATATACATATTTCAAATAAAAATGTGTATTTGGTTGTTTAAATTTTTAAAAAGAAAAAATTCTATGTATGTTTCTTGGATGCCATGGTCACTTGTCCAACAATAATTGTATGCATAGAAAAATATTTTAATATAACTTAAGCATAAGCCCAATTTTGGGCTCAACCCACTAACAAAAAAAAAAATTGCCCAAATAAATCGAATAAACCAAATTGATTATATCGATTTGGTTTGGCTTGGTTTGGTTCGGTTATACCTAATTTTGGTTCGATTTCAGTTTGAAATTTTAGAATTTTGGTTTATTCGGTTCTAACTATTTCAGTTCGGTTGAAATCGAGTATAGTGACTATTCACCCTAAAAAAAGGTTGCATAAACTATGGGTGAAGCGTTTGACCCCACCTTAGACATACAAGCTTTAAATCGGCTCTGTGTCGGGTCCTCTATGTAAAAAAATTCTTCCTCTATCCATTGATTATAAAGAAAATTTCTAAAATAACTAGAATATGATTACTCATATGTTATGTTGCATTATGAGTTGGATGTTGCATTATGAGTTGGAGTATCCATTTTGGTGAAAAGGCTTGCTTGGAGAATTGAAAAAAAAAAAAGTTAATGATTTATTCATGGTTCATCCAACAAAACCGATTGGAATCATGTGTTGATTGGAGGCTTGGGTGTCACGTCCTAGTCCTAAAATACGTAGGACCAAGACACGTGGCCATGACCAACTACGTATATAGCGGACTCCAACCCAATTCGAATACGCATACGATGTCAATAATCAGATCAAGCTATTTATAGGCCTCTATAATTACATCCTTGTCTCAATCGACAACATAAAATATAACAATGGACAATATGTACCATGTGTGCATCCCATACTACACTTGTCTGAATATACTCGAAAGAAATTATATGTATTTAAACAATATGATATCAAGAAAAGTACAAAAAAAATAGGGACATATGTAATTATGGAGGATACATGATTATTCTGAAAGTATTAGCACCATCAAAACACCAGAAGAAGATATGCCCAATTAACACAAATAACCTAGAAGGCAAACAGATCCTCAGAGGGACGTAGCAAGATACATATATAATATACACATCATATAAATAGAATAGATATCATGCACAAATAGAAGCACGCAATTATTTTCATCTCTTTCTCTTTTTACAAAAAAGGTTGGTAACAACTTCTTATAAAAGGGGGGAGGAAACTTGTTTATTTTGCTTACAAAGAATCTCTATTACAAAAGAATTCTAAGAATAAGTGAGAAACAAGAGATCTAGGGAGTGGTAGCGGTAGACTCAAGCCTACGGTCGGCTTCTTTATTCCATTGACGATTCGATACCGAGGATAGAGAGACCTCCTTAACTCTAACTCACAAGCATTGTGTGAAGGAGAGTTTTTGGTTGCAAGGGGCGCTTTATCTCGATCTTTCCACCTTCGATTCTTTCAAATGGCACAAGTCCTGTGGTATTTATAGGCAAACGACCTATCCTTGGACTTCGGTGCAGGGAAGAGGCAAACTCACTATTTTTGTCTTCCTACACCACTTGGCCTATCTGCGTGCGGGAACACTGCCTGCGCCTAGTTCAATAATGCATATAGTAGTGCACCAACACTTAGTTTTGAACATCCTACACCCAATACAGAGCATGTGGCATGTGCAAAGATACAAAGAATAAAATAAATCCCTCAAGCTATCAGTCGTCTGCTGACCACATATTTCGTCGGTTGCCAGCCTGCGCCACTACTTTCTGAAAACTATGCACTTGTCGGTTGACAGCCTACGCCATTATCGACCTTCGACTATTGTGCTTTCAACAACTAGTAGCCTGTGCCATTTGTTGTGTGCGAAACATGCCAAAGAGAGGACAAGTGGTGTCACGCTTTGACCCAAAAAATTGCTCGTCCTTGTATCGATTTTACCAAATCATCGTCCTCGCTAGGGCGTGATGCCGACGAGTCTGGAATTGTACTCGTACAAAACAAGATAACAAGTTCTTAAATGGTTATCTTTGATCTGATATTTAGCATCGGAAGAAAATAGAGTATACGAAACAATTATCTTTATTGATAAATGAACTAAGGTTACAAAGGCTTTCGATAGCCCAATTGAATTTGTCGGATTGGCTTACAATACTTAGGTTCTCTCTTGCCCACAAAGGATTTTACCGTTCCATACATCATGTCTTCTATATCTCGGCCGTATCAATCTTGTTGCAAGTTCGAGCGTTAATGCGGTCGCACGTCTCAAAATGCTACAACATTCTATACCTCAGCGTGTTCATGCCACTACTAAAATCTGTCAAATCAGTGACATCTCAGGACGTCGCTAAATAGGGAAAAAAACGTCGCTAATATCGATTAGCGACGTATTTAGCGATGTTTACACGTAGTCGCGATTAACCTAGTCGCTAAACCACAAAACGTCGCAATACGTCGCTATTGCGACGACATTTAGCGACGATGACACGTCGCTAATTCAGCGACGACCAGCGACGTAAAACGTCATCATTTACCGACGTAACCTAGCGACGTTGAGCGACTTGACATGCATCGATGCTGACCTGACTTGAGAGCCAAATGGCGACGTTCTGCGACTTTGGTACGTTGCTATAGTACCGAGATATAGCGACGTTTAGCGACGTCTTACGTAGCGACGTTTAGTGACGATCAGCGACGGTATTCATCACAGTTAGCGACGTTGTGATACTTACTTAGCGACGTTACCGTCGTCGCTGGACGTCGCTGAGAGTCGCTGAACGTCGCTAATCTTGAAAAAAAATAAAAAAAATTACAGCATTTGCAGCATCCCCTGTAGCATTTGTAGTATCCCCTGCAGCATTTGCAGCATCCCCTACACCATTTGTTACAACAACGACGGTGTGTATCACGAACACAATATCAAACAACACAGATACACACAATCACGAACACGTTTGAAACACAATCTCATCAATCAACACAGATATATGAAAATTTGTAACAACAATATCAAACACAATGGTCCACTTAAGAATAATGTATGTATAACCACATAAAAGACCCAACAATGGGCCATCACACAACAATATATATGTCGACTACGGCTGATCAGGAGGAGCATCACCGCTCCTGGAAAGAAGGTAAGCATACTGCTCCGGTGTAAGAACCACCGACGACGATGAAGGAGGAGGCAATGCAACCGCTGAAGAAGGAGGCAGTGTAACCGCTGGAGATGGGTACGTCCGCGTCTCCTCTAGGGCTCACAGTCTGGCGCTGTATTGCTCCATGTAAGCCGCTATCCTAGTAACGGTGTCGTGAATGGACTCCTGTGTCCCCTGTACGCGCTGCACGGTGCGCTCGAGCTCGTCAAAGCATGCGGTGACCGACGCAGCGTCTCCTTGCGCCTGAGACCCTGGATGCTCAGCAATCCTCCTCAGCATATCGTCGCGCAGCTCAGTAATCTGGCGGACAATGGTCTCCTCGACTCGGGACGACTCGGCCTGTGACGGCTGTGAATGCGCACTGGAAGAGGGAGCCCTGGATGCCTGCGTCGCAACAAATGTGCCGTAGGACCCCGTACCGTAGTACGTACCCCTCTGAATACCACCAACAGTGGTCTTCCAGAGCTCGTCCTCCGACTGAGGCAAAGAGGGCTGCGATGTACCAACCCCTCCCTCTGCCGGTGCACTAGCACTCGCACGCTCATCACGTAGCCTAACATACTCTTCCTAGAAATCATTGTGCATCTCTATACATCAGTACTTACCTAAATTAGCCTAATAAACGTCTAAAATATTTAATTATTATTAAGTATATGGTTATCTGTATATTCTTCAAGTTGTGTTAAAAATTAACGAAATCTAAATTAGTACTTACATAGCTCTGAATAACCCGGTCGTCGATGAGCTTTCCGTCCTTCCGATGGGTGGCCAGAAAGACGGTCACCATGTTTGCGTTCTCACCCCTCTTTACCTGCATGTTTGTTATATTTTATTCTTTAGTAAAATAGAAAATTATATACTCCTACTATCAATAAAGTCTTATATACTGCAATAAATTATATACCAGACGACGAAAATGCTCCGTCATAGGAATCGATCCACCACACCACTTTCCGGCCCTCGTCCTAGCCGCCTTCGCCTTCTCCGACCGCTCTCTGTACGGGGGCTCCTCAAATCGAGCCCTCATCGTGGTCCACTGGTCAGGTGTGATCCAACCAGCAATCGGCTTTCCGGAGTGCTGACGAGCTTTCTGATCGTCAATTGCATCACGGATCAACTTGGCGGCGATGGCAGGAAACTGCCTCTCAATCTGCTCGGCCCGGTGTGGTGGATAAAAATAAGTCCTCTACAAGAATTACAAATTAAAATAATAAGTTCTAAAAATGCTTAAAATTATATTAATCATACTAAATTAACTATCTTTAGTTACCTTGAAGTAGGCAAACCAGAATGCCTTTCTCTCTTCCGAGGCATCCGAGTAGTTGATCCACGGACCCCCATAGTTGGACCTTAGAAAGGAGCCCAACGCTCTCTGTACCGACGAGGGACGATATCTGTATACAACGATAACCGACGTATTAATGAATATATATAGATATACAGACATGCATAAAATATATATATATATATATATATATATATATATATATATATATATATATATTCATTTAACTTACTTCGTAGGACCGTTGTAATGCTTGTGGTTCGTATTACGTATTTGGAATACGTATACGTATTTTATCTTGTATTGCTTAATTTCTGGCTTAGCTTTTCCTTCTTGGCTCGGTTTATTCTTGGTCCGGGTTGGCTTGGTTCGGTTTGGGATTTGCTATTGGTTCATGATGAACCCTTGGGTGAACCCCTACCTACCACCACCATTTGTATTTATTAGCCCCCTTCTCATTCTCTCTCTTCATTTATTATCTTCTTCTTCCTCATTTACTTCTTACCTACCAGAGAGAGAAGAGAGAGGTCTAGGCAAGTGCAACTTGCTTCATGGAGGAACTCTGATTTTATTGCTTTATTCTTTTCCTTACAGCATTCTAACTTACTTTAGAACTTGGCATTTTTACTTTCCATGGCTAGATTCTTGTAGATCTATATTTATATTATTTTTGGATTTCTTGGATTTGATCTACTTAATCTTGTTATTTCCGAGATTTGATGGTGCTATGTTGTAGAGAATCTCGTTCTACCCCATTTTGACCTATGGAAGTTCGGATTTGGGCTCCGGATGAAGGTTTTATGAAGCTTGGAAGGCATGGGCTCATAGTGTTCTTCTCCTCGAAAATTTGGAGAAGAAGAACAGTTCCATGGCGCATAGCTGTACTTGACCGCATGAGTATTCATGTGGCAAGTCGCCCCCAGCCGCATGAAACCCTTGTACTTCTAAGCCGCATGAAACTTAGTCCCAGCCGCATGAGGCTGAGTCCCATTCTTAGCCGCATGGGCTCATTTCTCATCAGCCGCATGAGTCTATATGGACTTAGCTGCATTGTGGGAGCAACTATTTAAACCGCATATGCAACTGTCACCCCCCCCAGCCGCATAAGCAATCGCATTGACCTAGCCGCATGGATCTTGCTCCGCGAGCCGCATGAACCCGAGTCCGTTCCAGCCGCATGAGAACCCTTTCCTTTGAGCCGCATGCGCCCTTGCTTATGTAGCCACATGTGTGCCCGCTATATCGAGCCGCATGGATTTCCTTCCCCTCAACCGCATGAGGCCCAGTCATTTCCTGGCCGCATGGACTTCCAGCAAACCCTGAGCCGCATGCGCCTTGGGCTTCTTTCTAGCCGCATGAAGCCGCGCGCCTGCTCTATGTTGAACCCAAACCGTTGGCCGTATGGAACCACCGATTCAGCCGCATGGGCTGTTCTCTTCTTGCCGCATGAGATCCATCCTGGCCGCATATGCCTTAGCCGCATGGCTCTTCTATAGCCCTGAATATTGATATTTTATTAGATATTTTACGTCCATTTTATATCCTTACGCCTTTTATCCTGAACTTGAAAATCATGAATTCATTTGATATGTTTGGAATTGATAATTGAGCACGACCTGACAGTGACCCGTAGTGGTGCACTCCTGACATGACTAACCTGACATGACCTGATAGTGGCCCATCGTGACGCACTCCTGACAAGTACACCTGACATGATTATCTCGAATAGCTGTTGCGACGGCTACCTGACATGACATGACCTGTGTAATTAATCCTGGACATCGTGGGCGATTGTGCTTGTATAAATAATCCAGTCATGTCTTGCATCATGTCTAGGAGGGGACTCCTGAGTACCACGGTCAGGAGTAACCATTGAAACGGACTAAGGCTAATAACTAGATTAATACACTAGTCATAAAGAGATCTCCCAGCTACAGGCAATCCCGTTACCTGGGCACGCCTTGGAATTTGTAGCCTGCCGTCGAGTAGGGCACGTTTCCAGCACACTGTCATGTGTTGCACCCTTCAAGCTACCTAAGGATATATGCGTTTTCTGGACGATGTACCCACCTGAATTCAACTCTAATTCTTTTAACCCGGGTAACCTGGATGGTCTGCAGGGCTTGTGGCTGTGGAATAATCTCACTGCATCTTGTTAGTAATTAGGCTTGTGACAACCCTAGTTAGTTAAAGTATCAAGCCGTAATTCTTGCTTGGCCGTGAAGTGATTGGATGGAGCCTAACCAGTCTAGTCTTGCCCTGATCCTGTTCCAGATTATTGAATGACCAGAATGCTTGTATTTATTTTACCGATAAATGGTGAGAATTCCAAGTTCTGTTTAGACGAAGGGTTACAACCCCGGTCCTTGTTTGGTTTACGGGTTGTAACCTGGTTATCTGAATAGTTCCATGGTTATCTCGTCGTATATCATCATGATGTATTTTTTTTATTCCAGTTCTTACCTTATTTATATCTTGTGCTGATTGCTAGTTTTAGTTCCTAAGTGAAGCTTCCTTTGTGGCACTTGCTCTTTCTGCGATCTGACCCAGCTAGTTTTGTATGGCCAGATTTCGGAGCAGCTCCAGAGGATCTACCGACCTTCCAGCCAGATGGTGGCCACTAGATGAAAACCTGGCAACGAGTGGGTTTATTTTTGATCTCCCACTTTATTGTAAAAATATTCTTTTAAGGCGTTTAGCCGACGAGCACCTATTTAGCTCGATTGCACTTTACTTACTGTCTGCCTACGGGCTGTAACATGATTGACAGATCCTAGGGTTGATCATGTATGACTAAACTCTTGCTAGTCCTAACATTTTGTAACGACTAGCTTCATGATCAGCTGAATATGTAATGTTTGGGACGCCTTACTATTGTATATTTAATGATCATACCTCTTGTAACCTTTTACTTACTTGCTTGTGATTGAGACACTAGGCTTGTTCATGACCTTAAGAGACTGTTGGCTTGTAGATAAACCCTCATGTATCTAGACAGCCGTGACCGTATAGCGAGATGGATTCCATTTCATATACGTAGCTGGCTATGTCTGCCCCCGCTCTCCAGTATTCTGGTTCTGGGGCGTGACAACCGTCGGCCCAAATCTCCATCCTCGTCTCGTCCTGAGGTGCGCATGGAGGGTCGCTCTGGTATCGATCCGCCCGGGCGGGAGTAGGGACTACCTCCTCCACCTGCTCCCCACCCGCCATGCTGCTGTCAGCGGTAGGAAGGCTAGGGGAAGGAGTATGATCAGCAAGCCTGGAACTGCTCGTCGCAGGTGTACTGCCACCCGGACCTGCGATCGTATGGTACAATGGAGTGCTCTGGTCAGACGATGGTCCGGAGCCATCCTCTGGTAACGGAGCTCTCTGCCCACCTAAGGACACGGCTCGTCCTGGCCTATCTCCGCGTCATCCTGAGGTGCCTCCGCGTCGTCCTGCCATGCTGATAATAACATTGGAGTTCATAATTTAAGACTACAGAAATATGAATACATCAAAATCACAGTTTATGATTGAAAATATAAATAAAAACAATAACAGTTTAGAAATATCTGCATACATTGGAATTCATAATTTAAGTTTTCAAAAATGATCATAGTTCATAATTTAAGATTACAGAAATATGAATACATCAAAATCACAGTTTCTCAATCATCCTCTGAAAATTCATCTTCTTCGTTTGCCTCCTCCTCCTCTTCATCCTCTTCCTCTTCCTCCTCATCGTCACTAGCATCTCCTTCGTCTTCCCCTTCGGATACTTGTACCTCTTCTACACAAGTAGATATTGAATGGGGAACTTCTACTGAGTCAACATCAACTGTATTAGGTACAAGAGGCAGCTCGTCCTCCTGATAAGCCACTTCGTCGACGTCGTATGTATTTCTGGCTTTAGTCTTGCATACTGCCCACCAGTCGTACCTCGTTGTTCCCCGTCTAGGATATGTTGTAAAATATACGAGTTGAGCTTGACTTGCTAGGATAAATGGTTCGTATCCTTGGTATCGACGACGGTAGTTAATATCCACAAGACCATGCTTGTCAATTTTCCATCCTTGGTCTTGTATGGGATCGAACCAATCAACGATTGTACATCCACAAACGGTTCCGCATATAGTAATTCATATCCATTTTAAGATAATTCTGCAAAGATTGACACAGATAATAATTCATCAGGATGACGATTGTATATCCATAAACGGTTCTGCATAATTGCCAAGTGTGGGGACAAATGGCTAAGAACACAACCCAAAATTCATTCTAGCATACATTAGTTTGAATCATCTATGTTCTGTACATATGGTGTAGTATATGTTCTTATCGAATCTAGTATCTGAAGGATGTAACAAAATCAAGATGAACCCACATAATGTAATACTAAGACATTATCTACTACTAAAAGATGTAGTGATAGGTTGTCGTATCATCATTGCCGAGGGATGGGGGTCGGAGGACAGTCAATTTTATCTACGGCTACATAGTTTCTGTTTCGCCAGTCGAATAGCTGCATGGACTATATCCTGATCACGATGTCGTACCGTAGATTAATGCAAATTCTTTATAGCAAATATCGTACATAGATTTCTGTCTCGCCAGTCGAATGGCAGATAATTATACAAATCAAACTAGTCTTAAATACTGGTACCAACTGCCTGAACATGACAGTCCCTAATTTGTACTGGATTTATCCTACCTCTGAGTTTCATACATATTAAAAAGGAAGGCATTTACTGTTAACAAGATAACCTGTCATGAATTGAACAACAGGCAGACTTAGATTTAGGATTTAAAATATGGTATTCAGGTCAACTTAATTCAGTCAAAGGGTACTGAACAGAAAGTCTAATTAAGACTTTCAACTAAGCAGGCAGCCTGGACTGCTGTTCAGAACTTGGCAGGCAAAATCTCATACCATCTGATGACAAACCTATACACACCCTTGCCCAAACCATTTGTTTCAGTAGGTAAAACATTCCAGGTTACTCAAGTAACCTGTCGTGCAACATTTGGTGTCAACAACATTCCTTGTTAATTGTAACATGCATACTATCATATCCCAACTCTGCCAAAACCTGACCAACATATCCTACACTAATTATTCTATATTTCAGTAATGTCAGTGAGCTAAATCATACTCAACTGTCGAGAATACTTAGGAGAAAACTCATTCACAGGATTAGTATCCATCCTTCGTGACATAGCTAAAATTTTATAGGGCTCGATAATAATTATTAGTTAATTTATTCATCATTTCAAAACCCTGAAAATACACAAAAAACTCCCAGTATCAGTAAATAGGGCTCGAACCCTAAATTAGAATTCGAATCCAAGCAAAACATCAAATTGACAGTTGATATGCCCAAAAAACTTCCAGTATCAGTATATAGGTGTCACACTGTGAGTCTCGTGTCCACACAGTGGGACACGACGTGTCCAAACCAACAAAATAGGTGTCACATGAACTAGAAGCGAGTCCACGCTCTCGTGTCCCCCGCAGCGAGTCCACTGTGAGTCTCGTGTCCCCCGCAGCGAGTCCACGCTCTCGTGGACACGAACTAGAAGCGAGAGAGAGAGAGCTAGAAGACGAGGAGAAACTGGGAAGCGGGGACAGGGGAGGAGCTACCTGAGGAAGGAGGAGGAGGAGGGAGATCGCCAGAGGAGCGCCGCGGAGGAGGAGACCGGAGGAGGGAAATCGCCGGAGGAGCGTCGCGGAGGAGGAGCGCGCAAAAAATTGGAGGAAAAATTTGTGAATGATCGAAAAGGAAACCCTCATCGCCTATATAAAACATTTAGCGACGTCCTTCTCGGCCGTCGCGAAATGTCGCTGATATTTAATAAACGGCGATGCTGCTTAAAATGCGTCGCTACACGTCGCTATATTAGCGACGTGTACCGACGAACTTGCGACGCAGATTCCCATTTAACAAATTGTAGCCGCTAGACGTCGCTATTAGTCGCTGTTGGCGACAAACAGCGACGTCTTAGATAAACGTCGCTAAACCCCCAAATATTAGTGACGTTTTATCTTGGAGTCGCTAAATACATCGCTGATATGACTTATTTTGGTAGTGAGCGAAGTTCCGCCGCAAGCAGATCATTCCTTGAACCTGCAAGCAACCTAGTGGGAGATCAGTACTAATCGTCTCATGTACTAATCAAAGACCCACTTTACTACACCGACATTAAGTAGATATATAGATCATGCAGCTTAACTTATGATCTTTCTATATTTGCCTTAAGGATAGGTTTCATGGCATATTCGAAAGAAGTAAAGCATGTTATTTCATGGCAAGCATGTTATCGATGATTCGCATAAGCAAACATGAAACCAATAACACTTTTGTGTTGTTTCATGACTTCTTACCAACATCGACGCACTCACCCTTGTACTGACGCAAGATGAATACACCTACCATCTTTTTCTGTCATGTTATAAGTGCTCTCTATGTAGGATCTCTGTGTGCTTGCACTTTTGGCCCACCGTTCCTTAACTATATGAAGGTCGTTGGCGTATCCGCGCCAGAATGGAATTCTACCTTGTTTCTCTTCTCCAATTGGGTAACCCAATGCCCTCCCTATACGAGATGCTAGCTCATTTCGGAGGACGCCAAACTTACCATCATTGTGGTTCAACACATCGATAATCGGTTGCAAGTCACCTTACGAATGTGTATCCTCAAGATTAACCATCCCTCCTAGGCTGAACGGTCCCGGTGCCCCAACCAACACCGTTCACGGGAAATCAACACACCCGTGCACGGGCAATGTAGCGCCCCGCTTTCGATAGGCGACAGAACTTCATAATATGCTAGCGCCGAGTCAGATCGGCCGGGAACTCAGATGGCCATCTGACTCGATCGCTAAGCTTGGTAAACGTTAACGCCTTGCGGCATCGATTCAATTCGATTTGGACGGAAGATACGAGAATCGATCCAACTAATGGAACGACTTCTGTTGGAACAAGTCCTAGATGCAGCGGGCTGCGTCTCGGCGCGCGAGCTCTCTATAAGAGTCCCTTCGACGGGACCGGACCGCTGTATGGTTTTCTTGGAGCTTTACCGCTTGGCTTGATTGAAGTGCTTTCGCGTCGTTTTCAAGGATGCAATTACAAATTTCGATGCAAGGGGAAAAGAAGGAAATCTAACAAAGTGTTGATGCATTGCAGGAGCTCGCGTAACTAAGGATTGACGTTGCGTAGCGCTTCGACGACCTGCACGAAGCCAAGTAATCGGTGGGTGATTCGGCCTTCTTTTCTATTCTGTCCCGCAAACTTAAATCCTTGCTTCGAATCTATTCAAATCGAACGATGCCAAGTTAATTGCATGCCAATCCACTAAGTCAAGAACTCGGAAAAAACGTATCGATTTACAAATACAAGTTTTTCACATAAACCAAAAAGTTTAAGGTTTACAGAAAAAGATAGACTATTTCAAGTGCTGCAAAATATTATGAAACGTGAACATGGGTTTTGATGCCTCGGATAAATTTGGTGCCTACGGGACGCTAAATCGAGTGTATGGCTTCGGGGAAAATGAATCGATGCATAAGTTGCCATAAATGATAATGTCGTTGAATACTGTCCGCGCTATACAAAACTGTTGCATATGTTAAACTGTTCACGCATTGGCATGGTCATGGACAGCTTGTGCACAAGTTGATATTTTTCCTCGAATCGATATCCGGGGCATCGGAATCGAATCGGCCTAGGGGGAATGAATAATCGTGCTTCGGCACTGATGCATTGCGGGACCGTCAGTCAGGCTTGCAACCTAGACTGAGCGGGCCGAAATGCCGTTGAGATAGTCCCACGTGATGTGTAACATTAATGACCGCATATAAGATAGCAGCATGCTCACCTATTGTCTTATGCAGGGTAAATATTATCTCTGTTTTCATGCAGGGACGAGCACGGCCGTGGTAAGAAATATGATAAACTGCTATATTTTACTGTATGCTTTATTACGCAAAGATGGCTATCGAATATGAACTGAATTCATTTAGTTCTAATAGAAAGACAACTCTAAAGCATGCCTACCCTAACAATCAGAGTCGGTTTAGACGAGTGGGTTCGTCTCGTCCACTTAGCAAGTGTGCTAATCCCATTCCCCCAATTTCCCCAGGTGCGACGGGCGCGCCCAACTAAACTGGAGCTGAAGTACGGAGAGGCGTTTTGAAGCTCTTCCTATGCAGAAGTATTTTGAAGCCAATTCAAGTCGACGGCTTTGTATAAAGGGGCGAATGTATGGAACGGCAAGCGTTAGTTCAGGCAACTTGTCGAATGTATCTTCTTTCTGTTTTAAATCAATGTAGCCGCAACGGCATCCAATGTAAATTACAACTTGTACTTCGTTGCAAGCTATGAATGAAAAGCATTTCTATCTTCCTATACTGCGTCTTATATTCTGATGTGAATTGTGAAGTTTCGACTTGGCGTATTCATATCAAAATTTAACGGTAACCATTTGAGAACTTGTCATCTTGTCTTGCACGAGCGCAACTCCAGGCTCGTGCGGCATCACGCCTTAGCGAGGACGATCGAATCGGCAAAGTAATACCGGGGACGAACGGTTTGTCGACTCGGGGCGTGACAAATTGGTATCAGAGCTCAGTTATGTTTCCTCGGATTTTCGAAAGATGTTTCATTATTGGAATGTCCGTTGCGATGGCTCGATTGAATGCTTGTCGGCATGTTGCGTGAAATAAGAGTTCCATACAGGTAAGCCCGTAGATATTTTTGAAAAATACTAACGGGTTTACTCTATTTTGTAGGAATGACTAAGAAAAGGAACAATCCCGCCCCAACCCAAACTGTAGATAGTACGTCGAGCACAAAAAGCACCGAGCCTAGCGAGACGACTATGCAAAAGATGCTACAGTTGATGGAGCTGCAGCAGCAGCAGCTTCAGACACAATTCAAAGCCCAATTCGAAGCGCAACAAAGACAGATGAATGCCCTGACACAGATAGTCAGCAGAATGGCGGGCAACACGAAGACGACGGACGAAGGGCCCGAGGGATACTAAGGCAACCAAGAAGAAAACGAGGAAGAAGAGACTCAACCGCAAATGATAGATTCTTCTTCCTTGTTCAAGGCAAAGGAGTTCCGCAAGATGAATCCACCGAAGTTCAACGGCCGAGCGGAGCCCGATGTAATCGTAGGATGGCTCGCGGAGATGGAGGACCTGTTTAATCTGCTTAGCATTGAAGGGTCCCAGCGGGTAACTTGTGCGGCGTTACAGCTGCAACTGAGGGCGTACGACTGGTGGGCCGCTAAAAAGTAGGAGATCTATGAAGCCGATACAGACGCCACGATCTCCTGGAAAATATTCAAGGAAGCCTTCCTCGAACAATACGTTCCTCGCGCCGTCCGTCAACAAAAAGAAGACGAGTTCATGACGCTGCGACAGGGAAATATGTCTGTCGACGACTATGATTCGAGCTTCTCAAAGCTGGCGAAGTTTGCCGGCGCCTTTCTGCCCGACAAGGAAGCCTAGTGTGAACGCTTCCAACAGGGCCTAAATGACGAACTGCGAAGGGACGTCGTGAATCAAAGGTGCCGAACATACCGTGAATCCTATAATGCCGCTCTTAATAGTGAACGCATCTTTGGCCATATGTCGAGTAGAGGCATCCGTAACCACTTCAACAAGCGTCCTAACGACGCCGGCGCCGGGAGATCGGGAATAACAAAGCGTCCGAACAGGTTCGATGACCGAGGCCATGGCAGTCAGCACTGCACCAGGTGCGGTAGGCATGGGCACCGAACCGTCGACTGCGTCACGAGATCTTGCTATAAGTGTGGCGAGGTAGGCCATATAGTTACATATTGTCCGCACAAAGGTCCGAATCAACACAACCCACCGAGGAACGTCCCGAACCCGCATAAAGCGCCGATATTGCAAGGCGCAAATGCGGTGCCCGTCAACCAGCAGAACCAACGCCACGGAGCTCAAGGCCGAGTTTATGCCTTAACTCGGGACGAGGCGTACGCGTCCGATACTGTTGTAACAGGTATATTACTCTACAAAAGTATACCTGCACGAGTCCTATTTGATTCGGGTGTGACGCATAGCTTTATATCTGCTGATTTTGCGAAAGAAAATAAAATAACCATGCAATCACTAGATATAAATATTAGCGTTAGCACTCCGTCGGGAGTCGATATGCCTGCAAACTTTATTTGTAGGGATGGCCACATTTGCGTCGGGGGAAGATATCTATCCTTGGATGCCGTCGTGCTAGACATCAAAGATTACGACATAATCCTGGGCATAGATTGGTTGGGCGCTTGTCGTGCAACGATCGAGTGCGCGGAGAAGAGAGTGGTGTTTTGCCTTCCTGGCGAGACAAAGTTCTCATATTCGTGCGGTACGGCCTCGAAGACGGCGATGATGGTGTCGGCAATCTCGGCAAGGCGTATGCTACGTTCCGGCTGTGCGGGATACTTGGCATCAGTTCGAGACACGCGGACGGATAATACAAACACAATGCAGACTGATGTTGTGGCAGATTTTCCTGACGTCTTTCCTGACGAGATGCTCAGGATGCCGCCGGATCGAGAAATTGAATTCAGCATCGACACCTTTCCAGATACGCGGCCGATATCAAAGGCGCCTTACCGAATGGCTCCAGCAGAACTGAAGGAGCTGAAGGTGCAATTACAAGAGTTGCTAGACCGCGGATTTATTCGCCCTAGCGTCTCTCCGTAGGGAGCTCCCGTACTGTTCGTGAAGAAGAAAGATGGGTCGTTGCGGCTATACATCGACTATCGGGAACTCAACAAGGC
The DNA here is from genome assembly GCA_029216955.1 of Iris pallida. Taxonomy (NCBI): domain Eukaryota; kingdom Viridiplantae; phylum Streptophyta; class Magnoliopsida; order Asparagales; family Iridaceae; genus Iris; species Iris pallida. Next base: position 5,590,681 of record JANAVB010027994.1, read on the forward strand.
GACCGTGCGGAACAAGTATCCTTTGCCGCGAATCGACGACTTGTTTGACCAACTGCAAGGCGCGGCAATATTTTCAAAAATCGATCTTCGTTCAGGCTATCATCAGTTGAAGATCAAATCCGACGACATATCGAAGTCTGCCTTCCGCACTCGATATGGTCATTACGAATTCCTCGTCATGCCGTTCGGTTTGACGAATGCCCCTGCCGCTTTCATGGATCTGATGAACCGAGTCTTCCGACCTCAAATAGATAAATTTGTAGTCGTATTCATCGACGATATCCTTGTCTACTCAAAGAATCGGGAAGAGCACGCGGAACATTTGAAGACGGTACTGCAGATTCTGCGTGAAAACAAATTGTACGCCAAGCAGAGTAAGTGCGAGTTCTGGATGAGTAGCGTGACATTCCTTGGGCACGTAATCTCTGCCGAAGGTGTCGCGGTGGACCCAAAGAATATTGATGCGGTGGTGGATTAGAAACGACCTGCCTCGGCTAGCGACATTCGGAGCTTCCTGGGCTTAGCGGGCTACTATCGTAGATTCGTGCGAAGCTTCTCAAAACTAGCGTCGTCTCTGACTCGCCTCACCCAGAAGGGAGTAGTATTCGAATGGAGCGACGACTGTGAATCCAGCTTTCAAGAGTTGAAGCAACGGCTCGTCTCAGCTCCAATCCTTGCACTTGACGGTCCCGAAGGCTTTCAGATATTCAGCGACGCGTCAGGAACTGGCCTCGGGTGCGTACTCATGCAGAGAGACAAAGTCATCTCCTACGCTTCACGGTAGTTGAAGCAGCACGAGAAAAATTACCCGACGCACGACTTAGAATTGGCGGCAATCGTCTTTGCATTGAAGTTATGGCGGCACTATCTCTATGGTGTAGCATGCAGAATCTACACAGATCATAAAAGCCTGAAGTACTTGTTCACGCAACGGGAACTCAACCTACGACAGCGACGATGGCTCGAACTCATAAAAGATTACGAGCTAACGATCGAGTACACGCCGGGCAAGGGAAACGTGGTGGCCGACGCACTCAGCAGAATGTTTATGGGAACACTGGCCATAAATAAGGAGATAAAGCGAGACCTTGAAGCGATGGGTATCGAACTCGGAATTGAGTATCGACACCTGCACCTAGCTCAACTGAAGTTAGGATCGAGCCTGCTTAGCAAGATAAAGACCGCACAGGAGGACGACTCATTCCTGAAGAAGATACGCGAGCTGATTTCAACGGGAAGGGCGACTGACTTTGCGGAAGACGGAGACGGGACGATGCGACTAAAGGGAAGGCTCTGCATTCCTGAAACTGCCGAACTCAGAAAAGAAATTCTGACGGAGGCGCATTATATGAAGTACTCGTTACATCCTGGGAGCACCAAGATGTACAAGGACTTGTGCACAAACTTTTGGTGGCACGGCATGAAGAAAGACGTGGCTACGTTCGTATCGCAATGCATGGCATGTCAGCAGGTGAAGGCGGAACACCAGAGGCCCGGCAGAGAGCTGCAGAACATCCCCATTCCCGAGTGGAAGTGGGACAATATCTCGATGGATTTCATTATGGGATTTCCGAAGACGCCGTGGGGGAATGACGCAATTTGGGTCATTGTTGATAGATTGACCAAGTCGGCTCACTTCATCGCAATTAAAGTAGGATGGAGCGTCGATCGGTTAGCGCAAATCTACGTCGATGAGATTGTTCGACTGCACGGGGTGCCGGCCTCAATAATTTCGGACAGAGACGGGCGATTCCTATCGCGTTTCTGGACGAGCCTCCAAGCGGCGATGGGAACCAAACTGAACTTTAGTTCGACGTACCATCCCCAAACAGACGGACAGACGGAGAGGGTGAATCAAATCCTAGAAGACATGCTGCGTCTGTGTGCGATCGACCTAAAGACTAGTTGGGATACGCATTTGCCGCTTGCGGAGTTTGCGTATAACAACAGTTATCAGTCGAGTATTCGGATGGCTCCATACGAAGCGCTCTACGGGAGGAAGTGCCGTTCGCCGATATGCTGGGATGACGTCGGAGAGCGACAAGTGCTGGGACCGAAACTAGTGGAGCAGGCCGTCGAAAAGGTCCGCTTGATTCGAGATAGACTCCGCATCGCGCAAAGTCGACAAAAGAGCTACGCAGATCTTCGTCGACGACCACTAGAGTTCTTGGCCGGGGACCATGTGTTTCTGAACGTAACGCCCATGCGCGGAGTGATGCGGTTCGGCGTTAAAGGCAAATTGAGCCCGAGATTTGTAGGCCCCTTCGAGATCATTGAGCGAGTTGTGACGGTTGCTTATCGGATCGCACTACCTCCTGCCTTAGCCGATGTGTACGATGTTTTTTACGTTTCACAACTTCGAAAATACGTGCACGATCCAAGTCATGTGGTTAGCTTCGATCAGTTGGAGCTACGTACTGACTTGTCTTACTCGGAGGAGCCTATTCAAATTTTGGACCGCAAGGAAAAGGTGCTACAAAATCGGTCGATGTCCTTGGTCCGCGTGCTTTGGCGGAACCATACAGTCGAGGAGTCGACGTGGAAGATGGAGGCGGAGATGAAGGAGAAGTACCCTGCGTTGTTCGTCTAAATTAAGGCCCGACCCTTGTTCTTAAGTTTCGGGACGAAACTTTTTCTTAGTGGTATATTATGTAGCGCCCCGCTTTCGATAGGCGACGGAACTTCATAATATGCTAGCGCCGAGTCAGATCGGCCGGGAACTCAGATGGCCATCTGACTCGATCGCTAAGCTTGGTAAACGTTAACGCCTTGCGGCATCGATTCAATTCGATTTGGACGGAAGATACGAGAATCGATCCAACTAATGGAACGACTTCTGTTGGAACAAGTCCTAGATGCAGCGGGCTGCGTCTCGGCGCGCGAGCTCTCTATAAGAGTCCCTTCGACGGGACCGGACCGCTGTATGGTTTTCTTGGAGCTTTACCGCTTGGCTTGATTGAAGTGCTTTCGCGTCGTTTTCAAGGATGCAATTACAAATTTCGATGCAAGGGGAAAAGAAGGAAATCTAACAAAGTGTTGATGCATTGCAGGAGCTCGCATAACTAAGGATTGACGTTGCGTAGCGCTTCGACGACCTGCACGAAGCCAAGTAATCGGTGGGTGATTCGGCCTTCTTTTCTATTCTGTCCCGCAAACTTAAATCCTTGCTTCGAATCCATTCAAATCGAACGATGCCAAGTTAATTGCATGCCAATCCACTAAGTCAAGAACTCGGGAAAAATGTATCGATTTACAAATACAAGTTTTTCACATAAACCAAAAAGTTTAAGGTTTACAGAAAAAGATAGACTATTTCAAGTGCTGCAAAATATTATGAAACGTGAACATGGGTTTTGATGCCTCGGATAAATTTGGTGCCTACGGGACGCTAAATCGAGTGTATGGCTTCGGGGAAAATGAATCGATGCATAAGTTGCCATAAATGATAATGTCGTTGAATACTGTCCGCGTTATACAAAACTGTTGCATATGTTAAACTGTTCACGTATTGGCATGGTCATGGACAGCTTGTGCACAAGTTGATATTTTTCCTCGAATCGATATCCGGGGCATCGGAATCGAATCGGCCTAGGGGGAATGAATAATCGTGCTTCGGCACTGATACATTGCGGGACCGTCAGTCAGGCTTGCAACCTAGACTGAGCGGGCCGAAATGCCGTTGAGATAGTCCCACGTGATGTGTAACATCAATGACCGCATATAAGTTAGTAGCATGCTCACCTATTGTCTTATGCAGGGTAAATATTATCTCTGTTTTCATGCAGGGACGAGCACGGCCGTGGTAAGAAATATGATAAACTGCTATGTTTTACTGTATGCTTTATTACGCAAAGATGGCTATCGAATATGAACTGAATTCATTTAGTTCTAATAGAAAGACAACTCTAAAGCATGCCTACCCTAACAATCAGAGTCGGTTTAGACGAGTGGGTTCGTCTCGTCCACTTAGCAAGTGTGCTAATCCCATTCCCCCAATTGCCCCAGGTACGACGGGCGCGCCCAACTAAACTGGAGCTGAAGTACGGAGAGGCGTTTTGAAGCTCTTCCTATACAGAAGTATTTTGAAGCCAATTCAAGTCGACGGCTTTGTATAAAGGGGCGAATGTATGGAACGGCAAGCGTTAGTTCAGGCAACTTGTCGAATGTATCTTCTTTCTGTTTTCAATCAATGTAGCCGCAACGGCATCCAATATAAATTACGACTTGCACTTCGTTGCAAGCTATGAATGAAAAGCATTTCTATCTTCCTATACTACGTCTTATATTCTGATGTGAATTATGAAGTTTCGACTTGGCGTATTAATATCAAAATTTAACGATAACCATTTGAGAACTTGTCATCTTACCTTGCACGAGCGCAACTCCAGGCTCGTGCGGCATCACGCCTTAGCGAGGACGATCGAATCGGCAAAGTAACACCGGGGACGAACGGTTTGTCGACTCGGGGCGTGACAGGCAATATCACAAGTCTATTCGACCATGCAACGTGCGTCGTACTCAAACAACCAAACATAGTATTATGTTCGAAACTCAGACTTTACATCGTCTTACATTTCTCTTTCTTTCAATATTCTCACTCTTTCTTTCTCTTTCTATGTTCTTACTCTTTATTTCTCTTTCTATGTTCTCACATTCTTTGTACAACTTCGTTCGATGTTTTATCGCCTCGATTCAATATCCAAGTGAATAACCCGAAGGTCCCAAACAATTCAAGGCAACATGCCGCATTCAATAGTTATTCGATATCCTTCAACTCGTGCACTTGAGGCACACCTCGATAGGATATTCAGTGTTCTACGGCTCGTCCACTAGGGCACTCACCTTTCAATATTCTAGCCTTCTAACTCGTGCACGGGGGCATGAACAACTCATGCACTAAGACACTCGTCAATACAGTTATCCTATGTTCTTATGGCTTGCGCACCGAGGCGATCGTCTTTACGATATTTTGATGTTCAATAGCGACTCATACATTTGATGTACATTTTATTTTAATTGTTCTATCTAGAATTCGACACACCCTATGATTTCTCTCCTTCGAGCTACGCCCGTGGTCTCGATAGGTTAACTTAGCATACAATGGTGTATTTTACTTAGGCATGACGGAGTAGGAAAGAAGGGTCAAAGTCCTCCCACCTTAAGCCGATACGTCTTGTCATTTCGCCGAGCCGATGTGGCTCAATTTTATAACTTTGTTGCACGACCAACTCTTCTGACTTAGCCATTCGAGCACTTCGTGCTTCGTTGAATTATTCGACCGATTTGGCTTATCGTGCCTATACTTCGGTCCATTACGAGGCGGTAATTTGGTTTTGTGGACTCCGTTGCAAACAAGATAAAATATCAATCTCTTATATTTCAGCTTAAACGTATAGCCTGCACACGAAACCAAGTAAAATCAATATTCGTTAGAATCGGAGTTGTGCGTTGCATCGATTCAATTTCTTATAATCTTTGAACCGACTCAATGCTTTCTCTCGGGCCAACTTAACACTTGTATCGATCTTACTCGATGCATTCATCGGGTCAACATAACTTTTTGCATTGATTCATACCGATACATATTTAGGGTCAGCGTAAATATTTGCATCGATTCGTACCGATACATATTTCGGGTCAACGTAACTCTTCGAGTCAACAACTCAGCATAATGTACCGTGCGGAGCGGGGCATGACATAATATACCAATCAAAACAAGGTTTGTCCTCTAACCCAACACTCAATTCAATCTCCAGATCGTTTCACGATCTCGCCCAACTATTGTTGTTTCGTTTCAAACACCCGTGCAAGCTTTCATTAACTTTCATAATCCTGTAGCTCGAATTGAATTCAGCATACAACTTGATTTGGATCGTATACATATTCAAGGCATCCCAAAAATATATGTATTTCAACCAAGCCCAGTGGTACAGAATTAGAACGAAGCTAACAGGTAAAATTTTCAATCCTAGATACTTTCCATCTCGTACTCTTGATTGGACCAAATATCTAGCGACAGTTCTCGAAATCCCTGTCACATATGCATATTCGATGCATACATGATCATTCAACAAAAGTCACAACACACGATACGAATCAAAAATCATATTTGTTTATTTCGTAAGTTTTACTGACCATCCAACTATGTGTTGTGTTAAGCCGTCGTGCATCCAATCGCAACGAATCTCCGAAACGCCTTGCATTCGAAGTCGCTGCCCAACTATTTTTGATGTTTCACTTAGCAACTCATCTCGATATATGGTTTTCCCTTTGTTGACTTATAATTGTATCAATATTTCAGGGCTACGCCCGCTAGGCAACTTACTCAGACATCGTGCTTAAATCCTTCCAACGCAACTTTAAATTGACGTTGCAGAAAGGCCACAATCTATCCAACATTAAAGTTCGATTCGAGTTGATGATACTCAAAGGTAACGGTCTTTCCGACATAATTGTTTACACGAGTTGACAGTGCTCAAAGGCAACAATCGCCTTGACACAATATCTTTACGACGCATCCTATGTTCGATTCCTATCGGGTAGTAAACTTCTTGCAAAATATCCAACTTGTCCATCTCGTTACATCGAATATAAGTTTTGATTCATGCAAGCACAATTGTAAGGTGAATCCAAACGAAATAACTCGTAAGTCATTCACTTATCGTTCGCTCTCGTATATAGCACGTTTCTCAAAATTACCTAGACTTATCATCAACATGCACCATATTATATTTGTTCCAACGTAATTCCATATACGATATCATATGGGTCATCTTATGGGTCTGCAACGTTCACTTTGATTTGACGGTCAAGTTTTCTAGGGTCAGCTGCCCAGAAGCTACGCTCGATAATTGTGGATCATTAACGAAGGATAGTTACTACGAACCATGCTATATCTTAAGAGCCAAATCATGTTCCGATAATTTATCTACAGGACTACCCAAATTCAGACAAAATTATTTCTATCTGCGCAACTGAGGCATAACTATCCTCTGAGTAATTCATGCACTATCGTCGATGATTCCACAATTCATAAAACATCTACTCATATTGAGCTCGAGTCTATCTATCCACGGTCGACGTCTGAGATGTTATACACATCGAAATAATCGTCGATGACTTTAGAGTCTCATCCTGATCAATCACAAAGTTTACGATCAACCAGTTCTAAAATAACGTGTAGGCAACTCTAGAGGGAGGGTGAATAAAGTTTGTGTCGATAATCACAAAATAAAAATTAACTCTATGTTAACTCTACAAAACAACTATCAAGAGATTAAGTAATCAGAGATAAAAGCAGAAATAAATAGAGATCAGGAGAGCATACGCAAATACAACAATTTTAACCTGGTTTTCCTCATGGAGGACTAGTCCAGGCCTAAGAACTCTAGCTCAGGATTGAAATCCACTATTTGTGAAATAGTGTACAACCACGTGCCTTTGCTCAGAAGTGTATGCCAACTTCTTACAGATTCGTAGGTGGCAAAACTTAGAATTGTCCAAGTAACTTTTCTTTCAATCTTGCACACAACTTCTAGCTGATATCGCACTGAGCACCTTGGGCTAAGGAGAGTTGTGGCTTAGGAGATATGGAAGAATAAGGCTTAGAGTAGTAGAGCTTAGAAGGCTTGAATTATTTGAAGGTGAGAGATGATTTGAAATGAGAGAATTAAAGCTCTATTTATACTACTTTGGAGAGGCAGAGTTCGGCCCGAATTCTGCTCCAAGAATTCAATTTTTTGAACGTTGGACAGCTTGTACCAAGTAGGCCCTAAAAATCAGGGTGCTGACAATCAGGAGACAGAGTTCGGCCCGAACTCTGTGTGGGAGCAGAGTTCGGCCCGAACTCTGCCTCCTAGGTGGCAGAATAGCCTTTAGGCTTTGTGGTGCTTGGGCTTGGTTTAGGAATTGGTCTGTTTGTATGGTAGAACTTAGAGAGATATGTCTAGGGGTTGAGATGGCACAGTGCAACTCAACGTACACATTCTCATAGACTCAATAAATTAAAGATTACAGACTTGGAACAAATAGGAAAACCAAGAGCCATTTGATGACATCTTTCTTATGATATTTGAGTAGACCTGAAGACATCTTTTTTCCTTTATAGTAGTCGTCCAAAGATAAGCAGATCTGGAAATCTGAATACCTTTCGGGGGCTTCGCCCCGAACCCCAGATGGGGGCGCTGTCCCTTCGACCCCTGTCCGCTGACCGGGCAGCAGAACCCCCAATACAAGGCCCCGGATAAGTCGCTAGGCGTTTCAGAGAAATATTTTTGTATGATGCCGTCTTTGGTCCATCATTAATTCTTTATTGCCTATATCCTGGTTTGATCATGTTAGATCATGCTTACTGCATGTCTACAAATACATGTTAGGCGAGCAAAATATGTTACAGTATGATACAAGTATGGCAATATGATATAGGACAATTAGGACAATGCTAAGTTTAAGTAGCAACATGATAGTGAGTATAAGAATATTAGTGACATCATTATGTTAAAATTAATTGATTAGCCATATTAAAAAACACGATGTAATCATTGGGCTAACAAGTTCGATATTTTTGTATTGCTATTTCCGAAATCTTGATATCGTAGGCTCGTTCCGTATGTATTCTCACATCGTGTTTACATTTTTATAGTCTATCAATTTTGATAGCACGAGGGTCAACTTTTAATTTGTATCAATGTCAACTTAGCTCACATCGCATACCTCCAAGTTGACAAGGGACTTTTCAATATGCATCACATCATTTTCTGATTTGTCGTATTACACTATACTTCGACCGCATAACTGAGTTACCGATTATGCAACATCGAACCCTCGAGTTATACGATCACGCCCTCCAAGTTTTGCGTGTTTCAGTCGTACTCAAGTGAGCTTCGTCGCAACGTAACCAACTTTCTCTATGCACGATTTATTTGCATCAACCGACTACTCATTGAGTTGCAAGTTGTGTGTTCTGATTACAATTCGCATTGCCTAACATTTCTATCGAGATTACAAGTCATGTAATCTGATTATAATTCGCATCGACTAACATTTTCATCGAGCTCACAAGTCATGCAACTTGTTTATAACTTAAAGTTTCATATCCCGTCGATCCGATTATTGCTTCAAGGCATAATCATTTCGTTAGTCTCGGTAATATCCCGTCCGTTGTTGACAAGTCTTTCGCAATTATCACAATATGTCGATGCAATCCATCGCACAAGTGGTATTGTATATACCACTAAAAAATCGAGTCATTTATCGTATAGGTAGTATGACATATACCACTCGAAAATCAAGTTATTTCTGTTGCATTATACTCGGTATGAACCAACGGTCTATTTTAATTCACTATTTCTGCAGTGATCATGCCGGTCACAACCGTAATTTTTTATTAATCAAAATCTGACACAACTCGGCCAATGTATTCATTTGCCAACATAAGCTTGGTGTACAACTGAACGATTAGTTCTCATCGACTTATGATTTTAGTTCCCTCCGTTGTATCTCGTACAACCTTTTATGTCAGTTCCCTCCGTTGCATCTTGTGCAACGCTTTATTTCAGTTCCTTCCGTTGCATCTTGTGCAACATTTTATTTCTGATATTTAAAGCAAATACTCGAATCTGTTCAACACATTCGATATCAACTTTCATTTTTATTGCAATACATCACTCATAGTTTAACTCGTTGCAATTGATACAGCAACATCCCACAACTTTTATTATATCGATACAACTAACATTTCTCATATTGACTGTTGCATTGAATAGCAAACATTACGATTCATATTTCACAACTTGTTGCAACAATATTTCACGGCTCGTTGCACTTAATGCAATAAACGTTTCACGACTTTCTTAGCAAACATTATGTAATTTCCAAAACACATGCGACAAAATTACATAATTTATATTAGACTTATTGTATGGAACATCTAGTGCGACATCGAATAGAGTCAAGAGTGATTCTATTATGGTGGGCAACTTTTAGAATTGAAACAAAGCAAGCGTCTTGAGGAAATTGAACCTAGAGCTCTGGTACCAATTTGTCACGCTCCAAGCAAAAAAAATCCCTCGTCCTCGTATAAATTTTACCAAATTATCGTTCTCGCTAGGGCGTGATGCCGTACGAGTTTGGAATTGCACTCGTACAAGGCAAGATGACAAGTTCTCAAATGGTTATCTTTGATTTGATATTTAGCATCGAAAAAAAATAGAGTATACGAAACAATCCTCTTTATTGATAAATAAACTGAGGTTACAAACGCTTTCAGTAGCCTAATTGAATTTGCCGGATTGGCTTACAACACTCAGGTTCTCTCTTGTCCACAAAAGATTTTACCGTTCCATACATCATATCTTCTATATCTCGGCCGCATCAATCATGTTGCAAGTCTGAGCGTCAATGCGGTCGCACGCCTCAAAATGCTACAACATTCCATGCCTCAGCATGTTCAAGCGAAGCTCCGCTACAAGAAGATCATTCCTTGAACCTGCAAGCAATCTGGTGGAAGATCAGTACTAATCCTCTCACGTACTGATCAGAGACCCATTTTACTATACCGACATTAAGTAGATATATAGATCATGCAGCTTAACTTGTGATCTTTCTATATTTTCCTTAAGGATAGGTTTCATGACATATTCGAAAGAAGTAAAGCATGTTATTTTATGGCAAGCATGTTATCGATGATTCACATAAGCAAACATGCAACCAATAACACTTTTGTGTTGTTTCATGACTTCTTACCAATATCAATGCACTCACCCTTGCACTGACGCAAGATGAATACGCCTACCATCTTTTTCTGTCATGTTATAAGTGCTCTCTATGCAGGATCTCTGTGTGCCTGCACTTTTGGCCTACCGTTCCTTAACTATATGAAGGTCGTTGGCGTATCCGTGCCAGAATAAAACTCTACCTTATTTTTCTTCTCAAATTGGGTAACCCAACGCCCTTCCCATACGAGATGCTAGATTATTTCGGAGGACGCCAAACTTACCATCATTACGATTCAACACATCGATAATCAGTTGCAAGTCATCTTATGGATGTGTCCTCAAGATTAACCATCCCTCCTAGGCTGAACGGTCCCGGTGCCCCGGCCAAAACTGTTCGAGGGAAATCACCACACCCATGCACGGGCAAAATCACAAGTCCATTCGACTATGCAACGCGCGTCTTACTCAAACAACCAAACATAGTCTTGAATCTGAAACTTAGACTTCACATCGTCTTGCATTTCTTTTTCTTTAATATTCTCATTATTTCTTTCTCTTTCTATGTTCTCACTCTTTCTTTCTCTTTCTATGTTCTCGCATTCTTTGTATGATTTCGTTCGATGTTTTATCGCCCCGATTTAATGTCCGAGTGAACAACCCAAAGGTCCCAAACAATTCAAGGCAATATGCCGTATTCAATAGTTATTCGATATCCTTCGACTCGAGCACTTGATGAATGCCTCGATAGGATATTCAGTGTTCTATGGCTCCTGCACTCGGGCACTCGCCTTGATATATATTTTTTTAAAGTTTTAGCCTTCTAACTCGTGTGCGGGGGTACGAATGACTTATGCACTGAGGCACTCGCCAATACAGTTATCCTATGTTCTTATAGCTTGCATACCGAGGCTCTCACCTTTGCGATATTTTGATGTTCAATAGCGACTCGTACATTTGATGTACGTTTCATTTTAATTGTTCTGTCTAAAGCTTAACACGCACTACGATTTCTCTCCTTCGAGCCACGCCCGTGGTCTTGATTAGTTAACTTAGTATACAATGGTCTATTTTACTTAGGCATGATGGAGTAGAAAATAAGGGTCAAAGTCCTCCCACCTTAAGTCGATATGCCTTGTCGTTTTGCCAAGCCGATACGGCTCGATTTTATAACTTCGTTGTACGACCAACTCTTTTGACTTAGCCATTCGAGCACTTCATGTTTCGTTGAATTATCTGACCAATTTGGCTTACCGTGCCTATACCTCAGTCCCTTGCGAGACAGTGATTTGGTTTTGTGGACTCCGTTGCAAACAAGGCAAAATATCGATCTCTTATATTTCAGCGTAAACGTATATCCTATACACGAAATCAACTAAAATCAATATTCGTTAGAATCGGACTTGTGTGTTGCATTGATTCAATTTCTTAGAATCTTTGAACTGACTCAATGCTCTCTCTGGCCAACTCAACACTTGTATCGATCTTACTCGATGCATTCATCGGGTCAACGTAACTCTTTGTATTGATTCGTACCGATACATATTTTGGATCAACGTAACTCTTTGCATCGATTCGCACCGATACATATTTCGGATCAACGCAACTCTTTGAGTCAATGACTCAGCATAATGCACCGTGCGGAGCAGGACATTACAAGTGGCACTCTATATGGTAGCCACGTCATCTTATTTACTGTATGTTAGTGGAAATCACAATTGTTTGCTGTATACTTGATAGCTGACAGTTTGCGCACGCTACTGTTCACTTGTCATTCAGCGGCTTACACTTGCTTTATCTTGAATCACGCCAAAGGAGGGGATATATAGCAGCCTATGTCAAGGCCACGTGGCCTCACCCTTTGCCGCATTAAATGGAACTATCGGCTTACGACCCGCACCCGATGTAAGGGCACAAGTGCAAGACAACGTCCATCCTATGCCGTAGCATCGACGATAGAACACTGTCTAGGTCTACTATACTAACAATATGTATCATAATCCGTTAAGATATCTCGACTCCAAACGGATGACAAATAATGATAATATTCATACTCAATTATAGTGACTACGAGGAAGATAAATGGCACAATAAAGATGATAAGACATGATATGAAATATCCAGGATAAGCCCATGCATTGGAGGTTTGTTCTTAAATTGCATTCACAGAAAACAGTTAGGCGACCTTATCCCTTTATGTATATGTACTTTTTATTGTATATACTTATTCCTGACCATGGCTTGGAATAATATTTTATCGCGAACTAGTGAGCCACACCTTCTTCTTATTTAGTTGTATGTATGGTTCACTGCTTCGATGATAAAATATTGAACCATGTTGTGATCCGGATACTATATCGAATTTATGGCATGGGAATATACTTTATCATGGATTAGGATATCGTCTCTTGTCCTTGTTTGGTTGGGGGAATGATACACTAATTCAAGGAGGGAGCGTTCGACCATGTTATGATTCGAGTTATTGTTGAGTAGTTTATATTCAGTTATATGGCATATTTTTTTTGTATATTTTTACGTTCCTCTGAGTACCTGGTGATCTCTCTAGATATAGAAGGGCGGGACTTTCCACAGTTATATGGCTCCGGACTAGACTCATCATTCACGATCGAGAGAGTCATACCTTGTGATCATAGCTGCTTCTATTAGGTTGAGGAGCCTATTTAGTTGCATTTACTTTATCTGTTTAACTTGGAGGCCGGACTCCATATTCCTCTTTTAAGTTTGGTTTAGGGCCTGGTAGTGGATTTGTCTTCACCCGGCTATCAACTATTTTTGATTTTTATTTATTCATGATGAACTATTTCTTTTAGTTATTGATGTGGATGAAAAGTAGAATTACCTGAGACTGTTTACTATTAGGATTGTTTAATCAAATTGCAGCTTATGTGTGTGTTCAAGATTTTCATATATTGGAGTAAATATTATATACATATAGCTGGCATGCTACGTTCCTAGTCCTACATATTTTGGGCTGGGCGTTTCAAAATTTTATAGTTCCCCCCTGTGACTGTGATCATACATGTGTTTATCTACTCTATAGACATAGTTGCACCTTTTCTCTCGAGAACCTGAGAGCTTTGAAACTAATTGATGTTCGCAAAAATGCGATTGCAAAAGCAATGCCAACCCACCTGAAGATAATGAAACAACGTTGAACATTTTCAAGATAGATCAAACACAGTCTATGGTTCGTGACTGTGTCACCTAGAGAAATTCCAATCTTTAAAACTTTATGAAAGATATAAGACTAAATACAAATATGCTGAACCCTTTTCCCAAAGGTTCAACCCCTATATCAAATTTAAAAGGAAAGAGAGATTACAATAAAACCACTTACCTAACCCCATAGTGATCTTCCTGAACAAATTAGAACGACTCCCTAAATAGATCCCATCTTCTGATTGTCTCGAACGACAAGCCCTTATAATAAAGTACGAACTTTCTCTAAGATCTCATGTTGTCTCACACCCATAATCTTCCATTTCCATTTTGTGCTTTTTGTGAATCCACACACACACACACACACACACACACACACACACACACACACACACACACATATATATATATATATATATATATATATATATATATATATATATATATATATAGGTTGGGAAACCCAATTTTAGGTCATAGAAAATCCAAAATAGTCCAGGACTAATCTTGTCCGTCCAAATTATATCACAATAATATTTGATGCTAATTTGTGCCCACATCTACGTTGTTTTGCAGATGGACTGACCCTAACAGAAATTGGTCAGACTAGACCCAATATATTCTGTTATAATGTGACATAGTTCAGACCGAGTTCGACATCGACCTGATCGATTTTGGAACAAACTCAGTCAGTTCTCAACAGAACTCCACTTATGACTCCGATGACTCTTTCCGATGCTCAAACTGTCCTTCCAGCATCTCGAATCGAGGCTGGAGCCCAACAATAACACTTATCCGAAATGTTGTCTATATATCATTGCAACATTTTAAATACGTTGTTGAAACATATACTACAACATTTAATGCAATATTTAAGAAATATTATTAAAGATATTGGACTTCTTATAACTCCCCCATAAGACAATATTTGCAAAAATGTTGTTAAAATACTTCTAAAATATTTTTTGAAGACTGTTGTAGGTTCTTTTTTTTCCTATAGTGTTGATATGAAATAAAATACCAACTATTCTTGAAATTTTTAAGATGTCAACAATTATCCTTTTCAATATATAAGAACCGTTAAAATTGTCTTACTTGACATCGAAAAATAGTCAAGAAATTTTTACATTAACAATTCTTAAACATCAACTATATATTTCTTTGACGATTCTTCTTATTAAGGAAACTATACTTGACGGCTTAAAGCGGCTAGTGATGAGTATTTCTTGCCATTTTTGCACTGTCGATAAAAGAATGAAAACTATCAAGATAAAATGGGACTTCTCTTGACACTGTCATAGATAACAAAATAGGAAACTATCTTTAAAACAATATCTTGATAGCAAAATCGTAAAGAAAGACATTTAATAGTAGTGAAAAGGCACAAAAAATGTGGGATACAACATCCACTACCCACCAAAGACGTATAACGAACCACGAAAGTACTACAAGAGGTCCAAGCAAGATAAACACATCGCATATATGGTGATTTCATCACCTGAACAAATCACAATCTATATATTGAAACTATTATCAGATTGTTTACAAGATACTAATCAGTTTGTTACCCTAAGAACCGTTCCCTCAATAATTTCAAGTATGAAAAAGACAATAATCTTAGAATGAGATTAGTCACCACACCCCAATAACGACTTCCTGAATGGAGAAAACGAATTCTTCCCAATCAGATTTTCTCCGCCAATTGTCTCGAAGAACGAGTCCTACAAGTGAACTACGATCCATAGTAGATTTGGTGAACTATCTGATTTAATCTCCTTCAATGAGAACTTACAAGTAGCAACCCCTTTAGCCTTCTTAAATAGACTTAAAAAATCATATTTAGAAAAAAGAAATCTAAATTAGCCCTAGCAGAATCATGGTTGTTGATCCTTAAATCTAATGGCTCAAAACTGTTGCTGAAATATCACATTGCACGAACATCAGTTGGACAATATAGTGGCGGCCAGTACATCCCCAGTATACTGTGAGCAGACTTTTTTCTCCCCAAAAGCTTATTCTACTATTATAAGGAGGCTTCAAATCGGCTCGAGATTGAGCCGTATAAGCCGTGTGTATTATCAACCATTTAATTTTAAAAAAAAATTTAAATATATAAAAAAGTTTAAATTCGTTATATATTCAACATGGAGAATTGAACACTCAACAAAACAAGAAGAATACCTCCCACCTTAATCGCATGAGCTAGAAGAAATATTTGACTATAATTGGATATTTTCATTATATGTTATTATACATGCAAAGTACGGGCCTTTACTAGTGGGGAAAAAAGACGCTCTCGGGTATATTGTTCTATAGGTTGTATACTGGTCCCAATGTTTTGGCTTGGTACGAGCTTTGGTGCAGCAACCAACATTCCGTCGTCTTCGTGGGAAATTCGTCGAGTATCGACGACGCTCCAAATTTTACAATCACCCTCGTAACGATGGATTTCCCAACAACAACAAAATCCTTTATTCGAAATCACTCAGTCCGTGTGCCTTTCTATAGGATGTAGAGTGAAGAAATACAGAGCAGAAGATGAGGACCCTCTTCCGCTTCCCCCCTGCCGATATTCATGTTGGTCATAGACAGAAAGATCACACATCAAACTACATAACTCTCGGAGTGGTTGGGGCAATTGTTACATCAATACCCAACTTGTCATGCAACACATTTGTATGAAGAGAAGAATTGATCCTAACAGGCTTAGGAATCAATTGTCGTTTTAACAAAATCTAACATTATATTCCAACTATCCCTTCCAAAATGGAACTACTCCAACTGGCACGTTCCAACAGAAAGATCCTCATATGATCAAACAAACGAACAAAGTCTAGCAAATATACATTAATGATACAGAGACTACAATTCCGAGGACAGTGATCTAGAAGAACACTCATCAGGTGATGAACAAGACAGAATCAAGACATGAGCAAACTTGAAATCTATGTCCTTCTCTACCTCCACTGTCCCCTCCAGGGCCTTAACCACTGTGGACATGGATGGCCTCTTTACTTGGTCCTCGTTCAAGCACCAAGCAGCAATCCTTATCATGTTCACTATATCCTCCTCATGGGACTCCCAGTCCAAAATCTTCTTGTTAGCAATATCGATCAGCCGGTCCTTGTCTGCCTTGCGCTGCAGAATGTGCAACAAGTGTACGTTCGAGTCGTCCTGCGTGTAGTCCAGGTTCATCCTCCCACTCACTGCTTCCAATATTACAACCCCGAAGCTGTAGATATCGGCTTTCACAGTGATCCTTGAGCTCTGCCACTCCGGTGCCAAGTATCCCAAAGTTCCCTCATTGCAGTAACCACTTGGCTGTGGTTCCTGTCGATGAATCTCGCCAGACCGAAATCGGAGATCTTAGCATTGAAACTGTCATCTAGGAGTATGTTGTGCGGCTTCATGTCTAGATGTGCGATCCTCTGGTTGCATTCTTCGTGAAGATAGGCTAGTCCTCTTGCCACGCCGAGTATAATCCTTCTCGTCGACTCCCAAGTGAGTGTTTGCTTTGCATTGCAGTTGAATATCCACTTGTCCAGAGACCCATTGCTCATGTACTCATAGACGAGAAGCCTGTTGGATTCGTCAGCGCAGAAGCCAATCAGCTTTACTAGATTGTAATGGTGGATGCTGCCCATTGTCTTCATTTCTGCCAAGAACTCTCCCATGCCTTGCTCGATGCTGTCGAGCCTTTTCACTGCGATCAGTGTCCCGTCCTTCAGCTCTCCTTTGAACACCGACCCAAAACCTCCTCTTCCGAGTCTAGTGGAGAACTTTCCTGTTGCAGCACACAATTCCTTGTAGGAGAACCTTATTGGCGCTCCTAGAGCTACATCGAAACAGTCCTTCCCCTTGCGCTTCCCTTGCCTAATCTTGTAGAAAATCAAGAATGAGATGATCGAGAAAATAGCAACAGAGAGAGAAATAGCAAATGCTTTTCCGATGGTGGATCGCATGGGAGTTGTTCTGTGGTGGTCAGGAATGTCATGTGCTGAGGCAGGTGTAGTAGGCGCGAGAGGCTGAGAAGCCTGAGTTGCAGGCACCTTGATGGATACAATGTGTTCAGCCCCTGCGAAATATCTGGTCCTCTGATAGTTAGAACCTCCGAGGTCAAATAGCATAATCCGCCAGCGGAAGGGCTGCTCTGGTACTCAAAGAAAGCAGCCCTGCAAGATGAATTCCGCTCGCAGGCTTGCCTACACTTCCCTAGCTCATTGATGCTGGCAGCCGCTGCAGCTTGATCAGCATAGCTGAAATATGACAGGTTTCCGAAATCTACAAGTCGGTAGTCTATCAGTGTCGTCGAGTTGGGCTTGATGGCATTTATGAAACTACATCCATGTGGCAAGTTCGCCTCAGTAGGCTCGAAGTACTTCGACCTGTCAGAAGTTTCAGGGCAGGCGCATCCCCCTTTGGTGCAGACGCCGTACTCGCCACAGACAAGCGGGTCAGGCATCCATCATAGCCGCCAACGCCTTCTTTTCTTTGGCCCATCCGGTTGTCGAGTCCCAGGCATGATACACTACGCCACCGTCCCAGTTCAGTCTAAGTATCCCAATAGGTGAAGCTTGATTCGTATCCAGATACAAGGAGAAGGACTTGCTGCCTTGTCTAAAGATGAAACTGATGTTATTACCATAATATATCACGGTCTGGAGCGTCGAGTTATCAGGGATGTCCCTTCCTGGTGCGAAACTCAGATACGTAAGGCTCCGACCCTCATATTCCGTGGATGCAGCAAGTGCCGAGGTCAACAGAGAGAGGGAGAATCTACCGACACTGAAGACTAAGTCGCTTGTTCTCGACAAGAGAGCCTGCTTCGGCTCAAGCTCTTGGCCGATGACGAGAGTGTCAGTTGGGTAGAAGAACGATCGCCAGAGGCTCAATTCTTCGTTGCTGCTGGATAGGACTAGATCTCCATTGCCACCTAGAAACATTCTAGTAACCAAGGTACTGTTACTTATTTCTGTTGACCAGGCCTCATTGCCATCAGAGTCGACCAAGACCAAGCCTCTTCCTCGCTCGGCGATGAGGGTGGCGTTCTCTCTCACGGGCTGGTTGCGATTCGCGACCCAGACCACCTCAGGAGACTCGTTGAGGCGAGGGGCACCGTTTGAGGAGTCGAGCATAACCACAGAGAGGAGGCACGTATCGACTTGTCCGAAGTCGCAATAGAAGCCAAATGCAAAGCTGATAGACTCGTTGTAAACGCCGTACAATTCAGATGATGCTCCGGTTTGTAGTATAGCACGGAAGATTACTTTGCGAGGGAACTCGTAGGGCACGGTGGAGGAAGAATTGGTGTTTGTCCAGTAGAGGGAAGAGTTAGTTGAAGGGAAGTCGATGGTGGAGTCGAGACCAAGAACATGTACTGTAGCGGAAAATGTTATCGCTATTATGGGAAGGAAGAGGGAAGAGAAGGCCATTGATTGAGCTAGATCATGGGTTGTCTAAACGATATGCAAGAAAAAGTCTTAAAACAAAAAAAATTCAACTTTACCAAGGTTTTATTTACATGTGTCCTCTTGCTGCTGATGTTTGTTATTAACTCTTTTGTTTCGTCGCGACATTTGGTGTTTTCCTCGGCTACTTGGCTTCAGTGAGCTCCACTGGGCGAAACGCTAGACTTGCTCGTTAAATCCTTTGAAAATACTTCTTGGAAAGAGGAATTTAGAAAAGTTCTTCGATAGCAATCATATGCCAGCTTCCTCATCGGCACGAATGTTAGCTTCTTCTTTAATATGTTCTTGCTTCTTGCTAATAAAATTTAGTTTTTTTGGACTGTAATTTTTTGATTCTTCAAAACTCCAAGAACTAAAATTATTGTCTATGACGTTTATACCGGCAGATTGTTATCGAAGACACCGTCAGCATCAACTGGTAAGGATTTACTAATAATGAAATACTCCTTATTTTAAGACATTACAGGGCAATGTATAGATCGAACCTATCCACACAAGCAACAAAATGTAGACATCATAAAACTGTAAAGAGACGAGAGCTAAACAAAATCTTAAAGAAGTTTGGTTGAAGACTAGGAAACAAATGGATCAATCTGATTAAAGGCTGATGTAGTGTAGAATCGGCACCCGCAAAATCAGCATAAAAATAGAGAGATTTATTTTTAATATTAGTCTTATCACTAACTTCTAGGTGTTTTTTTTTTTTTTTTAAGTTTCTCTATTTGTTGTTATACTTATGGAGGTGTTCTTCATAGCTAGAAAGATAGTCCCACATTGGAAAACACTCAAAGTGACTATCTCAATATAATATGGCAAATGTTAAAGGCCACCCCCTTTTACTAAGGGCCACCAACTTAAAATTTTAAAAAATTACAAGTTTGCCATTTTGAAAACACTAAGGGCCACCCCGTTTCTGTCAATCGAGGACTGCAGGACTTGCCTGCAGTCCAAAGTGAAGACATGACTGCAGTGCTTGCCTGCAGTCCTCGATTGACATAAGTTTTTTTTCTAATTTTTTTAAAACTTCCAACCTACAGTGACTGCAGGGCTTGCCTGCAGTCCAAAGTGAAAACAGGACTGCAGGTTGGCCTGCAGTCCTCGCCATGGGGAGGGAGGCAGAGGGAAAAAAATTTCTCAGCCATGAGGAAGTGGGCTTCTTCCATTCTCCTCGTCATCCTCTCTCCAACCTTTTCGATCATGGTGAGTTCGTAAAATATCTAGGGTTTCCTGGTCCGGATCTAGGATTTATGGAGAGATTCGTCACTTTGACCCCCCATTTTCTTTTCCAGGTCGTAAGCTCCACGCAAACGCGGAGGAGGACAGCGACGAGTTCGTCGATCCTTCAAAGGTTGAGGAGAAGCTTGGTGCCGTCCATGGAAGTGTCACTCCCCGTTCCCAGAATGCGTATTTTTATACATGTACAACTCATGAGTATTTATTTAATATTATCATGTATTATCCTGTATTTAAATTCCTTTAATTTTGTTAATCAATTAATCTGCTCTTTAAATTTCATGTTAATTTATTTTCTGCAATTTATTTCTGCAATTTTATTTATGCACTTTATTTCCTGCTTTTATTCTCTGCTTTAGCTAGGCTTTGGGTTCGGGTTGGCTTTGGTTGGATCCCCTCCAACCCGACCCATTGGACCCGGCCCAACTCCTACCTACCATCCCCTTTTCTATTTAAAGCTTACATCTCTTTCTCTCCTCATAAACTCACATTCTCACCATTACTCCTCTTCTTCTTCATTACTCTCTCCACCTACCAAACGTAGGCAAGTACAACTTGCTCCACATGAGAACCCTATTTTTATGGTTCATTTATCTTCCTCTCGTGATCCTAAGAGAGTTTAGAACTTGGCATTTTTCATTTCGAAGTCTTAATTTTTGTAGATCTAGAATAAGTTATTTCGGAGTTTGGTGGTTTTGATCTATCAAACTTCTTTGTTTTCAAGTTTTAATGGTTTCATGTTGTAGAGAGTTTTATTCTACCCAATTTTGACCTTTGGAAAGTGGATTTGGACTTGTTTGACCAAGTTATGGACCTTTGAAGCTTTGGGGTGCAACCATGGAGTTCTTGCTGTTTGGAGAAGACAGTGAGCAGTGTACACTAGCTTTTAGCTTGCGTCACTGAGCTGTGCGCGCTCTTTAGCGCAGCGCAGTCTGGAGTCCATACGACCTTTTTAGGAAGCGTGTGTCTTGCTACGCTACCTTTTGGGAGCGTATGACTTGCATACGCTGACTTGAATGGTCAGGAGTCGTATGGAGTTCATACGCTACCTTTTGGGAGCATATGACTTGCATACGCTGACTTGAATGGTCATGAGTCGTATGGAGTGTCATCACTACCTTTTGGAGCGTATGACTTCATACGCTGACTTGAATGGTCAGGAGTCGTATGGAGTTCATACGCTACCTTTTGGGAGCGTATGACTTGCATACGCTGACTTGAATGGTCAGGAGTCGTATGGAGTTCATACGCTACCTTTTGGGAGCGTAGACTTGCATACGCTTACTTGGATGGTGAGGAGTTGTATGGAGCCCATACGCTGCCTCTTTGACCTGAGCGTACGCTGACTTGAGCGTAGCCTGCATAGCGTAGCCTACTTACCCTGGATCTTCTATAGCCCTGTATATTGATATTTATTAGATATTTAACGTCCATTTTATATCCTTACGCTTTTTGGCATAAACTCGATAAAATCATGATATGATAATATTATTAATATCAATTGTTATGTGGAATATGCCTTGTGTCCCGATTGATTTTTGGGATACCCAGTATGACTGGGCTTGACCATGAGAGTTATAGACTCGACCCCCGTTTAATGCTAATTGACTTTCATGCCTTGTCGCCATTGATAATAATGGTTATCTTGACTAAATTAATCATGCGTTCCTGGTCGAACTAAGAGACTGGCTAGTCGTCTTATTGACTTGAATAAATGAGACACGTTCATGTTATGGACTATTGTAATCGACTGGTTGATCCCGAATATTGACTTACATGCACATGCAGGCTTCAATCTATTTATTTATTTATTTACTTATTTATTTTCTACAAAAGATCATGTGTACTTTATGGTCAAGGCATGATTACCGTGGTTAGATTTGATTGTTGCATTACGCTATTAAGACCTGCAACCTAACCGCACTGGTATCGTTGTAGAGTTGTGCATATCGTACTTGAAAGTACTCATTGAATGACCATGATCCACGTATGGGATTTCACTCACGTAGGGACTATTAAGTTAAATAAAATATGATGGCATGGAGAGAATGATTTCCGATTTCTTACATGGCAGCCCCCTTGGGACAAGTAATACCCGACGGCCGGCTGTTCCCACAGATACTGTAAAACTGCACACGGGCAGGGAACAGTATCTGCTTTTATATTATTGTATATTGTATATTGACGACGGACGTCCTGCTATGACTCGTCTAATTCATGCATGGCGCACATGATTGACTGGATAGACTAGCCTTGCTCGCACA